>VZTG01001716.1:253929-377712 GCA_013397845.1 Melanocharis versteri
TGCTGAGCATCCCCCAAACTGCTTCTCCCGAGGGACTCGGTGCACAATTCCCACCCTGCAGCGCTGCGAACCCTGCAGCATCTCCCAGCAGGCTGAGTCATGGCTTCACTGCCTCTCGTCTGCCTGACAGCTGCTTTCTGTTCCCTCTGGAGCTGCCAGGCTGGTCTCTGAGGAAGGTCCCTGGAATTCCCTCTCCCTGCTCAGGCCGCAGATGGGGAAAGCCTGGGCATTGCTTCCTCTGACTTAGCAAAAATCCTGTGTCTCAAAAAGCCATCTACCACTTTCCTCTACTCTAGTGACACCATCAGTGTGGTCACTCAGGTCTGGTCTAGTCCCTCTCCAAACAGCCCTTCCTTCAGCATCACCTCTTTCTAAGGAGCAGATCTTATTTCCTCTTGATATTCCCAGTGGTGTCTCTGCCCAATTCCACCTGCCCAGGCTCTCTCACTCATCCAGGGCCTTTTTACCCATGTGTTTTGTGATGTATGAGATCTCCATAGGAGCTGGGTCAGCCTGCCTGAATGGACCAGGGACAGGAATGAGAGCAGGAGAATGCTGCCTTTCTCCTCTGCCCCATGGACAGGTTCCACTGCCTTGAAGGGTAACTGCCCGAAAGTGGCCACGTGGCCACCAAGAGGCACTCATGGCTACCTGCAAAGGGCTGGAGCAAGGGTGGAGATGTGCTTCTGCTCCATGAGGAACCAGATTGGGAAGAGGACAGCTGTTACTGCTGCTGCTGGCGCCTCAGCTCCGCAGCTGTGTTCCTTGGAAGGCTGGGTCGTACCAAGTCCTGTCCCAAGGCTGAGCCCACATGCAGCACCCCCTCACCTGGCCATCCAGGACTGTGTTGAGGACAGACACCTTTTCCCCAGGTACCTGAGGGCCAGACCCTGCTGGAGCTGCCAGCCCACCAAGCTGCCCAGGCTGTTGTCCCAGCCAGTTTTTCTCTACCAGTTGCTGACAGCAGCCAGGCATATTCCACCCATCATCCCTGTGCTCCAAACCTACATTTCCACCAGGGTGCACAGCTGGCTGCAGCCCCAACCAGAGTGGCCTCCTGGGGAAGTGGCTTCCTCTGGTAGGACCAGGGCTGGAGTTCCCTCAATTCTACCACGGCACCGCTGCTCTAGGGCTGGCAAAGGCAAACGTTTCTGGGTTTGGCACAGAGGCGTGGCTTGCCTCTGCTGTGCTGTGGTGGCACCAAGCAGTGGGGTCTGACCTCTCGCTGTGGGGCGAGTCCCGCAGGGAATCCACCGAGTCGCGGTACTGCGTCGTGGGCCTCCGCTGGTCCTCGATGCAGAAGGTGGCCCCGCGGCGAGCCCGTGCCTCCACGCACGCAGGGCTGTTGCATTTACTGGTTCCCACCGAGGACAGCATTATCCCAGACTGGGAATCTGAAGTCAGACTCTCTGTTCGCTCCAAGCTCCAGGTGTGGCTTTCGTGTCTGTGGAGCAAAGCCCATGTGGACAGTGAGAAGGAATCCCCACCCAGCTCTTCTCCAAAGACCTGCACACAGGCACTGCTCACACCCAGCTCTGCACCTCTGCACTGGTGTCCCCCTTCTCTCTCTCTCTCTCTCATTAGGATACAGCTGGCCAGGGATGCCCCAATTCCCAACCCTACCTTTGACTTGCCTTTCTTTGCTCCTTCTTGGAGATGCCACTAGAGGAAAAAGGAAGTAAACCAGTGTGATAGCAGGTATTTCTCCCACCACTGAATAAATGGCTGGGAGCAGGATGGGACAGCCTCTGGAGGGAGGCCAGGGCAATTCTGCTTTGTGCTTGCAAAGTGTTCTGGGTGTGGAACAACACATTGGCTATGCCAAGGCAAGTCAGCCAAGTTCCTTCAAATGTGCCACCTGCACTGCCAAGTGACAGCCCCTTTGGAATCGCTACCAGAGAGGAGCCAGGAGAAGCCACTCAAAATTAGCAGAGCAAAGTCTACCAAAGATTTCGGCAGCAAAACACGTCCAAGGTGCTAGACAAAGACTGTGATGTGCTGAGCAGTTGGAGCCCCACCTGCCCCAGTCTTGGTGCAAGGAGGACATCCCACAAGGACTCACCGGGGACACACGGGGCCACCTGCACACTGGGGTCCCACCAGTGCCACGGCCACCACGCTGACCCCACCATCGCAGAAATACGTGATCCATTAGAGCAACCTCTCTGAACTCCCAAACTGCGCCAGATGGAGCTGCGTGGGTGGAGGATTTTGGGTGGGGGTTTACAGAGGAGAGCAGCCCTCATTAAGACTTCCCAAGAACTTGTTAATTATTGATGGCTCCAGGCACATGCTCATTTATAACTTCAAACAGTGTCCTCATTAGAGGCGCTCATGGAGTAAAATGGAGCCTGATTACGCCAGTAGTTTGCCTCTGGCGTGACTTCAAGAAGCACCTGCTCGCTGCACTTGACTCAGGAAAATGAGGTGGCAGGTAGCCAGGACCAGAGGCTACACAAGGTAGGTTCCTCCCTACAGCTGTCATGAGCTAATGCTGCCCTCCAGACACACCTTTGTGTCTTCAGAAGGTGCCCAGGGATGGCCCAGGCCTTTGAAATGAGCATGGAAGGCCAGCAAGGTGCAGCTCTGCAGGCACAGGAGCCTCTGTGCACCTGGCTCAAGCTTGCACACACCTAGCCAGGGCTGGGCTAAGCATATGAATGAAAAAAAACCTGGAAAACATAGCATCTAGCTCATGAGGAGTGGGATTTCCCTGGAAAAAGGAGTCATTCCCAGCCCATCAAGTCATTCCTGGCTCCCTCTCTACTTGCTGGAGGTATAGCCAGAGGAATCTGGGGAGGAATTCACCTGAAAACCCAAGTTCATCATCTGAAGTTGATCTCGCCCATTGTAACTGAGAGTGCTTGCTCAACCCTGAGGAATGCCTGGACCCTAAGGAAACCTGCCTGGAGCCATCTGCGAGCTTTAGCTGGAAGAATTCCTGCATTCCTGCATGAATGGAGACAATCCCATCAGGCTAATGAAGGACAGGAGCCAGTCATGTACCAAAGGCAAGCATCTCCAAGGAAAACGCCTGCCACTTACTGAAAAAAGCACAAGAGCTGTCTAAGAGGAGGAACTGGAACATACAAACTCAAAACAGCACAGGACTTTTCTTTGGAGCATTTGAAGGACTTTTCTGGACATCATAAAAACAGGGAAGTCCATCTGCAATTTAAATGTTCTCAAAAACCTTGAGAAGATTCAGGTTCCAAGCCGTGGTGTTCTTCCCCCAATGGTTATTTTGCAACGAAAACAAAAAATATGTCTCATCCTGTGTCACACATTGGTACTTTCCTGCTAGAGCCAGTTTTCCTAAGAGTTTCAGAATGACTTCCAGTGAAAGAGGTGCCACCACCTGAGGCTGAGGTTGACAAATTGCACAGCAGCATTTTCTTCCTGGTCAAAACCTGTGATTTCCAAGTCAGACCCTGACTCTGAGGAACCGATCAAAATGGTTTGTTATATTTTGTGTCCTTTGTCTCCCACAAGGCAAACACATTCTAAATATGAAACACATAACCTGTGTGTGCTTAATGAAGTGTTTCAGGTGTCCAGTGTGCTGGAAACACAACCTGCAAAGCCTGTCCAACATACATCCTCCCGTTTGGGTCTGTGCAGAGCATGAAAGCAAAGGTTCATTTCCTCCTGTTTTCCAGCTATGTCAGTGCTGCAGGATCCTGCTGGCACCTCCCTGCAGGTCAAGGAAAACACTTTTCCATACCTCTCACTAACCAGCTGTGCCTTCAAAGTCCTGCAGCGTAGACACGGCCTGTAGGCCACTACAGAGCCAAACATCAAGTGAAAACAGAAAGGGAGGTGAAAGGAAAACCTCAGAATCTCACAGCATCCTATGGCAAATAGCAGGAGAAAGTTACAGAGAAAATGGTGTACATCACCTCTGGCTGGACGTTGGAGTGGCTGTGGAGCAGTGATGGGATGGGGAGCAGGAGTGACTTCCCGAAAAGGTCGTCTCTGTTTCCCTTCGGATCACATGCTCGGTGGCAGAAACATTCTTAGAAATATACTGCAAAATAGGAAGAGTCACGCAGATCAGTCACCAGTCTGCGAATGCTGCCAAAGAAAAATTTTGCTGGCTTGATTATTCCTGGTGAAATCAGGTGAGGACTGAGTGAACCCAGAAAGGACAAGGAGTGTGGAGGCTCTTCTCTGCCCCTTCACTTTGAACACTGGAAAAGAGCTGTGGCACAGGGATTGCAGAAGGGTTTGGAGAGCCAAGGGATTCCCCAGAGGACAGTGGCACCATGTGTAGCTACTGAGCAGAGACACATCTCTGCCCACAGCTGGTTACACCCGACCGAGTACCAGCAGAAAGAGAACAATGTGAAATCTGTCAGAGATGTGAGTCCTACAGAAACACCAGATGTGATCCAAATATTTATGCTGGATATTCCTTCATCTAGCAACCAGCCCTGCTTCTTGCAGGGGCACTAAGCTCTCTGACAGAGTCAGTACTATGGGGCCAGGGGGCTGTGGTTCTTAGAATTCCCTCCCCCCTTCCTTCATGGTTGGGATCCAACCTCGCTAAATTTTAACATCCTAAGGGTGACCCAACAGAGCTTGCAGCTGATTCACTGGACTCATTTCTAGCAGTACTTCTTCTCGTTTGGCTCTGCCTCCCCCTTCCCTTTTTCTGACCCCTTTCAAGGCCTTGGTCCAGCAAGGCACTTAAGCCCATTGATGGCCCTATTGAGCTCACGGGGTTTGATGGGAATCTCACGCGACTGAAGTCACGAGAGTGGCTGAACTGCCCTCTGGATCCTGTCCCAAAGACTTAGATTGTCCTCATTGCTGTGACAGTGGCATCCCACCAGGACTCGCCACCTTGCCCAGGACAGAACTCCTGGCATGGGCAGGTGGGCTGATGGACAGCTGACCACATCACCATGACGTGCTTCCCCACGGTGGCTCCGGTCACGGCCGCACTGATCCCATTTGTCATCCCGCAAAGTGGGACTTGACAGGACAGCATAATAAACAGGAAACATTGGGAACATCTCTCCTAGCAGAAATCAGGGTCACACTTGATTAATCAAAACAAGCCTATCCCAAATGCCCAAATCTCATCCTGTACTTCAAAGCAAAATCACATTTCCCTTCAGATGCTGGGTTTGGAAACGTTTCTATGCAGAATCTTTTCTTTTTGCTCAAGTTTGCTTGCGCTTTGCTCCTCACGCACAAGCACACGGGTGTGTAGGGATACACATCCACGTCAAATCTCTGGCGGAAAACAGCCCCTCAGGAGCATGCAGGGAGATGGAGGCAAAGGCTCTTACATCAGCCATTTGGATTTCCTCAGGATCCAAACGTGGATGGCTTGGCCCGTTCGCAAGGCTCCGGTTTTGATGAGCAGGACACATGTTCTGCCGCAAGTGGTTATGCATTTGTTTCCTTTGTTTCCTTTAGAACAGAAAAAAATCTATTAGGAACGCTTCTCTCATGGGGCTCTCTGCCCCCAGAGATGAAAGAGAAGGCAAGTCTTGGACATGTGAATGTTCCAATGGTGTTTGCAGAAAGTTGCAAACAACAACAAGAAATTCAATGCTTAACACCTCCTACTGCTTTTCCAAACAAAAGGTGAACTTTTCTCATCATGGACAATTTGGGAAGCTGGGTCCAGGGTCCCCTTTTCAAGACAAGGCCCAGTACAACACAGCAGAGCCAGCTGGCAGTGGAGGAGAACAGTGGGGAGAAGGGAAAGGGGAAGCAAGTCCTGATTTGGCCTTGGTGACAAAGCACTTGACCTGTCCTGCATTAAGGACAAAGTGGCGTAGCCTGCCCATCCCCAAGGTGGGACATCTGCTCCACGAGACCCACTGAGCCCCAGGGGCTCCCTGAACCGAGGTGCAGGTGAGCAGGGAGAACAGTGCTGTCCAGGCAGGGGAGGCTGACCATAAAAGAGGTTTGCAAGTCTCCTGTTCCATTAGGATTGCTCTGTAAGTCCCTGCAATGTTCATAGCTGAGCCCACAGCTCCTGCACAACAGCCCAGTGTGCTTCTGCTGGCAGAAGCTGAGCTGCTGGCTTGAGGGACTGCTTTTCCCCATAACACAGCATCACCTGGCTGGGCAAAGTGATGCTGTCCCAGGGGATAAGCAAATGGTGCCAGGAAAACATCCCATTCAGACACAGTCTGGTAGACAGCTTCACTGGCCTCCTGCATGAGACCTTCCTGGGAGCACCACAGCACTTCATGTCCTGAAAACAGCATTTGGGTGAAAAGCATGAGAGTGTGAAACGTGAACACTGCCACTCACTAACCTGTGGCCAGTTCTTGCCTGCCAGCCCCCCATACTCACTTGGTTTTACAGTAAGCTACCACACAGACGATGCCCACCACAAGCAAGGCCACACAGATTCCCGTGATGGTTAGAACCCTCTTCTGGTAGAGCTCCTCTGCTTCTGCAAATGGAGAGAAAGGAACCAGTTACTGGTGGGCTCCAGCACCAGGGCTGAGTCTGGCTGCACAGGAGCCAGCACTGCGTGGGGGTGAGACGGAGGACAGGGCTCGGGCAGACCTCCTACCAATCCACTGCCTGCCTAAAGGTTGCCCCAGACCTGAGCCCAACCTTACTCACCCCTTAAAAGACTCTTCGTGTCTCCCTGCGCCTTTGCCCTCTCTCACTCGGTAGCTCGCCCCTCCTGCACTCACACTTCTCACCTTCCCTTCTTTTCCCGCAGCGACTAATCTCAAAAATCCCCAAAAACCTCCTCTCCCTTCCAGCAGATCCCCCCTTTCCGGTGCCCTGGTCACCTAGCACGGAAGCCCTGGAGCATGCCCCACTCCCCGGGAGCACACACACTGTGATCCCAGATCACAGGCTCTGCTCTGCCCGGCTCAGGATGCCTCTGCCTCGCAGCGGCTGCATGCCCTGGAGCTGGGTGGTGTGGGAGGACCACCGAGCAACAGGCCCCAAAGCATGCAGGTGCTGAAAGGGACATCCTGGAACAGTCAAAAAGCAGCATGAGGATGGAAAAGTGATAGCGTGTCAGGCAAAGAAAAGGGAGTGGAGTAATCAAAACACAGGAACCAGTTATGGATTTTTAATGAAACCCTAGGAGGTGATTCGTTCCGCTGCACCAGGTAACTCAGAGGCACACCCAAAAATTAAGCAGCTTGCTGCTGCCTCTCTCAAACACCACCAAGTGTCACGGGCTACCTTTCAAACCAGAAGAGCCAGTCACTTGCATGAAAACCCAGACCATGCTGGAAGTGAGGCGATTCATTCCCATCAACCAAAGCTCCCAGGAAATGCTCGGACCTCGCTTGGAGTGTAACTGCACTGCACCTGGGCAGCAACACCACGGCAAGGACACCTCTTCCTCTGTGCCTACACCAGATGTGACATCCAGCAACCTCCACTGAGAGCAGCAGAGGCAATTTGGCTCTCCAGCTGGATGACTGAGAGAAGGATTCAGCACGGAGCTGCCACGAGTGTTTCAGTTCAGCAGCTACGAACGATGTCCTCATGCCCCCACACAATGTGTTAGTGGTGAAGTTATTGGGGTTTGTGCCTTCTTTAACATTCATTGGGATATTTTTCATCTAGATTAGGCAATAAAAGTCATGCCGTGGTTGACGTTCTCAGTGTGCTTCACCACACCACTCAAAATACCTCGAACAGACCATGTGATACCCCCTGTGCTACCAAACACCCAAATACAAAACCAGAAAAGAAACAGGTCTGGTCCCAGAAAACCCTGGGACTACACTTTGGGGAAAAAAAGTGAGCGGGAAGCAATGAAATATTCCAGACACCTGGATATTTAGAACAATTTCAGCTTGCCGTTGGAGGTTGGAAAAAGCATTTTTGGAGGAAAAAAAAGGTGCTAGGAAAAATGGTTACCTCTTTCTAACTCTCAAAATGGGAATGGAGGAAGTTCTGGTAAACAAGGGCTGGCAAGAAAGACAACCCTAGCATGAAGATGCAAAATATAATAAATAAAGCTTTCTTTTGGGGTTTTTTTTCCTGTAAGGAACCAGGTGGAGCTGGAATGGGGGAAGAACCCGCTCTGGGGTGAAACTCCTCCTTCAAAGACATGTTTCTTTTGTATGGGCGCCCTATTCCAGGCATCAGCAACCATGGCAGACACGTTCTCATGCTCTTGCACATCTTTGCAACCTGGATTCCAGCTGTACAGCTCCCTCCTTCAAACAGGAGTTTCAGAGATTTTATACAAATTAGGAAAACCAGCTGGGATCACATCCTGGTTACGGATGGCACTGGGCAAGAATATTGCTACGACCCAGCAAAAACTACTTTAACAAAAAACAAACAAAAAAAAGGCTGGGAGGGAGGTCAGTTTTCAGCATGGACTCATCCATCAAGCTGATTTTTCCAAAGACTCTTCACCAGCAATGTTTTTTTTGCTACAAAGACTTTTTTCCCCTAAGCATAAATCATTCCCTTTGAATCATGGAGGAGGAAGAAAGAGCAAAGACATTAAAACTATGGGGGTTGTTTGGTTGGTTTTTGTTTTTCTTTTGTTTGTTTGTTTGGGGGTGTTTGTTTGTTTTTTTGTTTGGGTTTTTTTACCTATAACAGGACAAAATTCTTTGGCCAAGGCTCAAACCCCAGAGCCTTTGTTCTGGTGACCATGTCAGTATGGGACCCTGACTCTGGCATGTCTGACTGTCCTGAACCTTCACCTGAATTGCACGGGGAATGTTTCAGTTCATCAGAAATGCAGATTTGGCCTCTCTGCCTCGAGCTGACAGCTCTGCTACGCAAAGCAGTGAAGTGTGAGGCTGTGCATCACTGCTGCAAACTAAAATCTGAATGATCTGCTGATAGTAATTTAGCTTGGCTCCCACCATCTCATTAAAGCTGATGCTCAATAACAGCATCTTCACGTTGCACAAAACCATCCCAACAACAACAGAAAGGAAATGAGAGCGTGCACACGGCAACGTTGTATTTGAGCAGGTAAGATCCCAGAGCAGGACTCGTCCGCTTGTGTCTCTACGCTCTACAAACACCACGTCTTCAGCAGCAGCATCGTCACTTTCACAGCAGCAAACGCTATGAACAAACCATGGGGTGCCACACAATGCTGACAGAGCCACAGTCCAGCCACGGTGTCACAGCAACGCATGACAGTGACAGACGAATGACAGAGGAGAGACGACTGCAGACTGGGAACGGGATGTGTGCGGTTCTGTGATGACATCGAGAATGGATGAGGAAAAGGACAAAAGGTCAACGAAAAAGGGATGTCAAAAATCCTCAATTTTAAAGTTTGTTTGAGTGTATTAGCATTAGCAGCACCGCTTTCTCTGAAGCGCCCTGACTACAAAATTCACACGTTTTCTGCATCAGGGGGATGCACACCAGTCCTGGGGGATCAGGCATGCAAAAACTAGAGATAGATTTCTCCAGCTTCAGTTAGTGAATGTCCCTCCACCTCAGGAACCTCAGGAGACAATTTAGGATCCACAACTGGAAGACTGGTGTCCCCGTACCTCTAGCAAAGGGAATTGAAGCATCTTCGTGTGAAGATCTGCTCTGGCTGACACTGCCAGGTCAATGCTTTTAAGTTAAGTGATCAATCACAGAATCATCACAGAATCCTTGAATGGTTTGGGTTGGAAGGGACCTTAAAGCTCATCTTGTTTTGACCCCCCTGCCAGGGTCGGGGCACCTTCCAGCATCCCAGGCTGCCCAATCTCTCTGCTCCCACCTGACCAGCCCTCCCTGCCTTTGGCTTGTACACTCCTCCGAGGGAAACCTCGCCTCAAGGATTTGATTTCCCAACTGCTTATTCCAGGGATAACTTGATATATATCTAAAACCAGACTGAGGAGAATGGAAAGAAAATGACATGATTATGAGCAACTGGGCAGGAGCAGGTAAATGCCCAAAGGGGATATTTTTAAAAGCATTTAACTCACTGCAGTGTTTCCCCAAGCTTGCCACTGGGGTGCTCAGCATTACACCTTCCACTCTCATGGGCAACCACTGACTTCCCTGGGATAGTTTTCTACACTAACTTGTCTCATGCCACCTTTCTTGCAACAATTCCACCCTGCTCAACAACCAAAACGAGCTGCTGAAGTTCGGGAGGAGGAATGGCAAAGCTCATCCTGATCCTTTGCAGGATCTGGTGCAGTTTAGTGTGTCTGGGATGGCAATTTCTATAAAAGCCCTGATATTTCTAAAACTTGTCTTCCCATTCCTGGAGTGCCTGCCCATTCCCAAGCGATGCCTGCTGGCAACCTTTTGGATGGACACAGCCTCCAGCTTTCCAGTTAAATACACAAAAGCATGTTGAATGGAGATGTATGGCAATTGTAACATCCCAGCCATGCCTCACACACCACGCTGCTGCTTGGAACAAAGAAAAAAGTGCTGCTAAAAAATACACGTGCATTTTTGTAGGTTTACATTTGGAATTTGTGATTTGCTTTGTTTTGGTTTTGGTTGGTGGTTTTTTTGGTTTTTTGGTTTTTTTTTTTCAATCCAAACATCTATCTTGGTGCCAGGGAAGAGAACAGAACAGCTGATTTTTTAATCATCCCATTAAAGCCATAAATATAATGTGGGAAGCTCTTAATGGCTTCTGATTAATAAATGAATGGTTGTTCCATACCCTTTAATTCAAATCCAAGATGCTCTGCCAATGCAGAAAGAAGACAAGGAAGAGAAAGAGAAAAAGAAAAACAGGTCTGTCAGAGAACTCTAAAATACAAACACACACACTGTGCAGTTACAGCAGGTTAGCTTTTGGTAGGCTCAGCAGCACTCACACAGAGACACTGTACACTTCAGAGCATTTCAAACCCCCACCACAGCTCACGTGTTATGCAAAGAAAGACCCAAACAAATTGCAGTGGAAGTTAATCATGAATTCTTTCAGTTAATTATGAATTCTTTTGAGATGAGCCATGTTTGTTAGTACCTGATATGGAATTCACTGTTTAGGCAGGGAAAAAAAAAAAAAAAAAGGAAAAAAAAAAATAGGAAAGGTACACTTGTTCTGAAACAACTCCTGACAGGTCAAAACACATAGAGACTGCGTGAGCCTGGTAAAAACCATTCATTCCCTTTCCACAGGGCAAATCTGCCCTGGCTGGTCTCCCACGCCCCGCCGTGCCCCAGGGCTGTGCTCCGGAGAGCAGCGCTGGCCACAGGGGTGGGAGGGCTCCTGCTGGGGCCTGGGGCTCGCCAGCAGCATCCTGCTGCCCACAGCCTCCCAGCTGGCCCAGGGGCACAGCAGCCCTGGCAGCACAGCCCCTCCATCCCCCAGCCCTGCCCTGGGCAGCCCGGAGCTGCCGCCCACCAAGGATGCTGCAGGGATGAGGCACCCGGGCAAGGCAACGGATCTGAAAGTGCAAATTGCACCCAAAGCTCCCCTCGAGCCTGTGGCCTTCCAAACTGCGCCTCTGCCGTGGTTCTGCGTTGTTTTAGCGTGCTGCAAAAAGCCCAAATTTGGAGCACATGCTTTCAGATTCAAACTCAGCACAGGTAAGATTGCAGTTCATCTTGCAGAGACAGTGCTAAGCACAGGAGTTTATCCAGTGAATCAACAGTGCCAAACAGGTATCCTGAATTTTAGTCATTTTCCTGGTACAGACCTCACCTAAAGACAGCTTTTCTCACATAAACATGAAAGTTCTCCATACTTACCACCATACACAAAAGTGAGCTCTGCTGCTCCCAATCACCATACACACAAGAGTATTTGCAGCTTGGAGATGTCCAGATTTATTTACTATATTTCCCATAGGAACTGCTTTTTTGCTGCACAGAAATATTGGCTTTCTTTTGCAGTGCTGTTCAAAATTTAGGTGGTGGGGGGGGGAATTAGCACTAATCGTTATGGAACATGTAAACACGTTTTCTAAAGCAGGTTCTTCTCTTCAAACCAATGCTGATGTTTGGGGGGGGGCTTTTGTGGAGGGAAGTTGGGGTTCTTTAGGTTCTGTATAATTTAAAGGCCACAAAACCTGGCTGCTCTCTGCTTCACATCTCACAGTTGTGCAAAAGGAATAGCAAACTCTCCAGTGCATTTCCCAGTCATTTTGTACTCGTGGCAGTGACATGGACATAATGTGGTGGGCAGCAGAGAACTGGGCAGAATATATTCATCCTAAACCACCTGGTTTTCACATCCAGCCCTGACCTATTCCTAAGTCTTCCTACCACTGCACACACCTGTTTCCCCTGACACTGACAAATGCATGTAGAAATACCTCAAATTTCATCTATAAATCTAAGCTCTTGGTCCATCTGCATGCACACATTTCTCCCCGTTCCAGGATTTGCTGCAACATCTGCAGCCACAAAGGGATGCAATTCAAAACATGTCCACGTTCTTTTGCAAACTCAGAAACTCCTGTGAGAACAGAGGTGGCGGGCAGGACCTGAGGAGCCTGAGCCTTCCCACTGTCCCTCTCATGTCAGAACTGCTGTTTCTTTTGGCTCCCCAGCCTCAGGGAGCAGATACAGCCAGCTGGCTGGGAAACCTGCGCCAGGGTCTCATTACCATCACAGGGAAGAATTCGTTGCTAATATCCACTCTAAACCTGCTCTCTGTGAGTTTGAAGTCGTTCCCTCTTGTTCTGTCACTCCAAGCCCTCTAAATCTCTCCATGTTTCTTGTTGTCCTCTCCAGCTTCCACAGGACAAGCTCCATTGGAAGCGATTTATCCAGAGGCCACCACGCAAATGAACTGGAGTGAGACAGCCCTGAGATGGCAGCTGTGGGCTGAGGAAATGGGCACAGGATTTTTCTCATAACCTTCATCATCATCATCCTTCTGTCTGCACTCTCCCACATCCTCCCTGGTGTCCTAGGTTAAAAATAGGTTTATTCTATTACCACCTCCACAGCCGTTCAAACAGCTGGGGCACTGTTTGTTATCTCCTGCTATCCAGGGGCCTATTGTCTCTGCTNTCAGGGCAAGGGGCTACAGCTGAGCACCCTGAACTGCTGTGAGACTCTCCGAGCTACCTGAACTGGGGACACGAGGTTTCTTTTGGAAAATCTCATTCCAAATGTGCCTCCTGAACCTTTCTGAAAGCGCTGTTTCTCAGCTTCAGACAAAAGACAAAGTCCTGCATTTACTTCATCTGCAGTGACTTTGTCACTACGATGTATTGTAGTTATTTCAAAAGACGAACAGACAAAAACATTTAATGTAAAGGATCCCTGTAGGAGCAACACCTCAAGCATGATGACTCTCACTGAACTGTAGATTTATAGGATGATTAAAAAGGATAAAAGCCTTAGGAAACAGCTGTGAAAACTGTGGCTGTACTAACTTGGTCTTCAGATTGCCCAAGAACGACGACAAGATGTTCAGTTACTGCACATTATTCCCTCAAAATACGCTCTCTGGGACACAGAGCATGCTCCAAGGCAAGAAACAAAGCAGAGAATCGACATCTGAGGACTAGCAAGATAATAAATTGATGGTAATTTTGTTGCTAATCAATTGTATTGACAAGAGTAGCACTTGCAGGACTCTGATTCAGGTTTTTCCCAGGGCGCACAGGGAGCAATGCAAGACAGGGGTTCACCATGGGGACAGGGGTTCACCATGGGGACAGGGGGTCACCATGGGGACAGAGGACACTGTGCCTGCATTAAGAGCTGGGTGACACGTGGGATCTCCAAGAACAGGAAGTCTGTAAATGTTCCACAAACTCCATTTACCTTCTCCAGTACTGCAGCAATAAAATTAATTTGGTCAGCATCAAGAGTCCAAACACGTCACAACAGAGTGCTCAAAATCTGCTGTGGATGAGCATGCAATTAACTTCAGGAGATCCCAAGGGCAACCTGTGCTGTGTCCTGGGGAGGGGGATAACCCTGCCATGCTAAACCACAAACTCCCTGTAATTACCCAGCCACACCAAAGCACAGCCATCGCCCCGTAATTCAGTGGTCAGCAGTCACTGTGCTGCTGAAGGGAAGCTGCAGAGTGTCTGTGGAATTTAAAATGCTGCTAAATATTGGTTTGGGGGTCAGATGAGTGAGAGGCGGGGGAGGAAGCGGAAAGTTAGGTAAAATAAAGATGTAATCTTTCACTTATCACTTTTATACTGTGGTCACAGCAGGTAGGAAACCACTGCTGAATAAGTGTGGTGAACAAAGGTAAAATCAGGATCTAGACCTTCCCAGAAGGGCTTGAAGTGGTACATTTATCCCTCTGCTCATGAGGACACCTCACCTCAGTGTGAGGAGCCAGGTTCCAGAGGCCACCCACCAGAAGGGTCACTTCCACCTGTCAGGGTGGTGACAAACACGCCCCTGGTGTGTTTGGGGGACAGGGATCATCCTCCAGAAAAACAGGGAGCCTCTCCCCCAAAAAACCTACACACCTCAGCCAGCAGCACTGCAGCCAGTTCGTGTGCTGCTGTGGGAACAGGCTCAAGACAGAGCTGCTCTCCCAATGGATACTTGAAAATCCTGCTCTGTGTTTCCAAGCAGACCGGTAGGAAAGCTCCAACAATGAATTAAAATTCAATTTGTAAAGAAATCATGAATTAAATATGGGGTAAAAATGGAGAATATGCTAGATGACATTGCGTATGAATGTCAGCTCTCTTCTGGGGTGTTTACAGGCAGGCTACAGACTGCAGCTTTAATTGGATCACAAAGTAGAAAATGAAAATGTTTCACTAACCAAGATGAATAGTATGACATTTGTCCTCCAGATTGGTGATGATTATTTGTGGAGATGAATAAACAGCAAAGTTAAGATGAAGTTTCAGTTTCCACAGGCAAGAGGGAAGCATAAATATAAAACTTTATCCCAAATTCCTAAATTGTTCCATAAATCACAAGTGGAAAGAATCCAAAAGTGCAGACTTAGGAAACATATAAATGCTCCTGCTGACCACGTTTAACTTCCAGGATCTCAGCTGCACCAGGGCTGAAACAGCTGCCGACATCTTTACAAAACCTTTACAACCAGCCAGCCCAAAGCCTGGCAAGTTATTAGCAAACCTCCAGGAGGATTTAACAAAGACCTGAAAAGTTGCTTGTAGAGGAGAGAAGATAGAGGTAGATCTTGATCTGATGTAGAACAGGCAGCTATGAAATACTGGTGCCAGCACAGCTTTGAAAAAAAAGAGTTTCTGAGAAGGAAGGATGATTTTGGACATGGTTCTGTCTTCTGGGAAGAGCTGCAAGCCATAGCTGTGCCTGTGGAGCTGGACTCAGGAGGCAGCTCTACACTGGCTGAGCCTCCAGCACCCAGCAAAGCTCTCAGAAAGACTTCCTGACTCTTTTTTTTTTTTTTTTTTTTGGGTCAGGATATTGCTGCATTATTATTGTTATGCTGGTATTATTTTGGATATTGCTGCACTCTTCACCCAGGTGCACCAGCAGAGTGGAAAATCTGGCTGCAGAGGCTAAATGCTCCATGGACAGTACTGCTGTGGATTCATTCTGGCTGTGGAACAAGAGTTTGAGGTGCTCTGATGTCACTAACGCAGGGACAGAGACACCTGTGATCTGTGGTTCTGCAGGTACCTGAACCACAGGAGTCACCTGACAGCTCCTCCCACGAGTTTGTCTATGGAGACAAAGAGTCATGAGGACCTCGATGTGAAAAACATTTTAGTAAGAGGGTTTAAAGACTCATCAGGCATGGAAATAACTGTTCTCATCTGCCAGGGCATTCCTCAGTTTCATACAGTAACTGCAGACAATCACTGTCCCCTCTGTTCACTCCGCAGTTTAAATTTCAACTGATTTAAACGTTGCTTAAATGTCCCTCTATAAGGTTATCTTCTCACAGGTTAGTTAAAGCCTAAACAAAATGATCTCCTAACCTTGATCCATCAGCCTTATGTGTGGGCAGAGTTGGGACAGACTGGGAGTTTTCTGAGCTACTCCATTAATACAATTCCTAGTGAGTTCCTCTGCACGAGTCTGTTAGAAAGTAACAACAGTGTGAGCATGACATGGAAAAAAAAACCCCATCTTTAACATTTCCTCTTAATTTTCAAGCAGTGGTGTATATATGCAGAAGGGCTGGCAGTAGGCACCTGCTCATATGATTGGAACAGCAACATAAAGAAACATCCCATGTGAGAAAACCTATCTCAATGCACCTAATTTTCATCTTAATGACTGCAGTGGTCTAGCAGGTGTTTTGGGCAATCTGAGAAAAA
Source organism: Melanocharis versteri (assembly GCA_013397845.1). Taxonomy (NCBI): domain Eukaryota; kingdom Metazoa; phylum Chordata; class Aves; order Passeriformes; family Melanocharitidae; genus Melanocharis; species Melanocharis versteri. Next base: position 270,075 of record VZTG01001716.1, read on the forward strand.
CAAACCTCCAGAGCTACCTGTCAAAGAGACAAAGACAGCCTGAACTCCTGGAGAACATGGGGAGTTTCACCTGAGCAAAATGTGATTAAGGGTTTAAACCAGAGAGGTAGGAAGCTGCTCCCAAAAGGAGGACACACAACATCTGGCACGACGCTGGGATGCTGCACCATCTCCATCTGTGGCCCAAATTCAGCAAAGTATCTGCCACATCTTTTCAGAACAGCGCCTTCAATTTAGCTCACTCTGCAGAGACTCTCGCTCAGCCCCGGGATATACCCACTAAAAGTCATTATAATATTTAATATTCATATTGAAGAATCAGGAGGATCTGATCTAGGCCTGAAAACCTGAAATACCCCAAATACATTTAAAACAACACCAATATAGGTGTCCTTATTTAAGTATCTGGCAGATGCTGGCAGTGTTCTCAAAACATGAATCAGGACAGAGCTATTTTATTTCCAGTGGAAATGCCTGAACCTCATTTAATCTGTTTCAGCTTTTGACCTGTCAGAACCCATATGGGATGAAGCATTGAGTGAATCAGAGAACATCAGCAACTTCTACTGTGCCCTAATTATTGATCAAAGTAGAAGGTAAGCATTTGCAGGGTCCACACTTGAGGGAAATGCTTTTCCTACTCAGAAAAACAGCAAGTTCAGTGCAAGCTTTCCTTCAGTGCTGCTGCTATCTATATTACCCGTGACCTGAAAGTGAAAACAGCTATAAACACGTATGAATCATCTTCTTATATGAATTTTATCCAAGTTCAGACAGGTAGCCTGGATTGTTAAGCTGTTTTTACCTTACTATGCTGTGGTTAAAGCAGACTTTTGAGGTAAGGAAATGTACATGTGTCAGTTTTAAAGCTGGCATTGTTCCTCTAACACATGAATAAAATTAAAACAAATCTCCGTCCCATAAAAAGCTGGATTCTGCAAGCTGGGGAAAAAACTCACATGCTGTTTACTCCTGCCATTAATGCTCTCAAAAGGCATTTTCCTGACATAAAACTCATTTTCACCCCTGTTTCAGTTTTGCAGCACGGCAGCAATAATGTTTAAGCCTGTTGGACACCACCTCATGAAACATGCTACAAATCAGCTTCATGGGGTGAGCATCCCACTGCTGGCTGCAGCCAGGGCCCTGACACCCAGGGCTTCCAAGAGGGAAGGAAACCCTTTAGCACCAGGTGAAAGATCAAAATAGAACGTTTTGGGTCGTCATTTTAAAAACAGCTTGCTTGGATGTTGGAGTCTGGAAGCAAAAACCAATGGAGGTTTCAACTTCGGAAGCCAATTTGGAACAAAAGGCAATGTAAAAACATCGAGCTGTCCCAAGGGCCCCACAAAGTCCATTTGCATCTTGTCTGTGTGCTCCATGCACGGGAGTCTAATTCCAGCACTTGCCAGCGATTAGCACGTGCTAATGAGACTCCTGCAATTGCCAGTTCAGGATGAGGATGGCAGGATTCCTCCCAGAGCAGTGGGAGAAGGGTTCTGGCAATCAAGGAGCCATCGTGAAGAGGCGTTTCTCCTCTGGTTACCACTAATTAAAGCCTATTTTTTGGCTGTTTTTAAAAAGCCTTCTTTTAAACCCACCATTTGTGGTGGTCCAAGCAGCCAGCCTGCAGGCAGGATGGGTTTCAGGGACAGTCACAGGAAGGGTCACAGGTTTCCTGCACTGAACCTGCATCTCCTCTCAAGCCAGTCCTTACCCAGACCAGGATCCCACTCCTGCTGGGACACTGACTAAATAGGGACCCAGAAAAAATCATCCACCTTGACCAAAATGAGCCAGTTATTTCTATAAGTGAGACCTGTAGGAACTGGAAACTAGAAACTGGGAAGCACTAAGTGCAAAGGCTTTAGGGTATTCACACCCACTGAGTGCATTAAAGGATCAGTCATTGTAGTTTGACTCAATCCCACATGCAAGGCTGTCCAAACCCCTAGGAGAGGCAGGAACACCTCCGTGGCCAGGAGGGACAGCTGATGCCCAGTTGGCAGGTTTTTCCTGTATCCTGCATGGCAGTGAGGCTAGGAAGCCCTGAGGCAGTGGCAGCCACCAGCGTGACCTCTGTGCCACAGACTGTAAAGTGATTTCATTACAGTCACACCCTCTCTGGGATTTCCTCCCTTGGTTCAAGGAGACTCACACCTCCCTCACCAGAGTGATGGGAAGATGCCCATCTCCTGCGTGCACAGCACAGGAAAAATGCCCAAATCCTGCCCTGCACAGCACAGGGAAAATGCCCAAATCCTGCCCTGTACAGCACAGGGNGACATTTGCAGCTTCAGACCCCAAGAGTGTAAACAGCCATGGATTGAGAGGGGACAGTCCGAAAGGATGGGACTGCGTGGACTGAAGCTGTGGTTGGACAGTTGGCCCGAATATGTAAATGGGCCAAAACTTATAAAAAGGGCGAGAACCCGTGACCCGGGGTCCATCTTGGAGGTGCATCTTAGGTGTAGTCTTGGCCAGACTTTTGTACTCCTGGGGTATGTCCTGTGAAGGCCTTTCAATAAATATCTATTTTATTCTTTAACTCTGTCCAGCCTCTGTTCCAGGTAGCCTTCTTTTAGGCATCATCGGGACAGCAATGCTGGCAGGCCCAGCTCCACACACAGCACAGGCTCATCTCACACAGCACACCCACCACATAACCTCGGGCCTCGCTTGCATTTTGCCTGAAAAGAGCAAGCAGCATTCAGGTCAATCAGAAATGAAAGCAGAGCCCATTCTAACAAACGGGGAGGTAACGAGCCCCGGTTCTCCTCTTGGAGCGATCACAGCTCCTCTTAGGACCAAGCAGAGCTGGGAGCGCACAAGACAGGAAGAGGGCTCTTGGAGAACAGAAGAACCTGCTTTAAGGACAAGACACAGAGCTACAACAACAAGGAGAGAGAGAAGTAGAAAGAGACATACTGGAGAAGCTGACCATTGCGAAATGCTGACACCGGTCTCCTGTGAATTCGATCGGACACCTACCGGAAGAGAGAAAACCAGAAAGAGAGAAACAAGATAGCAAAATGACACCCAAACAGGCTGAACTGAGGCCCTTTCTGATCCCTTCCACGGCTCCTGTCTGTCTGCTTTCAGCCTTCACCCTTACCTGCAGCCCTAAGCCCTACCCAAAGCTGACACCAAGAGCCATCCCTGACTAGACCACTCTACATCCACCGCTGTGCCCGGGAGGTTTTAAGTAGTGTGGTGCATTTTTTGTCTTCAAACATACTTTGCTTAGGATCTGGCATGTACAATCGCAAAGGCAGTTTCTCCAAACATCTCTGTCCGAAGAATCCATTTGGACATCTGGAGGGGAAAAGGGGAGAAATCACAGAACATGTCTGGCACAGTTCTTGAGGCTAAGGTCAGAAATAAAAAGCGCATTGTGATGAATGGAAAAAATAAAGGCTTTACACGCGTTTTACTCTTTGCTTTGCTTGAACCAGGCACCTGCAATATCAGTGTTCCAGCTCTGGTTTAGGCCTGGGTCTTCAAGCAGGCAGCCAAACCCCTCCTGCTCTGTCCTGCTCTGCCTGCCTCCTTCCTTCTCACCTGCTAGAAGCACCAGCTGGCAGGAAGACTGAGATGGGCTGGATGCTGCTTTCAGAGACTGTGGAGCTGCTCCGTAGATTAGCAAGAGGCACCACAAAGCAGTGAGCAGCTGCTCAGGCGACAGCGAGCGTTGGGTGTGGAAAGCATCCCCCCGTTGTGACCCCAGAAGTACCCACGGGGTGCTCACGGGGTGGTTAGAGAGAAAGCACGTGCAGAGTCTCCGTGTTAACCGAGAGGAAGGGACAGAGAAGAAAGCTGAGCTGAAGGGGTCTCACATGCTGTCCAAATGCGAGGCTCTCTCAGGCTGTCCTGGCCCAGGCCACCCGATGGGCAGGGGTGTGCCAGCTCGTGGGCACCAGTTACACACTCACGTGATGCTCAGGTGGCAGGGAAGGTGCCCTGCCGTCGAGGGCCACCAGGCACTGGCAGCAGCCCATGAGTAGCTCCCCAGAGCACTCCCCAGCTGAGCCAGGTTTGGGGAGCACAAGGACACAGGCAGGGGGGCAGCAGGAGCTCAGAACCACCCAGGGCGAGCAGCACCCGCACCCTCTGCACTGTCACCTGCTGCAGCTGCAGGTGAGCCTGGGAAGCGATGGGAGCCCAGCCTGGTGTGGTCAAACACTTCTCCCCCAGGCACTTGTCTCTCTCCCTCACTTCACATCTTCTGGATATTCCTTGGATAGTCCTGCAAAGTATCCATAGTTTTCCTGAAGTTCCAACTCTCACCTCCCTGTCCCACAACTCCCTCCCTTCTCAACAGACCTCTCTTTCCTCTGAGCTTAAGAGGGCTTTATATTTATAGCATTTTAACATCTGCTTTGCAACTTTTTGTGAGCAGAGCTGCAGGCTCTGCACCTGGTACGTCTGACCTTCCTCGCTCCCCAATGCCACCCACAAGGTCTCACTGTCCCACAGTGATCTGCAAGTGGTCAACAAGGAAGGGGCTGAAAGACACCTCAGTAAAACACAGAGGAATCAGAGGCCAGGTCTGATGTCAGTGGCTCAGCTGCTGGCCAGTCCACTGCAAGGACAGCAAGAGGTTGGAGCAGCCACAGCACGGTGTCAGGTGACTGCTCCCAGCCTGTGCATCTGGTGGGGTGGTGCAGGTCCAAGTCCAGGTCCTGGTCCAGGTACAGGTCCAGGTCCAGGTCCAGGTCCAGGTCTAGGTCCAGGTCCAGGCTCCATGCAGAAAACCTTGATCTTTCCCAGTTGTACTTCATCATGGACATACACTGACCTGGCTTTGGCACTTGATTTCTTGCTGGATTTCACTGCAGTTTGGGTAGCCCTGAGCTGTGCAAAAAAAAACCTGCACCCTCACTGCCCGTGACCAAAAGTGGGTCAGCATCTGGGTTTCTGGGACCTGTGCTCACACCTCTGAGTGTGTTGGGCTATTTGTGCACCCCAAACTGCTCATGGAGAACTTTAGGGCATGGCTCTGCATGGGGCTGCACTGAGCTCTCCAGTCATACACTTCAGTTTCTCAGTATCCAAGTCACTTCTGAAACTGAAAATTGGACTCCCTGGTCAGGCAAATATCTTTGAAAGATTGGTGCTTTTTTTCTCATTCTTGGACATTCATCTTGGAGCACAGGGAAGGGAGGTGTACCAGCCATACCAAGCCAGCTCCCAAGGAAAGCCCAGCCCAAGGGGTGACCATCAGACATGGGGCCTGTTGACCTTCCCTGCAAAGAAGCAGAGGAAGCTGGTGCTGGGACGTGAAGAAAATGTCCCATTGTCAATCAAAAAGCACAAACCTGAGGCACTGGGTGGCACAGACTCACAAAGACAGCCCCAGGGAAGCAGGACTGGAGAAACCCTGCACAGATTGCACTGGGGTTTGAGCAAGGAGTCCAAAAGAGAAGGTGTCTTCCCAGTCCTTTTTGAAGTTTGTTCATCACCTCTGATAGAGTCAGGAACTTATTCACAGAGTCTTCAAGGGAATCCAGTTTAGCTTGCAATGTGCTTCCCATCTGCCTGGGATCTGAGATTTCCTGGAGGTTGTGAGCACACCCAAGGGCCTCAAGGGTGCTGCTGAATGAAGTGATCATCCCACCCACCCCAGAAGGGGGTGTTTTGTCAGAAAGGAGCTAAAACTATCTCAAATGCACATCTGCAAGAGGTCAGCCAAGGCTGGAACTCCAGTGTGACTGAGGCTGCATGCCATTAAGGAAAGACCGAAAATTATGGGAAAACTGGCGGAAGGAAATAAAAGCCCAGAGAAAGGAATTGGTAAGAAGTGAAAAAGCAAAACAAAAAGGTGTCAAAGAAGCTTTGATGCCATGACAGCTACCATAGAGCCCATCTTCAGAACCCTGCAGTCAGCCGAGCGTGGGTGGGGAGAAGAGCTCTCAAGACAGAAGGCAGTAGACAACTGTCTTCTCTGTGTCTAGGACAGCTCGGGCTTTTCATCTTTAGTTACTCAGTGAATCAGCACTGGGAGAAGCGACAGAAAAAAAGCCCCCCTGAGCAAGAGCACCTTCTGTCACCTCCCAAGCTTGTGTACAAGCTGTCAAGACACAATGTTCCACCCTGGCACACCTGGGTTCTGGCTCCTCATAAGCAAGGCTGCAGGCAGAAGCAGTGACCAGAAGACCTTTGAGAGCATGCAGTGCTTTTGTTTCCTCTTTTTTTATCTGTCTCTAAATTCTAGGCTGCTGAAGATGGTTTATTATTTATTACTGTGGCTCCAGATGTGACTTCAAGGAAAGAAATTTCCAGCGTGCTTGGCACATGAGTCTCCCAGCCTGGAAGAGCAGTGGAGATCATCCCTCCTGCATTAAAATCTGCTGCCTGTGGCGAGGGCAGCTCTTCTGCAGTGAGGGATGTACCTGAAAGTTAAGGCTCACTGACGCTGAGAGCCGTGAGCTGCTCTTTGATCATGGCATCCTTCTTCCTGTACGTTTGACTCAAGAGGTTCTGGCTGGCTGTGCCAGCAAAACCAACTCCCTCCTTCTTTGGAAAACTCTTGCAGGGACTTCACAGATGGTGGACTTGGCTGCAAATATCACCTTTGGACTTCATGGTGCCTTCACAGAGGTCCAAGGGGTCTCTCCCCAAAAGGCCAAGGGAAGTGGACAAGGGTGTGTCTGTAGGAATGGCCCTGAGGAAGGACAAGGCTGAGCTAATCCCTTGCAGACAGCATCTTGTCCCCTCTCTAGCCTGAGTGGAGACTCCCAAAACTGCCCTTGCTTAACTCCATCTCTCTGTATCTAATTGCTACCTCTGAAAAAACCCGCAAATGCCATTGATAAAACTGGTCAGGGATTTTTCTGTCCAGATTCTGTTTTCTATTATTGCTGGGAAATGTCCAATTCTTTCAGTTTTGACCTTAAGATCTTTTTTTTGTTGTTTCTAAACCCCACTTTGAAAACATCTGCAAAATTCTGCTCTTGGGTTCAGGATGAATTGCAGTGAGATATTTACATGGTAACAAAAATGCAGTAAGATGATCAGTCAAATAAAGCATCTCAGAAAGTACAAACCAAAATAGTTTGAATGACTCATTTCTATGATGTTTGCTGGGCACTTATTTCTGAAAATTGAGGAACTTTGACATTTTGCCCTGCATCAGGGCAGGGCAATAATTATTGTTAATTATTATTTGCTACAATAAATTCATTATCATAGTGTTCCTGCTGGAAGCAAAACTTTTTCTGTCCAGCTGTTGATCTAAATCTTGCAAGGGCTGGCACATTTCCTTTGCACCCCCAGATCTTAATTAAAATATGCCAAATTTGATAGCTCTCATAAAGCAAATTTGATAGCTCTCATAATGCTACAGAAGAATGTGAATGAGCAGGTGTTTCAAAATAATGCGATAAAGACAAGCCGTAGCAGAAGGACACAATGCACTGAAGTAAGCAAATGGAAAAAAAAAAAAAAGTTTCAAGCACGTCGCTTTTTTGTGGGAAGGGCTGAAAAAGAAGACAGTTCTGTCATTGTCCCCTGACCAGTCCCAGATGATCAGGCTCTGCAGAGCCACGAAAGGCTGGACTCCACAAAATCACTGATGGGGAGAGAAGAAAGCAACCAGAATAAACGCAAAGGCCTTCTCCAGAGCAGCTAACCAAGGCATGTTTGCTGCAGAGTGGAGTCCAAACCTCAGGGACATCCACGGCTGGGCTCAGTGACGACAGCGGCGCGGCTCCGGCCGCAGGATCTGCGTCGCTGCCTTCACCGAGCCTTTGCTGCTGCAGGGTCAGCTTCCACACTCAGATGGGCCTCTAGGGTCTGACACGGCTACAGCACATCGAGCAGGATGCACAGACGGGCCACTTGAACCTGAAAAGGTACCTGATCTCATCGCCCAAGATAAACAGCATGCAAAACCCAAGGAACGAGTCCCGGCGGGTTCGGGGGATTTGGAACAGGATGTGGAGATTTTCAGCCCTAGCTCTCCGTTTCCAAGGACGTTGCAACACCTCTTCCCACAGAACTGCTCGTACATCCGTGGCACAGTGACGTCCTTGTGGCTGTGCAACGAGCAGCTCGTGCTGACCAAATGCCACTGGGAGGGGTGGGACAGCTCCGGATGCCACAGGGCAGCTGAGCAAACAGTGCTGCCAGGACCACCACAGCTGTACAGGATCCCATCCCAGAATTTGGACAGTGCTCTGGGAAAGCACAGGTGAGCTGCAGAACCCTTCAGAACGATCTTCTCTCTCCTGGGATAATCTGCAGGAACCAATACACTTGGAGGAGGTGCACGTGTGATTTTGAAAATTGGTGACTTGTATTCATTAATTAATTTTAAAAGGATCCGATCTTTTCTCCTTTTGCTTTGTTTTGGTTTTATTCTTTCTTTGACTTTCACTTTTTGCCTGAGGTGCTCCAGGCCTCTGACATCCCTCCCTCACATGGGGCAGAGCTGTCACCCCAAACCCAGAGAGTCTGTTTATCTGTCAGCATTTGTAAATCCTCCAGCCTCATTCTTGTGAGCACAAGTGGTCCAACACGATGCAGGTGAGTCTCTCTAATACTCTTTAAGTCTTCTGATCCCAGACAGGGATCACTTTGGCCCAGGGCAGATCACTCTGACTCCACTGACCACACAAAAGAGACGTGAAAAGCGTTTTACTGGGCAGAGAAGGCTCTGCTGTGATGAGACCTGACTTGCTTGCTTTGCTTGGCTGGGAAGACCCCAACTGTACCTAAAGCGTGCCAAGACCTAACTGGGAAAAAGAGCATTTCTGCTCTTTGGATAGCACAACCCAGTGGGGCACCCAGCAATAAAAGATTGGAGCAGCCTCCAAGTGCTCTAAGTTGTGCCAAGGACTCACTGGGCTCCAGGATGGAGGCAGATCCAAGAGCAGAGGCTGTCAGCCATCCCAACACCGTGTTTGACTGGACACAACAAACCAGGCCCCACTGTTGTGTGTCCCAGCCCAGCTCAAGGCCTGGAGACTTGTTTGTGTGCATCCCCTCTGTGGCACCTCAATGTGCTCCACTCAAATCTGTCACTGCCCTCGAGCCCAGCTCCTAAGGCCTCTCTGGGCAAAATGGTCTGGAGGAGGGTCAAGAAATTCTTCCTGTCAAGAGCCTGGGGCTTTTTAATTTCCAAGGGCTGCTGAGTCAGTTTTGTCTATGTGTGGCTCAGTCATTTCCCAGGTTTATGCAGAAAATTTGCAGAATATTTCAGGCAGATCCCACTTCTCCCATCCAACTTCCAGGTGGTCTGTTTGCAGAGTCAGGATTGCTTTATGTTCCAGTTTCCTTTGACACCAGCATGTGTAGAATTTACTTCAAATTATGGGCAAAATTATGGAAGAACACAATCCAGAAAGACACAATTTCTGGAACAGATACAAGTCCATTCTGGGCTCTTCTTCAGTAAAGAAAATGCTTTGTCCAAGGTCTAGCTGAAGTGTATTAAAAAGGGAGGGGGGAAGTGGGATTACAAGCAAACACTTTGTTCCTCAGGATTTAAAAGACCAGGAGGAACATGTTTCTGGGAAGCCTGTTATAAAATAATAATAAAAGGCCAGCTGCCAATTTAGGCGATGTTTGTTGCAAATCGAGCATGAACCACATCAGGAGAAGAAATTATTTGAGAACTCATCTGCTGTTTTTGGTCCAGACTGCCAGGGGGAACATCTACAGGAAGGATTTGGTGTGCTTCTGGACAGCTGCAAGACTGGAACCCGCTCCAGGAAGCCGATCACAGGATGGTGGCAGGCAGTGAGCAGGAACACTCCAAAATTCTGGCAGCTGGTATTGGAAAGGCTGGTAACATCACAAGGGTGCTGGGGGGTAGAATCCCCTGAGCATTCAGTGAGGGAGGGCTGCAAGCTGGCACAGGGGGCCAGAAGATCCCCCCAAGGCCCTGCTGACTCCAACTGGAAGAGTGACATGGAAACAGCACATGGACACGTGTTGTTCCTGGCTGGAGCTGCTCACGTGGCTCTTGTTGATCTCCAAAGTGTTTGAAGAAGTTGTGAGCAGAACCTTCTGATCCCTTCCATGCTCCTGGCTCAGAGGCACAGCGAGGCTGGAGGGCCCAGGCTGCTGTTGCAGAGATCAGAAATGGAGGTCGAAGCCTGTATCTCTGCCTCCTCCCCTTTCTCCTCCGAGTCTGCATCTCTGCATCTTCCACAAACCACAGCAGCAGATCTCCTACCTTGGTGCAATGGGCAAGCTGTGGAACGTCAGCTCTTTCTTTGCAGGCAAAGGTGAAGTCTGTTTATTCATCAGCATCTTCCCCAAAAATCACCCTTGTCATTGGGAGAGCCATTTTATGGGAAACACTGTTCAGTTCAAATGCTTCTGCATTCCTCAATAACGATTATCCTCCGTAATCCAGAAACTCTAAAATTACACCACTTGAAAAGCCAGGTTTCCTTATCTTCCGGCTGTGATTTAATGATAAAAACACCGAAAGAGAATGAACATCCAGAGATCTCCTCAAGCAGTAAGATCAGAGGTGACTGTGCTGTGTGGAAGGCACTCGGATCCCCTGAGTTTCTGTGAACATGGAGCCACCTTTTCTGGCAGATGAGCAGTGACAGTGCAGACCTTCCCAGCACCTCCTCCTGGGTAACACTTTCCTGCCCTTCCACACATGCCTGTTCAATTCCCATCTGGTTTTAGCACTTGGTATCTTGGAACTCATCAGAAAAGGATATCATTTTACCATCTGCAAAGTGCGGAATTCAGGCTTTCAAATGATATGAAATAATTAGGTCTGTTTGGTGTGGCACATAAAATCTTAATGGAATCCATCACTGAGCGTTCCCTCTGTTCATCAGCTGTCAGAGCAGCCTGGTTGGAAGGTAGGCTGTTTCTTCATCAGGCTGGAATTACTTTGGTTAAAACATTTTAACTGCTGAAGACTTTTGACAACTACCACAGTATCCTTCATTAGGAAAGTGATTCTTCTGTATGGCAGGATTTCAGGTAACTCTTGTTGTAATTAGAAATTGATCCGATTTGAATCTTGATCTGGATTTAAGTTCTTCCCAAAAGAAATAGCCTTGAAATCTGTGCTTCTGGCATGACCACACTGCTTGCAGATAGAGATGTTGACTCATACACCCCTCCAGACTTCAAGGGTTCAGCCCTTCCCAGAATGGAAAGACTGGAATTTCTGGGGCTTCCTGGGCTACAGCTACACCAGAATAGTGGCTGTGACTTTATCAATCAAATGGGGCTTTCCCCACGTTTCCTGTGGGGAACGCTGACAAGACGAGCCCACGGTGCCACCAAGAATCCAGTGGCAGTGACAACTACACTGCAGCACAGGGCTGTGGTGGACAAGGGCTGCTCCTACTCCCCACACATGGGAAATGTGGAAGCCACAGCCTCTGGTTTCTGTCCTACCCAGCTCTTCCTGTGTCTCAGGGGCAAATCTGGGAGAACTGGGAGATGCTCCTTGCACCACGGCTGACCCTGCGCTGGAAAGCGAGAGCACAAGAGCTCACCAGGATACATTTCCATGTGGCCTTTTCTGCTGCTCCCTGCTGAAACAAAGGAGTACTGGGAGAAGGGAGGAGCTGTGCTCAGTCTGATCCAGCCCACAGGCCTTCCACAAGGCATGAGGGTTCTGCTCAGGTGCATCCTCCAAGGCCTGAGGAGATGAGGTACCTGATGAGCATCACATCCTGCAGTGCTGCTGGGCTGACATCCACAGATGTAAATACCTTTAGCTGTGTGTCTCCACTGGGAGGTCTCTGGGTTCCAAAGGCAGAAAACTGTCAGCTGGGCAGAGATGCCAGGGCCACCAGGTGAGCTCAGAAGAGGATTCCATCTGCTCAGTGAATGCACACCCAGGGCACCACCTCCTGCTCACTGTGCAGGAGCCCAGGGCAGGTACAGGTGTGCTCTGGGTACCTGCACCTCCAGCGATGGCAATCAGACTGCACAGCTCATCCACAGGCACTGTTAGGCTTAGGGGGTGAGGTGTGAGATGCTATTGGGCTTTCTGGCTGTGAACCAGGGGTGAAAAAGTCTCACATCCCATTCCACATCCCTCAGGCTGTGCAGCCCCACTTGAAACTCTTCGATTTTAAGGATAACTTAGTACGCGTCTCTGTTTTTTTCTCGCTGGTTCGAAGGGGGAAATAAACACCCCAGAGTGGCCACAAAGCTGCACAGAGAGGGGAACAGCTGGGGGTTAACCCTGGGCCCATGAGACACAGGAGAGGATGGGGCAGGTCTCAGCCAAGGGACCCCTCCAGTCACAGGGGAGGGAGGATGCTGTGCCCCTGAAAGTCCCCCTGACTGGAGGACAGGACGTGTCAGCTCAGGGGGAGCAAAAGGGACTCAACTTCCCCTGAAGCTGCAGAGGAGAAAGGGGAGAAAGGGAAAAGAAACAGCCAGGACAAACATATTCTAAGAGGGAGAAAAGCCAGGAAAAGTGAACAGTGACACGCACACAAAAAAAGGAGAATACGAATCCTTGCCCCCCCACCCCTGCCCCTCTAGTGCCCCTTTCTGAACCTGCACAGCTCAAACTGCAATTGCCAGGAGAATTTCAGAGCTTCCCCCCCTGCTCTGGCAGTTGCACAAAGGTCTCCTCTCCCTCAGCCAAGAAATTTCCATATTGACACAAGAACTCCACTCACTTACTTGCACGACAGCTGATTAATCCCCTCGATGTAGTAGCACACCCCTCCATTGACACAATAGGACTTGGCTGTTTCGTTGCATTTTCTGGCATGCCCGGACCAGGAGGAGAGAGTTGTGGTTACTGCAGGGGAAAACAAAAACACACACAAAAAGGGATATATTGTTATTTCCTTTGTTGGGCAATTCTGCTTCCTTAGATGATTTTCATTTGATTTTCATTTCATTAGAGTTCATTTGCCAAAGTAAAAAACCCCGGAGCTACAAACCTCAGCCTGTGCCTTCAGACCCACCTTCAGGTCCTGGGGCTGCAACTTGACCCTTCCTTTTCCAGCACAAGGGGCCAAGTGAGTGAGGAGTTGAAGACTCATTTTCCTCTAAGCAGCCAGCATTGTAGCACAAGATCATTTTTTTGGCAAGCTGGAGGGAAGTGCCCCTTTCCCACTGTCCTTGCCCATCCCTCATGCTCGGAACGCTGTGCCAGCAGGCAAGCAGGGGGTCAGGAAGAAGAGGAGCTGCGGAGTCTCAGAGCCACAGTGACGTGCTGCTGAGGCCTGACTACATCAGGACCCTGGACCCAGACCCAGAGGTGCTGCAGGGGACTTTGCATTGCTGCACACCTCCGTCAGTCGAGTTTTCAGAGCCAGGAGCAGGTCTGGCACAAGCAAGAACTGCTCCATCTGTCCCTCCCCTTTCCTGAGCGTTTCTCTGTCCTGCCACAACAGGGCTGCCCCAGCAGACCCAGCAGAAGTGCAGCAGGAGAAGTCAGCCAGCCCCACCTCGTGCTGCGAGGGAGGCAGCCAGCATGACTCAAGTTTCCTGGGATACAGATGCTTTTCCAAATCTAGGCTTCTTCCTAGAGAAAAGCTTTACAGTGCTGTAAGCTACAAGAAAACCTCAAGGTAGTCTGCAGAATTTCACTGTAATCCCTGTCTCTGAGAGACTCTGATAAACTTGCAGCCCAAAGCAGAGTCTCCAAAGGCAAAACGAAGGCTTCTAGGAAGGGAAAAATCAGTTGTTAGAGCACTGATACAGGTCACAGAAACTGAGCAGCTTTGGGGAATACAAACCCATCTTCACATAACTCAAAGAAGGGCTGAGCAGTCAAAAGCATGGATTTTTTACAACTGAATACTTAACCTCATTAAAAATAGCTGCCTTTCCTGGACTACCCACCTTGCTCAGACCCTATCACAGCTACACCTCCGGCAGTGTGGCTACCACCTACTTTGCAGCACCTTTAAGCTGTAGTCAAGGCTTCTGAGGAGATCCTCTCTTCCATCCCATTTTCCAAAGCATGAATGAGCCTTGTGGAGAGGTTAGAGACACCGTCACTGGGACTGAACTCCTCACTGACACAGGATTCCAGGAAGAAAGCTTGAACCAGAACCAGGCAGGAGCCAGTCAGAGCCACGGGAGGAGCAGCAGGGCAAGCCATGGCCTGTCCCAGAGGGAGCCAGGGCTGCTCCCCACTCCTGGGGCAGCCCCCGTGCTCATCCCACCTCCGCAGGGGCTCAAGGCTGCCTCTGGCTGCAGCCCACCCGCCGGAGCCAAGGGCTGCATTCCCAGCTCCAGCTCCAGCCCAGCACCTGCTGGGAATATCCAGGCTTTACCAAGCAAAGGAGGGTTCCCAGCACCCTGTGGAGCCTCTCACACGTGGGTGATGCTTGGCACACGAGCAGCCAGACAAGTTTGTTCTGGCTCTCACGCTTTTGGGACTCTCTGCCTGCGTGGGGTCCGTGTCTCTCTGAAGGAGGAGTTTCCCACTGGGCTGTGCCCAGCTGGAGCAGCCCACGCTGCTACCTGGGCACGGCTCAGGGCTGGGCCAAGCTCACTGCTCAGTTTGTCTGAACCCAGCACTGTCCCATCCGCTGTCTCCCATTCCCATAAGGAAGTGGATGCCTCCCACAGGCTGACAGGCCAGGGTTGTGCACGGAGCAGAGTTATTTCCACGCTTTGCCTTGAATAACCATCGCCTCTGGCTCTGTCTTTTCACAGTTATCCAGGGCACAGCAAGCTGTCCCAAAGTGCTCTGCTAACAAGACATGGAAAACACTCCAGCAAAGACCCAAAATGCTCACAGCCCTGGGACAGCAGCTGCTGCTGAGGGCACGTCCTCCCAGCCAGCTGGGAGCCAAATGTGGCCAGCAGTGTGCACACACTGGGGTGTTGGAGCAGAGGACGGCTTGACCAAGCCTCCAATGAAACTCTTGCAAAAATCTGAATCCCACACTTCTGTGGGAAATTCAGCACTCCCTTCCAGTTAAGATTAATGGTAACTAAAAGCCAAAGCCATTATGAGTCTGTGTAATTTATCTGGGGAATGCAGGCTCATTATACAGACAAGACTTTATAATTTATACCTTTACAAGATAGTAGCGCATTTCTGCTCGGGAGAGGAGGGCTGTGGGTCTCTGATAAGTGTGGGTCTCTGCAAGTGTAGCATCAGATCAGGGAGCACTGAAACTTCACCAACCAAAGCACTGGTGCCAATTGAAAGGCCCATGGATGAAGAACAAGCACAGGCTGCAGGGAGCTGTCACCCCTGCAACCATCAAATACACCAGTTGGTAGCAAGCAAAACGATCCATCTGGCAAAGCCTCGCATCATAAACCCTACAGGAAATTATTCTGGAGCAAGCCTTGCCACAGCATGAGAGGGGCAGAGAGGGAGATCTAAAAGCAGAGCCCAGAAACCTCCTCATAAGAAACACCCCGGATAAGAAGATTGGCACCCCACCAAGAAAGGTGGATGGGAAGATGCAGTGCCCTGTGATGTGATACCAGGGTGGATTACAGTGCTCATGAGCCAGAGATTGCATGGGATCTTCATCCCATAGAAACAGTGTTGTCCCTTTTAAACAGATGAAAAAGAGCCTGACATGATTGAGGCTTGGGCATGTTGGGCACTTCTAGGGGAGAGCTGTCAGCAGAGCTGTACCTGTCAGGAAAATATGTGGCCGATAACCTCTACTAGAAACATTTTGCTAAAGTCATTATCCTTTAAACCCTGGTTCCTGCAAGTACCTTGCCTTTCATCCCAAAGAAGTACAAAGTGTTTTGGAACTGAATCATGGAATCGTTACTACAGTCCATTTGTCAGCACGGAGATGTGGCAAAGGCCACAGAGTTCCCTGTTGAGAAAAGAGCATCGGGAAATGAGGCCATTTTAGACTAAAAGCTGAGCACTGCTGGTCAAGCCAAAGCCCTGCCTTGGCCCCAACAGTGGCAAAGCTTAAAAAAGAGGATCAGCACGAGCAGGCAATGATAATCTTCCTTAGGCCACCCAGGATGGACAGCTCAAAGACAACCCAAGGCAGCCACAGTGTTGTCACTTTAAGTGGCCTTTGTTGGATTCTTCCACCAACATGTTTAGTTGCTGTTTGAACAAATCTAACCTCGTAGCATCCGCAATATTTGTGACAAGAGCTCCAGTGCTATGCACACAGCGTGCAAGGCCACATCTCCATTGAGTTCTTTTAACCTGACCTTTTCTGGCTCTTGTATGAGAAAAAACTAGTCATTATCCCCACTTGTTTCCCCTGTGCTACCTGTGGCATTACAGACACAGCCAGCATCTCCTTCCCTAGCTGGGAAGCAATGACCTCTTTTCTTTTTTGGGTCATCCCTGGTTCTGTTTTTCTCTTTGGAAATAGTGCGACCACACTGCACACACTCTATTTATGGGATATTTATTCCATTCATAGGAATTCCTAATGTTCTTTTTGAGGTTTGATGCACTGAATACAGATCTTTATCTCTTATAACCCTGAAATCTCACTGCTGTGTGGTAACACACAGTCTAGAGCCTTCCAAGGTGCCTGACCATCCTGGGATGTTGCTGCAGCTGGGACTTCACATCCACGGGAGCAACTATTTAGGGAGCACGGATGGAGACACCTGCCAAGCTCTAGCGGGAGGACAAAGAGAAGCAAAATGTCTCACTTTGAAAATGTTAATTGTGCCTGGGCTGAAACGTGGCCCTCAGACACTGTGTGGCTGCAGATCACACACAAGCACCTCAAAGCGTGAGGCCAAGGGAGATTTCAGTGGGTTTCCACCACACTGGTGGGATAATTCCCACATTCACAAGTTACTTTGTGTTTAGCTCTATTCCCCATCAGCCTGGGCCACTGCAAATACTTTAACAAGTGCATGGTGCAGAGTCATCTGCACTGGGATGTCTGACGTTGGTAACGCGAACCTCACACACAGTTTATTTACAGCCATGCAGGTACTTTCCCCTCTGTGCCAAACGTTACACAGCTGTGCCTGGTGATCCAGAAATTACTTCCCACAGCTATTTCATATTAACTGGTGCACAGTACCAGGCAGATTTTACCCCCCAGTGGCTGGTGGGGCAGAATAAGTCCTTCTTTCAGCCTCCAACACAGCTCCATCTGTCCCAAACGACTTGGAAAGTTGTAAAATTGCTGAGATGAGTGGAGAACTGAATAAGCAAGGGAGCAGTTTTGGGTGGTAGCAGGGTGGAACTGCACTCATTAAGGCAGTGGGACGTGATGAGGGGGTTGTGCAGTAACACCAGTCATGAACTAACAGCCTCCCCAGGTACTTCAACAAATTAAAAGCAGAAAACAAGGAGTGTGCACGAGGCAAGATATGGAAAGGAAGTGGTGGCATTTCCTTTTGACCAGTGGGAATAAGCAAGGTGCCCCTGAGAAACACAGTGGCAAACTGGTCAGAAAGTCCCTGCAAGGGTGAGAGAAGGGCTGGAGCAGCTCACCCACCAGCAGGTCAGACCTCCAGCTGGTCTTCAGTCCCAGGACCGAGAACAAAGCAGGAGGGAGGGAGGAAGTGAGGACAAAAAAGAGAGGAATAAGGAGGTGAAGAGAAGAGGAGAGTAAGGAGGTGAGGACAGGGAAAATAGGGCTGCCTCTCGAGGATGTGTTTGTGAATGATCTGCAGCCACGTTTTATTGTTGCTGCCCCAGCCAGTGAGGACAGAGCAGCATAAACACACGAGAGATTCAGAGCACTGGAGCCGTTCAGAGAGTCTGTTTTCCACCACACGCCTCAGTTATTCTGCACTATCATCAATGACAGGGCAACAGAGAAGAGAGCCAGGGGCAGTGACTCTGCCAGGTGGACTTCCCTTCACACAACCCATCTACGCAGAAAGGCCATTAATGATTGTGCAGGGATTCTTACACAATTCCTGCCCTGCACGTCATTTAACCTTTGCAGGCAGCTCACCAGCCTGTTCTCAGAAGTCTGGTGAAATACTCCCCCTGCAAAGAGTTAATTAATGCAGCTTGGACTATAAATTATAGTTAATTTTTCACGAACTACAGCTACTGTCGAGGAGAGCAGGGAGACAGCGACGGTTTCGCCGCTCCTTTTCTTCTTTATAAATAACTTTGGCTGGTGGGTTCATAGAGTACAGACACTTTATTCTCTCAATATTTAGACATTCAGTTAGACAGATGAACTCAGCTGGTTGGGGAGTGTATACAGATTGCCTGCTCTGTATATGCCTCATGTACTTACTGATAAAACGCAGAATTGCTGAGGTTCCTCTCCACAGAGTTCATCCAACTGCTTGTTAGAAGAACATGGATGAGAAGGTGTCTGGCCAAGATATTCCTCGGTTGTAGCGCCGTAATCCTGGCGCGAGCCACACTAAATCCATGATTTACACTGATTAATGCGTGGAGGGGCTGGTGATCCTCACCATTCCCTCCGTGGCAGATTTCTGTGTGTCTGATACGACACCTCCTCTGGCAATAAACCTGAGCCGAGTCGGGATGCTCCCTGCTGTTATCTGTACATAAAATCAGAAGGGCCTGTGCACACTGGGGCTTGCCTGACAGCAGACTGGGGACTCTGGAGCTCATAGAAATTCTGTTCCTGCGTGTTTATTCATTTGGAAATGACCAAATATTTACCCTCGCATTTTACTGAAATAGATCCTGCTGGAATCATGTTTCCAGTTCTCGAGGGGATCATTAGGATCAATAGCTGCAGACTAGGAGTTCGTCCCAAGATACAAATACCAGACTGCAAGGCACTCATCTTGGAGCATCAGATGCTGCTGATCAAAACAGCACAGGCTGCACTCCCCACCTCTCCCATCTGCACTATTCAGGGGTTTCACTAAGAAACAAGTTTAAAGGTTTCTGAGCGCTCAGGGGCTGCCTGTTTCCATGGGACAGGCAGCTATTGCAGGGGCAAAGTCCTGTGTTATTGTCCAGCTTCTTGCTGCTCCTCTAGAATGATCTCTGCTGCTTTATGAGGGAGCCCTTCCTATGCTCTTCTCTACCACAGGGGTCCGAAAATGCACATGACAGCAGTGCAGCATTCATTTTCCCAAATCCCCACCACCAATTGTAATAGCAGCAACATGATATTTCAATGAGGGGATTTGTTCAGCAACCTAAAAATCCTCTCTCAGAGCCAATGCCAGCGTGAAAGCTTCGCAGGCAGGGCAGCTGAAGCCCAAGAAGTGAAGCAACACACCAGGATCCCAGGATGGAGCCAGAAGAGCAGATCCCCTGGTCCAGAGCCCAGCTCTGAAGGCTGGGCTCAGCCTCAGGGCTCCCAGAGGACATCAGCTCCCACCTCACACTTCATCCTGCCCCTCTCTGCCTTTAGAGTCACTGCCTGTCTTTACACCACACCTCGAGCAGTAGCTGTGTGACTACTTAAAAAATACACAGTGTGCAAAAGGAGCAACAAGCAGGATCTGGCAGCTGCCGGGCACCACACAGCTCTCTGCAGACTGGCAGCGAGATCACCACGCTCACCTCGAGGTTCCGTGCCTGCGTGCGAGCCGGTTCCACTCAATTACAGCCACACCTCCAGCAATGGGGTTTAAATTATCTGAGCAAAGACCACGCCAGGACTTATTTTTAGTCCGATATTGAAAACTTCTCTGTTCACATGGCTGGATTTGTGTCTGCTCTGCCCGTGCTCTGGGCTGGCTGGACACCCTTCAGCTCCAAACCCAGAGCACCATGCTCACGTTTGCAGCGCTGGCAGCTCCAGGAAAGCTCAGTGGCCTCAGGCTGGAGGGGCCAGGGACTGAGCAGCCAACTCCCAGGCAGGTCTGCCATGGTCTCCCAGGAAAGGCCATGCCAGATCGGATTTGAGAGGAGGTTTGGGGGGCTGGTTGAACCAGAATTACGTGGGGTGTGTGACTCACAAACACAGCACAGCCATCATGCGGGTCCGTCAGGCCAAGCACACCTGGGAGAGACAAAGTTAGGAGAACATTTCCAACATCCAGCCACACCAGGCATCAGGGAAGGGACTAAACTGGAGAGGGATTGCCTCAATGAGTCTACACCAATCAGGCTACAAACTTAGTTCCGTGGCATCACCAAGCTATGAAATCTGTGGACCTAAACTGGTGAGTGGAGAGTTAGACTAAACTGGAGAAAAAAGGACTGTTTAACCTACCCTTCCCACAGGTGTCCCCAGAGGGACCCTAGAGAGGGCTTGTGATCCCCAGCAGATGAAATAAAGCCCCCCAAACTAAATCCAGAGAGCCCAGCTTTCATTCAGGTGCTTCACATTAACCCCCAATCCTCTTGCTCCCAGCACAACTCAGCACTGCCTCTTCTGCTCTTCCTCCCTGTCTCACCTCCTCCTGTGATCCCGAGCCTCTCTCTGCTGCAGAGCACCCTCAGCCAAGGGCACTGGCA
Source organism: Melanocharis versteri (assembly GCA_013397845.1). Taxonomy (NCBI): domain Eukaryota; kingdom Metazoa; phylum Chordata; class Aves; order Passeriformes; family Melanocharitidae; genus Melanocharis; species Melanocharis versteri. The sequence continues at coordinate 290,362 of VZTG01001716.1, forward strand.
GCCCACAGAGGCTGATAAAGCACTCACCCAGCTACAGAGTGAGCAAGGAGCACGAGCAGAGTCCAGCTGAGCAGCTGCAATGATCCACATGCTGGTTTAGAGCACCTGCCCACCACTGGCACATCCTCCTGTATCCTGCCAGTATCCAAACCACGCTTCCTCCACCTGGCCCAGGTTCTCTCCTTACCCTCAGGGCTTCACCTGCTTGCTGGAGTCAAGGGAAGGAACTAGAGGAGAACTCAACAGCAGGAACCAAGCACAAGGGATCACCAGACCTTCTCAGAGACTTCAAACACTACCTTACCTTTTTAAAATGAGACTTTGAGAGGGATTTACTACCTCTATCAGGCATAAACCTCCCATCTCAGAATGCTCTCCAGATTGCTCTGACCCTTCTTCCATTTCTGCTTCCATCAGAATGCTTCTAAATGTCACCACTGGTTCCTGTCCTGCTCACCCAACGTGCCCATAGCCACAGACTCCTGAACCCTGAGTAGCTGCCTCACGCTGCACCGTGACAGGATCACGTTACCGTTCGGAGTTCTCTGGATGTTGAAAGGAGCATAAAGGACCTTTCTCTCTGCATCAGGGCACACGATCAAGTTACCACATCCCTGCAAGTTCTTGCCTGTGAGCTGAGCCACTGTGACCACCCAACTGCACAACCTTAGCCCGTGACAAGCACAAAACAAAGTGTCTTATTTAACACATTTTCACCATGAATGAGGCTACTGCACCACGAATGAAGCTGAGTGGAACCTCATGCCATTCACATGCCAGGTACTGGGGGCATCAGTGTTTAAAATCCAGCAAGTGATTTACAAGATTTCCATGAAACAACGAGAGGTGGGGCAACCTACAGGTGACTCTGAATACAGATATTGAAAAGAGATGCAGGATTTTTACAAGAGTGAGATATTTGTCTGCTCTCCAGATCATCCCACCTCACAAAATCTTCATCACCTCCCCATGTGCTGCAAGCATGTGCAATTCTATGATACAACATCAATCACCCTAAAAATCACAGAGACCCCGAGTTATTCAGGTAACACTTAGGAGATATTGTGAAAAATGAATGTGAAGGAAAAAGTGAGTTACAGCTTTAACTCTGGAGACTTTGCCATCTCTTCCCATCTTTAGAAAAAACCCCAGACAGTGATGACAGAAAAAAGTTTTCCAAAAAGGGAAATTTCTGTGTTTCCTTTCTGAGATTTGGCTTTTAAGAAAACAGCATTTATCTAATATGATGCAAATAAGTAGCATGGATCTCTTCTGGTGGAAACAAAGAAAAAATCCTGGGGAAGGATGGTGTGGCATCCATGATGCTGTATCTCAGCTTGGTGTCTCTAGTGCAGTGCAAGGCTAAGCACTACACAAGAGCACATTTTAAGTGCAGTTTTCTAATCAGAAAAGCTTTTAAAGAATACCTGGCCAGTGCCTGCTATGGCTGCAATCAGATTTCCTTTAAAATCATAAGAGACTGAGCTTTCAAAGGAGGAAACATCCCCATAAAATCTGCAGAGCAGAATTGCCAACAGTGAGGCACAGCCAGCTGTGCTCCCAGCTCCGGGCATCTGCAGCTGAGATGGAAACACAGCACAGATTTCAGAATCCCTGCCTGGTCCTGGCTTCCCAGGGAGTTTGGCCACGATCCTGGTGGGCTCCCACTGGGGAGAGACCCCCTGACACAGACACAACACCCTCCCCCAGAAATTGCTGAGCCAACCTCCAGGCACCGGGGTTCTAATCTACACTTGTATGCATCCCCTGATTTTTATTGCTCTGTGCCCATTTTCTACTGCCTCTGGGACAACTGAAGAGGAGGGAATGCTAAAAAGCATTTCAGCCACATTAAATCAAATTAAGCATTTGGGGAAATCTGTTCTTGCTTTTTGGAGACTCAGGAAAAAAATGGGATGGCAGGGCATGGATGGATTTTCTGCAACTTTCTTATTACCTATGCTTAGAAGACTCGTGTCTTTTTCCTTGTACTTCCTACAGACTGTTTTGGTTTTATCAACTATCCTCAAAAAAACCCCAAACCCAAATACAAAAACAAAGCAACGAAAAAAACCCCTGTTAAATCAAAGGCCATAACAAGCACGTCTTGCAAGTATCAATAACTCCATGTACTGAAAGAGCTGGGAATGCTTAAACTTCAGCTGCAATTTTAAGTAGCACGTTCTTCAAGCTGCCATTGCAATAGTTATCAAATTCTCCCTCTCCAAGATAGACACCAGCAATATAAATCAGATTTTTTTTACAGATCCAGGGAAAGAAAGATCAGTGGCTTTGGGAAAAATCAGACAGAAGGAGTGATTAAAGAAGATTCCAGGAGGCAATAAAGCATTTATGCAAAATGTCTCATAATAACAAACAAATTAGGGGAAAGCAGCTGTATGGGGGGAGCGGGGGAGAGGTACTTACACTCTTCTTCCATAACAACTATTTTAGTTTCTGAGGCTGGTAAGACTTGTGGTGCTTTCGTTGTTCCTGGGGAAATTAAGGTAAGAAAGTAGTGAACAAAATATCTCTTTGGAGCAGGGCAGGGTGGGCTTAGCTACTGTGGGGAGGAGCAGAGGGGCAGGTGCTGCTGGGGGGCACGGGCTGGGGGCTGTCAAGGTGTTAGTGCTGGTTTAGGGCAGGGGATCGGGGTGACAGAGGCAGGACAAGGAGTGTCCCTGCAGGGGATGGCACAGGGCACGATGTCCCCTCGCTGTGAAGGGCCTCGTGTCACAATAAAGAGGCAGAAATGGCTCAGGGTTCACCTGGCAGGTGATGAGCGAAACTGCAGGAGGTTTTCTCAGCCCTGACGGCCACAAGAGTGCAAGGATGGGATGGCAGGACGTGATAGCAGGGAAAACGTGGAGTTTAGGAGAAGGTGGGATTTTCTGAAGAGCCTCCATCCCGCGGGCACGTGAAGTTCTGCAGCACAAATTAATGCTCGTAATAGAGATGAAGGAACATGAAACAGATGAAGGCCATGGCCCCAGGCAATAGGGGAGACAGGCACAGGGAGTGATTTCCTCTTTCTTAACCAGGACACTGGGAACCCCAATGCCCACGGACACCAGCTCTACTCAAACCCTGGCAGCTGCAGCATCTTTGGAGAAGCCCCTCACACCCTCTGGATGCACAAAGGAGAAAGCCCTAGGAGCCTGGGCTGGGGGTGCAGTGCCTGTCAGAGACAGGGGTGAGACCACCACAAAAAGCCTGAAGCAGAAAGAATTGTTTGTACAACTTGGTTTTTTTCTGCAGTGTTTAATAAGGGGCAGGGCAGTTAAGGAGACGCCTAGAAATTTTCTGAGGAAAAAAAGAGTCTGAAACAGTCACATCTCACCTGTGCCTTCATGGCCATGTGATATCAGCATTAGACTATTCAGAGAACTGGGAAATGGGACATTTTACTAAGAAAGCATCTAATTTACTTCAAAGTCATAAAAATCTGCAATACGACCAAAGCGCAGTATATTTTGACTAAGTCCAGAAGCATTTCCTCAGAAATTAACACCCTCACAAAGTTTCTCAATGCAAAAGCATTTATTTCTGAGCTGGGAGTTTTGTGGAAATACTGGAATCGTAGAGGAGGAATGAGGTGGGGGTTTGGCTGATGGGCATTTTTTAAGTGCCAAGGGGTCTCTGCTCTACAGCCTCTCTCTCTAAAGATGTCGTGGTTTCGGTGACTTGCAACAGAACTGTGTGGCCGAAAAGCTGCTTTTCTGAAACTGAAAAGTGGTATTGGAATAGAGCAAAGAGTGCTTTGCAATGGAAGCCACAACAGGATCAGTGCTAAGGAGCCTGGGGAAGAACAGGAGACAACACATGTGTGGATTCAGATGCCCTGAGGAGTTTGCTGCTGAAAGGTATCACAGAAGAAGGGAGCTTGCAGAAGTGAGGAAAGCTGTCGAGACCCCACGGAGGCCCAGCAGCAAGGGGAGAGGAATACTCCAGGATACCACGTGCCTGCATACTGGGGAAGGCTGCTTAACTCTGGGTAGATCCAGGGGAAAGAGGTAAAAAGAGTGCAAAGAGGGCTGCAAAAGCCTCCAGAGATCACCATCACTTCGGCCACCTTTGGCTCTGCAGTCCTGGCAGGTGGTCTGCAAACAGCAGCAAGGTGTGCGTGCAGCTGAGCAGCAAGCCAAGGGCACACTGGCAAGGCTGCTGGGAACGTGGATTCATCCAGGCAGGGAATCCATCAGATTCACAGCAGCCTGCAGCAAGATCTCGGGGTGTCTTTCATGGTTTTTCGGGTCTTCACACATTTCTGGGCAGCTCAGGTGTGAGCCCATCCCTGCTGTGAGGGGTCTTTGCCACACAGCATGAGGGGGAGCCCAACCCTGACATGTGCAGCCTCCCCTGCCTGGAGGTTGCAGTGGCCAGGTGTGCATTTACCTGGTGTGCAGGTCAGAGCCTTGCTCAGCCACACTCCTCCTCCTGTGAGAGAGGTGCTGGTGGTGGGGAAGGGGCAGCAGAGCAGGCAGACAGGGCTCTGATGGCTGCACACGGGGAAGGGAGGTTGCACATGCAGCTCCCATCAAACAGGAGCAGTTCATGTGGCGTGGGACAGCCAGAGCGTGAGCCAGGGAAAAAAATCAGGAGAGCACTGCCTCAGTTTCTTACTGAGGACACCTTTCCTATCACAATTGGAAATAAACTCAGCAGAGCAGCAGGGCTGAGCTGACAGACATGGAGGATGAAGGCAGGGAGGTGTGAGCATGGGTGGCCTTCCTCCAGCCTCTGCCAGCACTGGGATTGAACAGTCGGGATAACGGAGGGGGAGGCTGTGTGACGCTGCAGCTTCACGGAACAAAAGATCCAGGGTGGCAAACACGCTGAGGTTAAGAGAGAAAATTCTGCCAGAGAGCAGCAGGAGAAAGCTACCTTGCCTCACATGGGGATAAGGCTGGTGAGAGAACAAAAAACTGGATCCCAGCAAAGAGCTGCAGAGCCCAGAGCCAGAGCCCAGGCTGCCACAGCGCCCGTTGTGAATGGCAGGAGGAAGAGCTTAGGAAATACAGTCACCCCCTCCCTCGTCGTGCCCTCCCAGCTTCTGGCAGCCACTGCAGGGACTTTCTGAGCCGGAGGGTGCATCCAAACCATCGTGTTAAGCAATATAATTATTATGACCGAGATAATAATAAAACCACCTAACCTCAGACTCCATCCGCTGAGCTCTAAGAGATGGAGCACACATTCTAGGATGAAAACCAGAAGCAACTTCACTCATCACAAAGCTATGGTCTAATTACTTGTCTTCTGGTGAGTTTTGCTTCTCAGAAATTCTTTAAAAAATGAAAACATCAAGCCCACCAGCTTTCTTTCCTCCTTACCCCTTTTTAAAAAAAAATACATAGACTGTGAGTTTATTTAAAATGTAAATTAACCACATTGCCAGTGACAGATAACAAAGATAAACATTTATGCTAAGCTGCATTTTTCTTATCTCCCAAGATTGTTTCACTCGATATCCTGAAAGCATGAAACAAAATACAAGACAGACCATGTGCAGAACCTTTCTGTGGAATGGCAGACAGCTCGAGACATTTGCTGGCTTCTTCACTTACCACTTTTCACATTCAGGCTGCCTTTTGCGGTGTCTTTCCCTAAAACGTTCTCCGCTTCGCAGCTGTACTCCCCAGCATCTTCAAGCTTCACCTTGTTGAACTGCAGTCTGGAAATCTTTCTGTTGAAAAGTACAGCAGACATTTCTTACTCGATTGCTGACCAACCTCATGAAGTGCCAACCATTCCTGGCCCTGGGATGCTGCCTGGAGGGTCACCCCTGCGTGACAGGATGGGCTGCCTGACCTTGCAGGCTGAATAGGCACTCGAGCCTGGATAGAATTTGGACAAGTCCCTTCCCAGGATTTGCTAGGTGAGCATCTCCCTCTGAACCCACTGCTCTGAGCATGTTGCACGGTTTGGTCTGACACCTGCTCTCATTCACACAGAAAGTCTCGTGAGGGGTTGAGGCCAAGAGTCCCAGCACCCCAGCACAGGCTTTCCACGCTGGAAAAAAGCCACTTTACTGATGGACAGTGGGATCTGCCTGCCAGATGTGGAGAGGAGCTGCCTGTTCTGCACCTTCCTCAGCAGGGATGCTGAGCAGTCAGTGCCACACACTCAGCACGAGCACCCACGGGGCCCAGGGAGACTCATCCCTCTCCAGCCTGCACACCCAATCCCTGGGATTTACCCTGGACATCTCACTGGCAGAGCTTCATCTGGGCCTAAAAACAGGGCAAGCACCTCGTGTCCCCCAAACACACACTCCAATGGACTGCAGACATGTGGGGCTGAGCTGCACACACTCATCTTACCAGCCAGAAGTGCCTTGAAAGAGCGGGAGAGGGTGGCTGTGACGACTGCCTGTGTCACCTCCCAGCCCGTGCCACATCCCAGCCCGTGCCACCTCCCAGCCCGTGTCACCTCCCAGCCCGTGCCACTTCCCAGCCTGTGCCACTTCCCAGCCTGTGCCACATCCCAGCCCGTGCCACCTCCCAGCCCGTGCTGCTCCTCCATGGCAGAGGGAGCAGCTCTGCGGCAGAGCTCTGCAGCGCTGCGGGAAGGAGCATCGCCTTTCCCACTGCCTGTGACTCATTCTCTGGGATGGCTCTGACTAACAGGCAAAACCTTTTGTTGCCCAGCTTAACAGGGATCCATAGGAGCCTTCAACACACACTGAGTGCCACTCATGAGACCGCAGTGGGACTCCCACACGAGACTCTCTGTTTTTCTACATTTCCTTCCATTTTAGCCGTCTTATCAAAACCCACCCTGTCTGCTCTTCTCATGAGAACATCTCCGTCTGCTTTCTACCCCAAGCTTTTACCTCAGGTCTGTGTCACTTTATTTAGAGACTTGGAAGCGCTGCCAACTTTAGAAAGAGGTCCCAGTGGCCGATGTTGCTGAAGGCAAATATAATTCCATTTATGTGGAAAATAATCATTAGCCTTGGACATAGTTGCAATGCTACACGTGTCATCCGAGAAGGACTTTTCTGTGGGCTGTGCAAATCATTGTCCATAGGAAGCCCTTCACAGAAGCACACTGGCATCTTTTTAACACCCTGACAAGCTGTTCTCCTGGGAGGCACGGCGCAAGGACACAGCAGGAACATCTCACTAGTTATATTAGTAAATTAAAAGCACTTGGAGACGACTTGGTAGAGCTCCCAGGAAACAGGCGCTGCCCTGTTTTACAGGATGCGGTCAAGTGTTCAATTGCATGAGCTGGGGCCACATGTGGAGCAATTCTAAAATGAATGTTGACAGGATGCAAAGGCCTCTTGAATCCCTTTAACTGTAGGTCTCCCCTAATCCATTCGTGCAGTTACTTGGGCCTTGGAACACATTCCAACATGGGAGCCTAAACAAGAGGGCTGATTCTGCAAAGTGGCGCAAAGCGGCCTTGACTCAACACCCTTCTCTGAATGTTCTCAAGTCTGCCCTGGCCATCGTGGCCCTCCCTGCTGTGCTGCCTCAGGTAACACACAAGAGAGAGGCATTTAAGGACATTTAAGGGCATCCAGTGCCTGTTGCTGCCCTGTGGCTGTTGGTTCCTGCACCTTGCTGGAAGCGACAATGAATGCCCAATGCGGGGTGGGCTCTGCTGGGCTGCAGTACCTTGTTCAGGAGCGTGTTCCCCACTCCCTCCATGGAGGAAGGTGTGGAAATGCTCGTCAAAAGGGCGAGATGGCTCCAGAATGCAGCTCCAAGACTGCTCCCAGCCCAGCCATTACTTTCTCCCAGCTGTCTCAACGCTCTCTGCCAGAATGCACCATTTGTTTTACAAAGCAGCCCTCGGACAGGCTGCATTGCGGGCAGCACATGCTGAAATCAGCTTGGAAGAGCGAGGCTCTAACTCACAGTCCATAGAAAACACCACCCTGGCACATGAGCACGCTGGGGCTCTCTGCCAGGGCAGAGCTGAGAGCATCAATGGACACGCTGCCTTCAGCTGCCAGAGCACAGATGTTCTAATGATAATTGGCTGCATGGCAATCTCAATCCACAGCACGTTTCGCCAGGTGGAGCAACTGGAAAAATCCACTACTGCATTAAAATATCACCTAGGTATGTGATCTTTTACAGATACGGGGGTTTTAAGTCCCAGAGATACGAATTAGGGAGTTACTAGTGGCACAAAAGGGGCCACACTTGACAGATTCAGCTCCAAGAACAGGGCAAGAGACATCTGGTCTTTTACCTGGAACTGGAGAGGAATGTGAGCAGAATAAAGAGTGATGTTGGCATTTGGAGCATAGCAACATCAAGGTGAAACCAAAGAGGATTACTTTGTTTTAATGCACAAGACTTGTACTGTCAAAAGAGCTTATTTTTGCCATCGCAGTTTGTAGAAATTCTCCTGGACTTTAAGATCCCCTTGAAAAATCAAGAGCTTTTTCTTGCTTTTCACAGCCCAGGCCAGTGGTGCAGCCCCTCTTGGTCTCCACACTGTGCTGTATAATGTCTGGTGACAGAGTTGGGGAGAAAGAGATGAAGGATGAAGATATGGATCAGCTTTCATGCGGAGCATAACTGCAAAGAGAATTTCCCTATTCCAGGAAGCGCCGAAACAGCCAGAGAGATACCTTGCTTCACAGCATTAACCATGGGCCTTTTAATTAAAAGGGATAATGCCTGTGCACTGGAAGAACTGAGCTGAAGGATGTCAAAGGGACAAGTCCTCGCCTGACCTGTGCGTGCCAAAGGTGACCGCTCTGGTTTCGTTCTATTTCACTATCTCCAAGCGCTCCTGAAATATCACAAAACTCCTTTGGAAAACAGCTTTTCAAAGCCGTGTTCTTCCCCCTGCCGTCCCCAGGGGCAGCTGCTTTGTTCTCCCGAGGGCTGATTTTACAGCCACTCCGAGGAGTGGCGTCCAAGGAGTTACACCAGCCACAGGAGTTTGGGACGAAGGCTCCTGGGCAGTGTCTCCTGGGGACAGCAGGCCCTGGGAGAGCCCTACGTGTGCGTTCACAAGGGTGCCTGGCTGCCAGACGATGCCATTCTTCTGGAGGAAGGCTCTGCCCCGGGCTGTTTGCTCAGTGAAAGGGCCAGGGTCACTGACAGATCCCATCATTTCGCTGCAGTGCAACTCTGTTGACATCTCTTTACTCCGGGGGAAAATCTGCCTCATTGTCTTCCCTGACCCTCAGCACATATGACTTAGCCACGCACTAATTATCTCCTGTAGTGCCAGTGGAGGGATAAGCCATGGGGAATATGCTGTCTGCAAGCTCTGAGGGATAGGATTCACAAGGAGACCTTCAGCCTGGCCAAAAGAAGATCCCCCAAAATACCTTTCTGGCCAAGAGAGAAGAGTCCCCCAGAGGGCAGTTTGGAGGGATGAGTAAATCACCCTCTTCAGTGCCAACCTCCAGACTACAATGGGAAACAGGGAGATCAGCCCTTGGCCAGGACCTACACAAAGATCCTGGCAAATTCTGGCTGGGAAGGGTGTCCTCATCGGCTGTAATTTAGACATCTAAATGTGAGCTCAGGCCCTGAGGCCTCCAGTGCAGCGAGAGGAGAAGAAACAGGCCCTGCATCTGAGCCAAGGAGGAACTTCTCATGACAGCAGTCATGTTCCCACCAGCACTTTGGTCAAGCTTGAATCATTTTTCCCCTCTTACCTACTGCCAAGTGGAAATGGGGCCATCTTCCCAGGTCATCTCCTCACCAAGCCATTCATGTCAGAGCACGGGATCAGGAGAGCAGCTGCCATGAGCTGCCCCCGAGACACCTACACTGAGGACTCCGCGTTCCCTGTGTGAGTTCAGCCACTTCTGCATTGTTCTGGACAAGAATAGCTCTAGGATTACTACTCTTGTAGTATTTTATTAGTCTTCTAAAAATACGGTAAACTAAATGTAAGTAACAAAGAAGTCAAGTAATAAGCTGATGAAGAGAACTTGGAGATTACCCTGTATGTGGCCCCCAAATTGTCAATGAAGAGCACTGCACATAGTAAACACACCTGAAGCCCTAGGGAAAGGAAATTCCCAAACATGACCCTTGCAAAGGACACACTGGATGCCCTGCTGTGGTCACCCATTAACTCCATTCCCCTCTGCCTGCACGGAGAGCCGGCAGCACGAAGCACTCGGGCATTGCTGAAAGCAGGAGTGCCAGCAGTCACTGTAGCGTGCACTGCCTGCATCCTGCCAGAGATTTAATTGGTGCCTACGTGCTGCCCTGGCACTCTCACCGAGCTGCATTTGCCCGGAGAGAGCAGGTTAATGACTGGCAAGAAGATTCAGGATACCCAGCTCACAAACCACAAGTGTTGTCCAGCAGCCATCAAACACTGGGCAGCCCCACCAGCTGGGGCAGGGGTCTGGGGGACACATTCATCCTCCCCAGCACTCGGTGGGATAAATTCAGGCAGATGGAATCACTGCAATGCAAGGGCAGTGTGGGGATGGCCAGGGCAAAGCGCCTTTGTCTGGCAGGGCAGGAGCAGCCAGGAGCATCCTCTCCCTTGCACAGCCCCCTGAACTCTTCCCTGCCTTCCAGCTGTGCTCAGCAGAGCACAGCAGAGCTGGGCAGGACGGCCGTGCTTGCAGTGCTTGAGAAAAACAAGTGTCCTGTGCTGGCTGCTCTGCGCTCCAGAGCATCTTCTGGCCAGCTCAGTATCAGCTACAGAAAGAACAAATGGCAAAGGGGACAGAAATGCCCTCAAGCAAAGCAATCAAATCAGAGGGGTAAGGACAGGAAGGTTTGGAGTCCTCAGCTTGGCCGTCATCCCTCCTGTATCTCCCTTCCTCCCCTCACACCATCATCTGACCCGCTCTGTGCTTCACCTGCTGGCACGGTGGGAGACAGGTAACGTCCTTGCAGTGCCCAGGACAGGACCAGCCATCCCCTGACCCACTCTGCCTGCTCTCTCCTACCCCTGTTCCCCAACATTAAAGTGCTGTTCTAACCTGAAAAGCAGATTTGCCCCTTCTCTGCTCAGCAGTGCTGTGGTCTCTCTGTGCCCAGGCTTGGGACAGGCTGATTTTAAGAGGAAGACTCGCCCAGTCCTCACTCTGCAGAGCTGACACTGACACTGGTCTCAGAGAGAGGACGAGTTACTTCTGGGTCGGGCAGTGTCAACAAGAGGGGAGAAGATCGATAAGTACACTCCAAAGAGCAGGGTCACTTGTGCAACGCCCTCCAGGCTCAGATGCAGCCAGGGGTGCTGTGGCAATGCAAGAGGTGTGGGGCAGCAGAGGCAGTGACACACAGCCACACCATGCCTGGAGTGGACGTTGTGGCTGCTCTGTTGAGAGGCAAATCCCTGAGTGCTGCTGCCTGTGCCAGGCCCGGCTGTGGCACCTGCCAGGGTGTGACATCAGTAAATGAGTAAAAGATGAGTTTTGGGCTCTGGCTGAAGCACAGACCTGATGTCATTGCAGGGTCCTCTGTATTGCTTCTCCTGGAATTCAAGGTAATTGATCCATCCTACGAATGTTCCCTCCAACCCCAATGCCAGGGTTTTAGTTTTTTTGAGAAAACGTAGGTCCTGGAGCAGTACTCTGAGGCCAGCTCCCAGCAGGTTCTTCCCCTGCTTCCTGTGATAGGAGCAGCTTCCCAAGAGCCAGGGACTTCCCAGCACCAAAAGGGGAGCAGATACCTCGCTATCCCAGACAGTGTGACCTCAATACAGACACAAGGCCCCTCAGGGTGCTCAGGTCTCACTACCTCAGCAACCAAACCACGAGCTGGTTCTGTGGCAGGGAGGGAAAAGAGGGCCAGTGCTGCTGAGGAGAAGGCACAGAGGTGCTAGTTTGGAAGTGAATCACATATTAGATAGAGGTTGATATGCTGGGCAAATCAGAGGCAGGACCAAAGCTTTGGGGGCTGCCAGAAGTGGGGAGAAAGGCCTGAGAGGACCTTTAAGCAAAGCACATTGATTATAAAGAGTTGAGAAAAGGGTGGTGCCAAACCAAGAGCAGCTGTGACGGGGACAGCCCTGGGCAGAGCCCAGCAATGGAGATGAGCAGAGCAAGGCTGCAAATACTCACATCAGGAAAAAGCATTTTCCAGAACTGAGATCATGGGAAAGGGATGGCACCTTCACATGGGCAGGGAAATACTGCTCAAAACCTCTGTGAAACACCACCGTGGCTGTACACAGGGTGTGCAAGAGATCTAGATGAAGTTTTGGGTCTCCTCGTGCCATTCTTTTCTCCCCAGGCCACTTTTCTGCAGCTGGTACGTGTCATAGATCCTCAGCAGTGTCTGATCCGTGGCAAACTCATGCCTGCAGGTCTGTGATGTGATGTGATGTGCTGGATGAAGTGCCAGCAGCCTCAGCCCTTGCCCCAGCCCTCCTCCCCGAAGGTAAAACATTTTAACTTAAACAGGATGAATGGGATTTCAGCTCATGGCTCAGTCAGGGCCTCGACCTAATCTGTGACATTTTGCAACCGCAGTGGGCGAAGGTCTGTAAAGAGGGATTTTTTTTTTTTTTTGTAAGCAGCCAACATGGCTGGGAAAACCACACAAAATTTCAGGCACATAAAGCTCCTTCCACCTCTAAATTTGCAGAGCCCATCAGCTGAAGCAGCCCAGCAACTGACCGTGACTTGTTAGCAACTATAATGCAGTCAAGTTTGATTAAATGTCCATTCCCTGACTCTCTCAGGAGCCCCAACTTGCAAAGTTTGTGGATTGTTTGAGCTCAAGACCCAACTGCTTCTCCTTTCAGTTCTCAAATTCCCTGGTTCAGTCCCAGGTGCATTGGCCAAGATGATGTCCATCATCTCCTCTAAAACAACAAGCAAACAAACAAAGGAGATGCTCTCCTTCACACCCCCCTCCAATAAAGTGCCTTCAGCAGCTAAAACCAAATCCCAAATATCGGAGACTTATAATGACATCGTGAGAGTTAGCAAGGCAGCAGCTCCCCTGGTGATTATAACAACACCGGTGCTTGAGAAGAGTCTTCGCTTCAAGGCATCTGGAATTGCTCTTGCAAGATCCATTGTCAAATGAGCTTTTTCCTTTGTTTAAAAATGTCAGCCCAAAGACCCCTGCCAGAGTGGTGGTATAGCCTGCTTGGGTTCACTCTGGCTCCCACAAGGCTTCAGCAGTCCTCTTTGCCCCTCCTAGTCTCCAGGCTTAATTAGGAAATCATTTATCTTTATTGGCACTCTCTTTCCCCTGCTGCTTTGGCATTATTTTTTTTTTTTTTGCCTTCATTCCAGTGCAGTGAGCTGTACAGGGAAGACCACAGCCCCATTCATTGTGGGTGGGGAATAATCTACAACTGGGAGCCCTACAAGGAAGACCCCAGCAATGAATCTGCTCAAGTGGCATCGCCTGAGGGACTACTGTACAGAAACAGGAGAGGAGGGGATCCCTTGGCTCCACTTACAGGCTAACAATAGGGATTCCTGGTGATACTGAAAGTAGGACACTACTCCCAAGGGATGTCATATGGTCAGCCTGTCCCAAACTGAACTGCCAACCCTCTCCAATCTAATGATACGCCTACTTCATCACCCCAGCAATGTCCCAGGGTAGGAGAGCACACAAAGAGAGGGGGCTGTAAGGACAGGCACAGCTCGGGGACTACCAGGCTCCTGGGCTCCAGCTGAAGATCTGCATGTCCCGGGCTGAGCCCCGAGCATGGCTTCAAGAGGGGAAGGTTCTCTACACCTCCACAAGCAAAAGCTCCCTTGGCTTCCTCCACAGCTGGCATTTGACCATTTGCCAGGATAGTCAGAAAGTCAAAACCCAACCTGAATTTCTGGGGAGCCAGCAGCCTCAATCAGACCTCAGCCACACGAAAATGGCAGCTCAGGGGGGAAACCACTCACCAGGCTGTACTTCCACAACCACAGGCAATTCTTTCTGGGTAATTTCTCTGGGTTCCCCATCAACTGCGTTGATAAGACAGAGATAAAATTCCAGCCAATAATTTCTTCCACCTTAAAGAGGTTTCCCCTTCGTGCAAGCCGGGCTTGCCCCAGCCTGTCACTAATTACAGATGGAACATGAAGTTCAGAAACGAGGAATCAGAATTGTTCCCCTCCCTCCAGCAAATATCCATTGAAAAAAACCTGACTCCTTTGCCTGATGGCACCAGAAGTTTAAAAAGAAGAGGGAAAATGATTGATGGAAAAACCGAAGAGCTGACTTGCAGTTAAGTGCTCCTCTCTCCCTTACGACATATACATCCCTTATTTTGAAAGAGATCTCCTATTCTAGAGATCAGACGAAAACTTGATCACAAAAAAAAAAAAGTGCTTCAGTCATACTTTCTAGTTAGAAACCTCAAGGCTCTTTAAACACACGGGGAGGAAAGCCAGGAATGAGTCACAGAGGGCAACCATGTTCTTGCCTCCCATCCCAACCCTCTGCATGCTAAAGATCTCAGAGCTGGAGACAGATTTCAGCTGTGCCCAGCTCTGCCAGGGCCTCACAGGGCCGAGGGAAACACCACGGACATCACTTTGCTGGAGGGCTCCTTTTGCCTGGCTCCGGCAGAAAACTCTAGCAGGTCTTTGGATTACACTTCTAAAGAAATGATCCTGTGCACCTGGCCAGGTCCTGCACAGCCTGAGAAGCTTTTTGCCTTGTGTACTTTCCCTGTGAAGGTCCCTCCCCAGTGCTCCATTTCTGGCCCTCTGAAACCCCCGCTCTGAACTGAGAGGAAGCGCACAGGATTATCTGGAGACCAGTGTTATCTCTAAGTGGAGCCAGATGTATAAATCCCATTATTCTCAAAATAATCGTTATAGAGTAAGATCTCCTTTCAGAGATTTACAGTTGGGGAGGCTTATCCTTCCCTGGAGTCCCCTCCCAACACGCTGGGAGTCATGATCTACACCCATATCACATGTCCCTCCACTAAACTTGGCCACACCAGCTGCATAATGAAGACATCAAAGTCAAGAGGGCTCCCTCAACCCTCAGCCTGCTCTGAGCAGTTTTTAGGTTTGTTCCATGCAGTCAAGACCAGAGGGAGGCAGGTCCAGTGCCAGTGGCCACTCTGCCTTGAGGTGTTTTCAGCTTTGGGACCCTGCAAAGCCGGGGACAAAGGAGGGGATGCCAGACTGGGTGTGCACAGAACCATCGGGATCCTCTCGGAGAAGTGTTCCTGCACTGGTGTCTGCTCAACAAGGGGCAAGCACTCACTGAGGGGTGGTTAGCTCAGAATGACACCATCATTTAGGGTGGAAAAGCCCTCTGAGATCATCGAGTCCAACCACCCCCCCAGCACTGCCACGGCCACCAATAAACCACGTCCCCAGGTGACACAGCTACACATTTTTGGAACACTTCCACCACTCCCCTGGGTAACCTGTCCCAATGCCTGACCCTGAGCACCGTTTCAGTGAAGAAGTTTTTCCCAATATCCAAACCCCCCTTGGCACAGCTTGAGGCCATTTCCTTTTGTCCCTGCTCAACAGCTGCTTGAGTCCAGTCTCCACAGCCTGGTCCCAGCACAGGACAGGCACGTTTTAATGGCAGCAGGGAGCAGAAGCTGGGATAGGAAGCGATTCTGGGGATGCTTTGGGCTCACACCTTTGCTGCTGAGGGAGTCTCAGACACTGGAGGAGGCAGGTGCTCAGCTTTCTTTAAAATGTTGATCCTTGGGCTTATTTTGCCAGCAGGAAGCCCTTGCAGCACCACACATCTTTGGCCTCTCACTGGAGAGCCAACATGTTGCCATGGAAACTGGTAAATGCAAAATTACGACTTGACAGCAATGTCCTGAGGAAAGGGGACCAAGCTCCTTCCATTTGTTCCTGTCCCTGGCCCAGGGACTGTGTGTCCCCCCTGCACTGCTGGCGGTGGGATGCCGTCCTGTCACAGCTTCGTGCTGGACACGGGGCGCCAGGAGGCTGGGAAGGACTGGGATAACTGGGAGTGCCGTGAGAGGATCCTCCCCAGCTGGGTGTCTGCTCTGGGGCCGGCTGCTCTCGAGCTCTGAGGGAAATTGCTCCGCAGCACCCGCCAGCCCGCAGGGACGGACAGGCAGGATTCCCACGCCTGGCTACAGAGCGTGCTGCAGACGCTTCTCCAGGGCATCCCAGCCCCAGCACCCATTGCCAAACAACCGAGGCCACGAGGCTGACCAGGGCCACAAAAAACACTGAGGGCAGCAGAGGAGTGAGGCACACACAGCTCTGCCCTGCCTCTGCTGCCTGCGAGCCCAGACAGCCCTTCCTGAGCAGACAGCACCCAGTGATCCTGGATCTGCTGGTGTTTCCACTGACCACTCCTCTGCCTCATCCCAGAATGGCCACAAGTCCTAGAATTATTACAAGGAGGTCAACCACCTTGGGTGTGACTCTGGAACCAAACCCAACAGGACTGCAATTAAATTGGAGCAATTGGCAACGCCCCGTTCAAGTACTGACTGATTTTTCTAACTGCTTCGCAGTGGTTTTTAATTTTAAAAATTGCTACTCTATCAAGTCCATAATGAGCAATTATTCACATGCCTATGTCAGCAAAGAATTAGTATCAAAGTCTGCAAGGGGTCAGGCAGTTGCAAGCTGACTGTTGCTGCCTAGGTCAGGATGTAGAATATAAGTATAGTCATGATTATGGAATAATTTTAAGATACATCATATGTAAATAATGGACCTTGAGAAATATCAGCATGGATCGGTGAGAACCTCTTAGCCTGGTCACTTTCTCCAGGTATTTTAGCTGCCTGAATGAGGTGGTCCCAAGGGTGACAGTCACTGGGAGCCACCAGAGAGCTTTGCTGGGCGGGGACTTTGGGGCAGATGAGATGGAGCTTGGCCTGGCTGGAGAGATGAAAGGATTTGCACGAGACAAGGTCTCTGCTGGTGGCTGTGGCCCCTGCTCAGTGCTGGGATGAACTATTGCATCTCAGCCCTGCTCAGCATAGAGAAGACTGAGAGGGGATCTCATTAATGCATTTAAATATCTCCAAGCAGTGCCAGAGGATGGTGCCAGACTCTTTTCAGCGGTGCCCAGTGACAGGACAAGGAGTAATGGCCATAAACTGGAACACAAGAAGTTCCATCTCAAAAGTTCCATGAGGAAGAACAACTTTACACTGAGGGTGGCAGAGCACTGGAACAGCTGCCCAGGGAGGGTGTGGACTCTCCCTCTCTGCAGACATTGCAACCCCACCTGGACACATTCCTGTGTCACCTGCTCCAGGTGCCCCTGCCTGGGCAGGGGGGTTGGACTGGATGATCTCCAGAGGTCCCTTCCAGCCCTAGCTAATCTGTCCTTCTGCGATTTTGCAGTGGCCTTTGCTGCTTCTGTGTCCCCCCAAACTCAGGAGGGGACGAACCAAATCCTCCCACAAACCAGTTCCTCCCACAGCCCTGCTGGTGAGTGATGGGGCAGCAGCTGGGTTTGGGCACCTTCTGCATCCAACCCCCTAATCACAGAGCAGGGGTCACCCCAGGCAACCTGAGCTGCCCACCAGGGAAAGCCTCATCTCCTCATGTCATGGGACACCTGTCTCAGGTATCCAGCACTGCTCTGACCCCAGGAGAGCCCCACCTCCAAACCCAACATCTGCCCTGCTCCTCGCCCCACTACTCTCTGAGGACACTGGGGGTCTTGCTGGCTCTCCCGGGCACGGTAACTGGGCTGAGCTTGGGCCTGTGGCTCTGAGGGAGCCCCTCAGTGCTGCTCAGCGGTGACTTGGGGAGCACAGCAGCACCTGCAGAGCGTCCCCAGACCCAAACACCGAGGGAGCAGAGGCAGAGCAGCCCCATGCCGTACTTACTTCCCATTCCCATACTTGATCCGGATGTCTTTGCTCTTCTTCAGCTCTTTGCCATCTTTAAACCATTTGTAGGATGGCTGAGGGTTTCCAGCAGTCGCCTCACATTTCAGGGAAATCTTCTCGCCGACATGAACGTTCGGGCTTTTCAGTTTCTTCAGTTTGGGAGGAACAGCTATGAGAAGAGAAAGGAGACGCTGTGAAACCTGCCCCTTCCAGAGCTGTGCACACACAACAGGAGCCCCCTGAACCCCCTCCCCTGGGCAAAGCTCTGCTGCTCCCGCTGCCCTGGATGATGGTGAGGGGCTGCCCTGGGAAAACAGCACACAGGGAAGGAGCATGGAGCCAGAAACGTCCGCGTGGGGAGCAGAGGGAGCCCCTGGCTCTGGAGGCTGCACGTGACCAGATTTGATGGTTCCACAGCAGCCCTACCCATGCAGGCAGGACCCCTGTGTCTCCTGGCCCTGCAGAGGTTTGCTGAGCCCTCCAGGCTCTCCCACCACGCAGGAGCTCAAGCTCTTCACAGACTATTTTCCCCTGCTCCTCGCCATTGCTGCTGCAGATTACCAACACCTACACGACCTCTGAGGCTGGCCACGGGCGTGCTGCCAATCCCACAGCCCCAGCAGCCCCAGCCAGAAGGTTTTACTGCAGATGGAGCAGAGGCAGGTCACAAGGAGCAGTCCCCTGTGCCCCAGATGCTCCGTGCCTGCTGCAAAGACCTTGTTCAGCACAACTTCAGCATCAGCAGAGCAACAGCCGCTGAGAGGGGCTGCAAGAAAAACCTGCATGTGTAAAGAGTGAGGAGGGACAGCCATTCATCAGGCTGCGAGAAGAAAAGTGGAAGAATGTAGGTATTTTAAATGGTTTTCTGCCAGCAGTGTCAGGCTGGCCAGCAGCCTTTCCAGTCTGGAGCCTGGCTCTGCATGTGGGTGTTTCAGAGAGGTGATTTTTACCATGCACCTGGAACATCAGACGGAGAGGGAGACACTTCTTATCAATCTCTGCCAGGCTTTATATTAAACCTGACAAGAAAGGATTAGCAGGCTTGCAATTTTTCTTTCAACTGACAGCTCTGCACTCTTCCAGCTCCCTTTTTCTTTCTCGGTGTTAACCTTAAAAAAGGAAACAGCAACTTGCTGGTTTTGCCTAGAAAACATTGGTACCAATGGTTTCCCCTTGTCTGAGATGTGTTAGAGATAGAGAATTTCCTCTTTCTAATATGCACAAACCACCTTCTAATTGCCTTGTGCATTCTGATCCTGCGATATGGCAGAGCACTCAAAGGCGGAGGGGCTGGATGTGTTTCATCAGGGCAATCACTGTTTTACAGTCTTGTAAGTCTCCTCTGGTTCTTCATGCCAAGCTAAGTTATCGTGGGTTGGCAGTATTTAAAGACTGCTCTCACCGAAAGGGATCTTATATGAAATAATAAAAAGCACAGCCATCATCAGGAATATGCTCCTGTGGTAGGAAGCTCTCAGGACTCCGATGTTCCTCAGGGGAATGAGAAGCTAAATTGTCCTTAATCAAAAAGATCCCAACATGGATAGAAACGGAACAGTTCAGGGTGACAGGAACAAGCCAAGCAAAGCTCACAGTGACTGGAAGGCAAGCTCAGGGCTGTAGGTGGGTAACGGGGCAGGGCTGGTCCCAGGCACATCAGACCTTCCAGCTGTTGCCCAGAGAAGCTGTGGCTGCCCCTGGACCCCTGGAAGTGTCCAGGGCCAGGTTGGATGGGGCTTGGAGCAACCTGGGATAGTGGAAGGTGTCCCTGCCCATGGCAGGGGGTCGGAATGAAATGAGATTTAAGGTTTTTTTAAGGTTGATCCAATCCAAACCATTCCACGGATTCTAATGGGACAGGGGCAGCACAAAAGCAGTGGGTCAGCTGCAGGCTATCCTTGCAGGCTGTGCACTGACATCCCTCACTGCTTCCCAGGTCACTGTGCTTTGGCACAGACAGAGACTTCTGGCCAGAAATTATCTCAGCTTTCACCAGATTTTAGGACTTCTGTGAAAATCCAAGATGTCATGGGTTTTGTGAAGCCCGTATCCCTGATCCTTGGAAATGGGTTGCCCAGAAGAGCTGGAAGGCAGTGAAGGGAGAAGAGAGCTGGTCTCTTCCCAGAACGCTGCACGGAGAGCCAGGAAGGTAAACAGGACCTTGCTTTTATAGGGGTCATTTTGGGGAATAGAGAAATAGACTCTCAAATATTTATTCTGTCTGAATGTGTGTGCCCGTTGGCTCCAATTGTACCCCGAGGTCACCCTGTCCCACGCCAACATTATCCACACACCTTAAACACAGGGAACGTCCTGACTTTGGCATGGCTGCATCTGCTTCACTGTATTTCCAGCCTGGTGGTCTGCAGGATTATGAAGCAGGCAGCGTGTCCTGGGAGAAAGGGGTGTCAGCACTGCCCCTTTCCACTGAAATGCTGGCAAGAGCAGGGCAAACCCCAGAAACCAGGAGCTTGTGGAAGCAAAGGGCCGAGAACAAGCAAGAAACTTTGATGATCTCCCCACCAACATGAATCACGTCTCACCTAAAATTCTGCACATGGCACCAGTGCTGATTCCAGGACATTCCTAAGCAGGCAGATCCAAGAACAAAAAGGAAGAGCTGGCACTCACACACTGCATCCCACCCCTCCAGCAGAGAGTTCTGCCCAGAAAAAGGGAGGAGAACATCTTTCCACCCCAGTCTACGTGTTTTTGGTGTCTCACTACAGGAGGGAAAGAGACAGTGGATTCAGCTCCAGGCCACACTTCATGGATTCCATGGGCTGCAATTCCCCGGCTGAATCAGAGCAGTGAAAGGGGAATCCAACTCAGAAATATGTCTGGGAAAAGGGCTGTGCACAAAGAGGCAGAGCTGTGCTCCCTGACACCCAGCACATCCGTGCCCTTTCTGCTGCACTGCAGCAGGGCTCGTGCTTGGACAGCAGCGTGGGAAGAGCAGGCAGAGCCCCAAGCCTGGGAAACAGCATCCAGAGCCTTGCTCTGGGCAAAAGGGAAGCCTGGCCTTGGTCTCTGGGAAGGGCTGCTCTGGGCTGGAAAGCCTCACTTCATAATTCCTGCATCTTTCAGAAAAACACAGAAATCTTCATTTGGAGCCATTCACTGCTGATGACTCTGCGTAATTCCAGCCAAAGACTTTCCTCTGGTTTTTACTCGTATTGTTTAAACTGCAGCTCTTATTCATAGCCTGAACTTCTCTAACTTTGGCTTCCAGCCAAGAGATCTCTGCCTTTCACTGGTAAATTTGAATCCCATCTAGCAACCAGAAACCCCTTCCCTTTTTAGGTACTTGTAAACTATGACTGAATCACCTTTCAACCTTCTCCAGCAGTAAACTAAAGTAGCTTGAGAGACCAGAGCAGCACACAGAGTGCTAATACTGGACTATGTCAAAGTTTTGCATTTTGGTACATTTTCAGCTTTCGACCCATTTCCCATCTCTGCCCTGCCCAAATCATAGAGTTGCAGCTCAGAAAGCCATGAGTTTAGTTCAAAAAGATCAGAAGATTTTAAGTACCCCCTTTCTTAGTGCTCTGAGCATTTGGGGTCATTTAAATCTCCTCCTTGTTTGATACTTTTTCCAGCACGCTGGGAAAACAAAGCCATTAGCTTCACACATATCAAAATACCACACTATCCCAGGCTAACAGCTTTAGATGTGTACCAAGCAGGCTCCAGGTCTAATTCCTTATGTTTCCATCAATTCCCAGCTTCCCAGCCTCCTCCACACAGGTGGGGCCAGTACAGCTTCTGTCAGATCCAAAACACGGGCCCAGGGTCACCCAGGTCCCCCATCACCCCGGAGCAGGCTGAGCTGAAGCTGCATTTCAGCTCCTCACCGTCTGGTTCCCATGGAACAGCCCTGCCAGCTGTGGTCTCCTCCACAGCTGGACTGGCAACACCCCCAGGCCAGCCCCCACTGCAGCCAAGGTCACCAAAACAGGGAGAAGGGGTTTGGCTCTGCTTGTAAGGATGAAGCTACAGCTTAGGATCTGCATCTCTGGTCACCTTGCCATTCTGTCAACCCCTCCTCCATCCAAATTCCTGTCTCCTCTCCGTGGGGTGAAGTATCACCAGCCTCACAGTGCCTGAGGTGTTGGACAGAAGAGCCAGGTGTGTTTGCAGGCAATTTTTCTAAGCGACAGCCACGTCAAGGGTATGTCGTGCTGCAAAAAGGAAGTTTAATCCTGGTGAAGCTGAGACCAACAATAAATACAAATTTTCTACGGGTTTTTGCTCACTCCAAGGTCAGATGAAACCCAAGCAACCATTAGATCCCATCCTACACTACTTGTGTGAGCTGTAAAAATTAACCCTGAAACACGCCGGTGCCAGGATCGACAAATGCACACAATTCCCTAACTTGTTTTAAGAGCCATGTTTGACAAAAAGACCTCTGCGGAGAGGTTTGTCCTCTGACAGCAGTCCTGGCATCTGCTGCCTTCTCACGGAGAGGAGAGGGTTACAAAAAGTCTGAAACACTGAGCTCTGAACCACACGATAGGAGCTGTTTGAACATCCGCCATAAAAGGACTTACATGTACACACTGCTTTAATTAATTTACTTCTGATTACACTTGATATAACACTGAAGTACCTTGATGATAACAACACCTCTTTTACTTCTGGTACCTGCAGTACGCCTGCAAGCACCTCAGAGCCTCAACTCAAAACATCATTAATCATCCACGGGCAGAGTGCCCAAACAGAGTCCAACAATGGAGTGGTGACAAAACCACATCCCACCCACAGAGCATCCCACATAAACAACCCCTCGGCAGCAAAAAGCAGGAGCAGCCATCCTGGGAAAGGTGCTCCATGAGCCCTGGAACAGCCAGCAATGCTAGCCACAGATTCCCGAGCTGTGGAGATGCTCCACACAGACACATCTGGGATCTCCGGACAACTGGTGTCATGAGGAGATGGAAGTTCTCTTCCTGGCCTCCTGCAAGGGCTGCAGTGTGAGCCACTGGAACTCCCCCGCACTGCGAAAGGCATGGAGGCTGGCCAAGTGTTTAGGTAGGTGGATCTGGAGGCCTGGGAGGACAGCATCCTTCTGTGTCTCTCTGAGCAGCCGAGGAAGAAGGCGACTTAGCTTGAATTCCCTTGGGCGTGGAAAAGCGAAGCTGGAAAATGCTTTCTCACAGGAATGGGGGAGATGTGAGGAGAGTTAAGACCTACAAACTCACAGGTGATGCTTGACGTGCCTGTAACCGAGCGATGGCTTTCCACAGCCCCCACCCGCCTGTCCTCAGGTCAGGACACCCCTCCTGTGCCAGAAGGGGGAGGGAGGGAAGGTGCACAGGTGATCTCTTGGGGAGGAGCTGTGTTTCTCAGCCTGCCCGAGCCACTGGTCTAAGGACAGCCCTTCCACATCAGAGTCAGGGCTTCCACTGGGCTCTTGTGCTGGGGCGGAGAAGCTGCAGATCCAGCAGTGCCTCCGTGGGTCTGAGCTCCCACCTCTCACCAGAGGAACCCAGACACCCAAAGGATGCTCCAGGCACAGTCCTTGAGGCTTCCAGGCCTCACTGAAGGACAAGATCTGGAGGCATGATACCCACCCGAGCCAGGTCTCAAAGGCTGCTGTTCCCTAAGCCTCTTCTGAAGAGTCCCCACCACTTTGCTGTTCAAAGTCTCACTGCTTGCACAGACCATTCCTTTTACACAGGGAGCCTCGGATGGGAGTATTTCAACATTCCCTAAGATGGAAAACTCCAGAATTCATCTTTCCACAGGAAATGTTTTGCAGCCTCAACTTGCTCCAGATTCAATCACAGACCTTTGCAAAGATGGCAGCTCCAAACTGAAAGGAATTTTTCCTGTTTCTGTCACCTCTACTGCAAAGTAAGGACACGTGTTCCTGGCACGTCACCATGCAGGTTGGGACACCAGACACATCTTGGGGGTCAGCACACTCCCCGCTGTGACACATCTCACTTCTTGGCTGATGCAGTCCCACAGACTCCACTGTTTTAATCAGAGGTGTTGCTCCTTTGCCTTGGGTTTAATTTGGCCTTTATTTGACAAGGAGTCAAACCTGAACCTCAGCAGCAGCTCCTGATCCCCCGCACTTTGTTTTAATACTGGCTGCAAATGCCAACCTGTCAAAGAAGGGACCTACTCTGAGGAAAGCTCCCTCCTGCCAGAAGGAATGGAAACATGGGATCTGCTTGAAAAAAGCCTCACGACACACTTGGTGTTTGTCCTCCTGTTTTTTTAGGTTTTTCTGGAGAGGGCAAAAGGCAGTCCCTGCTGTGCACCCAGGCAGGCTGTGGCGTCTGCAGCCGGGACTCTGAGGGGAGTCAGCTCCTTGGTGGCAGTGTCAGAAGGACTCCTCAGAGTCTGTGACCCTCCAACGCCCCTGGAGGTACCAGGGCTGGATTTGAGTGAAGCTGTAGAACAACCCTGGCTTTATTGCATGGGTGGACACAACGTCCACAGACCACACACAGCCCAGAGCCTGCGGGACAGAACCTTGGTGTCACACTGGCACATCGCCCCATACCCCCAGTGGGTAACTACAGGCTCCAAACCCAGAGTATTAAACATAATATAATATCTGTAATATGCTTTACACTTCAGGCAACTTGTGTTTCAGTTTATGCCAGAGGATGGTCAGACATTCTCATGGCAGCCTGTGCAGCCACTGTCTCAGATCCTGGTGTGCCGGGCAAGGGTACATGACAGGTAAACAACAATGACAAATTGAAATTTCCAAGGGGCAGCATTTTGCTGGAACCACTGTTTGACCTTTTAATTAACAAATAGCCATGTTTTTCCATGAGCAGTGATCACGGAGTCATGGAACCATAGAATGGGTTGGGTTGGAAAGGACCTTAAAGCTCATCTCATTCTGCGTCCTGCCATGGCAGGGACACTTTCCACCATCCCAGGTTGCTCCAAGCCCCGTCCAGCCTGGCCTTGAACACTTCCAGGGATCCAGGGGCAGCCACAGCTTCTCTGGGCACCCTGTGCCAGGGCCTCAGCACCCTCAGAGGGCAGGGACTCCACTGTAAGGGCCAGCTCTAGACCACGTGGCTCGCTCAGGACCTTTACACCTCACCTCCACTGTCCGAGGCTCTGCCTGTGCAGTAACTGCAGAGAACAGCAAGGGTTAATAACCCAAAGCTCTCCAAGGACAGGGGAGATGTCCTTGGTGCCGTGCCTCTCCCACAGAGTCACGCCAGCAGGAGTCAGAGGCTCATCTCTGTGTTCATGGGAGAGGTCCCACTTCGGGAGCTGGACACACAGGTGTGACAACGCAGGAGCCACTCCTCCAGGTCCTGGAGGGTCTGCTGAGGACACCCACCCAGCTGAATCACACAGAACAGACACTGGTGGAAAGGACACAGATGACTGGAAGTGTGAAGATGCTGGAAAGTCTGAGATCTGTGGGTTTGGAATGAAGCGTGGAAATCACCTTGCTGGAGCCAGAGCAAACACATTATTCTTCCCTACGTGTCCCATACATTCCCTGACACACAAGTTTCATTTCCTTTAACTAAGTTCCTGTAGCCTTCTCTCTCAGGGAGGAGAAGTGACTACAACACCAATCTACAGCACAATTTAAAAAAATTTAAAATAGTCTATTAAAATGGTGAGTTAACATCAATCTCTATTTTCCTGACCATTCCCATCAGCAAAGAAAATTGGCTGGAAAATTATAAGGTTTGTTGATTTAGGTTTGCTCTCTGTAGGATCCCTCTGGCAGCTCAAGCCATGGGATCTTAGAGGTCTTTTCCAAACTTAATGATTCTATGATTCTATGAAAAAGTGCCACAAAGCCAGAAATTTCACCCTCCTCTTACAAATCCTGGCTCCACTTATATTTAAGAGCAGCTGATAAATTCCTCCTCCTCTGTCTTTCCCACACTTAAAAATCCAGTTATTCTTCTTTCCAGTGAAAGTTTTGAAATTGGTGTATGATTTGGTCCAGAGCCCGAGGCTGAAATCTCAGCTCCATTGAAATCAATGAGCATCTGGCCACTGGGCAAGGATGACTTCCCAATACCCAAATTGTTATGACAACTGGGCTGTGCTTTTGCCACCGTGCACGTGGTGACACAAACACTCACCTGAAGAGCACAACAGCTCCAAGAAATGCGCATGCAAATATCCAATATTAAAATCCAGGGGCTGAAGTGCTTGGATTTGCCAAACCTAGTACTCTATGAACACTAGCTGGTTTGCAAACAATGTAATTGGAGTAGAATTGCTATTGTGTTTGTTTGTTTTGAATATTTTTGGCCAGGAAGTTGTCCTGGAGGTATAGTTGAGCATAAGTGGTCTGGTGGAAAAATGTCATTCATTCTGTTCCTATTAAGACCAAAAACAATAGCCACACAAAGACAGCAGCGACAATTTCTGCTCTTCATGCCTCTAACAATGTGTTTTCAACCCTAAAGGCAACATCTTGTTTGTACCCAATTGATTCTGGGATCATATTTTATATAATCAAATATATCTTTGAACAAAGATATGTTTTATGAACTGCTCAATTTCCAGATGACCTTGGAAACAGCAATTCATAAAATATAGCTTTATCTCTATCTTCACAATCAGCTAGAAAAATTGCCCACCCATGCTTTGTGGACTGCCAGTCCAGACCCAGCCAACAAAGAAATTACCCCAAGCATCCAAAACTTTAAAATACATTAATCCTTTGTTCCAGTCACTGAGCACTAAGCACAAATTACTTGCCCTAGAACCCTGGTAAAGACTCGAGTGGCATCCATCATCTTTCAATCACCAAAGGAAAGTGATTGAAAAACTCACCCCAGGAGACAAAACAATCTAGGTTAGCAGAAAAACCCCTCATTTCATTAAATGTTTATTATGAAATCTGTACATGAAACCATATATAGTCCCCCTTACGTCATGGCAAAGCTAAAGGCTAAAAGCTTTCAGCTTACAGGGAAGAATTTGCAGATGCAAATGACCATTAGTGGAATATCATTGGTTCTAGAAAGAGATGAAAAAAACTCTGCTGGATGTTTTACAGCTTTATGAATCACAGGAGTGTTGCTTTAAAACATAGGGGAGAACAACTCAGTTAAAGGGAAGCTGAAATTCCTCTAACAGGGACTGCCTGAGCAGGGATGGGAGGACAGCAGACAGACCATCACAGACTGGTGGGAGCATTGCAGGAGAATGGGAGGGTGGGCAGGCCCTGGCACAGGGTGCCCAGAGAAGCTGTGGCTGCCCCTGGATCCCTGGAAGTGTCCCAGGCCAGGTTGGACAGGGCTTGGAGCAGCCTGGGAGAGTGGAAGGTGTCCCTGCCATGGCAGAGGGTTGGAATGAGGTGGTTTTTAAGGTCCCTCCCAGCCCAAACCACTCTGGGATTCTGTGATGATTCCATGACTGGGGAAAACCTGCAAAACCAGGATCCACTGCGCCGTGTGGGTACAGCAGAGCCCCAAACACACGCACCAAGTCCTTCAGGTAAATCAGCACGTGGGCCACTGCAGACGGGTGATTGTGACCCAATCTCTGAGCACAAACAAAATCTCTGCCACACAAACCTTCCCTCCCTGCCCAGCCCAGTGCTGTGCCCATCACAGCCTCCTGTACCAGCGAAGGACCAGGGCTGCACTCCGGCACCTCTGGAGATCTCTTTCCTCCTCTTTCAATACATCGTATTTAAATAGAACAAGGACTCCAGAGGGGGTTAACTAATGAGGTGTGAGATCTGAGGTCAGGAAGAGCAGAAACCGCAGAACACCTCACTCCCACCACCGGGACTGGTCCCCCCAGCCCACAGCAGCACCATCCCAGCAGAGAATCCGCCTCCAGCCCTGCCCCAGCAGACTCAGCTGCAAGAGGCAGCTTTAACGAGTGCTTTTAAACATGCTTAACTTCAGCAAGCAGGGGAAAATAAGAGAAACTTGGGATCAGTTACAAGATGTTAATCCGGGGCAGGCAGAGGTCAAGTGAAGGTCAGATGCGACAGCCCAGCTGGCAAATTTTTTTTTTTGTATTTCAACTTCCCAATAAGTTCTGGGCCAGAGAACATCCTGATGTTTCACACTCAACCAGGTGAAACACCACACAAAGCAGGAATTCACAAAAGAAAGCACTTTAATATCTGGATAAATAAATTCAGTGAGAAGCCTCTAATACTGAGGTGGAGATGTTTAATTTTTAACCTATAAAATAATATTCTCTAGCATTCCGTGACAAAAGCCAACCACTTGCAGTCTTAATTACAATATTTTTTCCCATGTCTCTGCCTACTTTGAAAGTTCACCATTGTCTCTGGTGAGAGACAAATCCACCAGAGGGTATTTCCAAAACAGAAAGCCCTGTTTTTATCGGGATCTCCCCACAAGAGACCCCAGGGCCTGCATTAGAGACTTGTTTGTTCTCTGTAATGTTATATTAGAAAGATTAAAAGTTTTGCTGCTGGTTGAAGAAAGGCTTTAAAGCACTGGTACCAGAAGTGACCGCAGGTCTGGTTTTCATCCAAACACAGGAAAGAAACTAAAGATCATCCCTGAGACAGCTTTTCCACGAGCCCAGATCCCACCGAGCGTGGATGGAATTACCACCCCGCGCTGCAACATTGCCCCAGCGCCCCGGACACCCCGGGTCTGTGCCACTGCTGGAGCCCTGGGCACAGCATCTGATCCCTCCCCAGAGGCTGAGCCCGCCGTGGAGCCCAGCGGGACCGAGGTCACGACGGGCAGAGATCCCCCGGCCCGGCCGAGGGAGCGAGGGAGAAGGGCCACCCTCGTCCGTGGGCTGCAGGGAAGCAGCAAATCCAGCTGTAAATTCCGACTGGGACTCTGGGCACTGCCCAGTGGAGACACTAACACAGCGTGTCTCCTGCCTTGTCCAGAGTGCGGCTTCCCAGCATTGTTCTGAGCAGCTCCGGACCCCCACTGGAGCACAGCGATGGGTGGCTTCCACTGAAATGTCCCCCAACCAAGCTGATTTACAGCTGCCAGGAGTCTCCAGGATGTCAGCTCTTCCTGATTAATTTTTTTATCCTTATTTTCCCTCGTTTTATATTTGAATATTGCTTATTGCGATATTCTTCAGAACTATTCTCTGGAAAGCCATCCTGGCTAATTTTTGGCTTGTAAATTGCTCATGAGCAGTTTGCGGCTTGTGTTTGAAAAAAAAAGAAATCAAGAAACTCTGGCTCATTTTGGTTGGATGAAGAGATTTTGTGGCCTGCATCAATTCTAGTCCCTGACAGCAATGACAGAGCTCTTATTATCACAAACATACAGTTGCAATTTTAAAATTTGCTTCCTGTGACTCTTCGTTAAAATTTAATCAACAGTTTCTGTTTCCACAAACATTTCTCTGGCAGAAAAAGCACTTTATAGAATATTCATAGGCAACAAATGAGAAGGGAGGTAAAGCAAATTTGATTTTGTGACGAGAGCCAACCCTTGTTGGTTGTCCAGCTACTTCACAGAAGGATTTAGGGAAGAGCAGCACAGGAAGGTGTCATTTTCTAGGAGCTATTGCAGAACACAAATGACTGAAAACAAAGACCAACGATGCAGCAGCAAAATGTGGGCGAAGAAGAGACAGTAGGCAACGTGGTGGTGGCCCAAGAAGGAAAACTATTCCAAGTTCAAACTGGACATGGGTTTATTGGACCTGCTTCACGTCTAGCCGTAGGTCACAAAATAGGAAAATTCACCAAACTGGGCAGCAGATCCTGCGCAACACAAACAACTTAAGGTGAAAACCAGAGTTCTGAACAAAAGACGGTTGTTGAGCAAAAAGCTATTAATAGTGCTGGGTTTTATCCCAGAAATGTTGCGTAAAGTGGGACAATTCACATCCCTTCTCTGTGCTTCCATTTCCTCTCTCAAAGATCCCACTTAATATATTTGGGGCAGGGACTGGCTCTTGTTATGACTCTGTGCTGTGAATAGCACAAGGGGAACAATGCTGCAGCCAGGACCTCTGGATGCCACCACAAATGCCAATTTTAAGCAGCAGTGACAACAAGCGGAAGGAGTTTGGGATCCAAGGAAGACCTGGGAAAAGACAGGGCACAATGCAGGTTTCATCCTGTGTTGTAAGCAGGGATGGTTCTCATCTCCATGCAGGTGTGACAAGGAAAAGCGAGGAGGCAGTGGAGCTGGGCAGGGAAGAAGGGTCTCCACTCAGACCCTTTGCTAAAACAAAATTCCTGCAGATCTGCTTCTTCACTTCTGTACTGCCATTGCTCCCCTTCACCACCTCCACGAGCCACCCTTGAGCAGCTCCATGCAGAGGAATGCAACCACCTAGAACCCAAAAAGGGGTGTACAGGGGCCTGAGGAACGCTATGAAAACCTGATGGAAAGAGGGGAGTCTCCTCTTCTGGGGAACATTTTTGTGGGAAATGCTCAGTCTAAATACCCCATGCATGGTATTTGTTTCTGAGGGATCTGTAGGAGGTACAGTGGTGCTGATGAGCTGCCCTGGAAAAGCCTGGAGAGACCTTTGGGTCTATGGAACTAATCTGGAAAGGTCCAAAGACAGGGTTCAGGGGAACAACAAATCACAGGATTACAAGAACAAGCTTGGAAGAACCGCTCAGAAATTGAGCAGATCACATCCCTGCAACATCCATCCAACTCACCAGGATCCGGACACAAAAACTGTGCTACACATCCACACTGCATCCCACGGGGTGCCCCAGGACTTGGAGGGCTTCCAGGGTACAGCTGATCCCGAGCTCGCAATCTCACCAACGGGTAACAGCTGATTCCCTCTGGAAAGAGGGTCCCTGGCAGAAAGGCTGTCAAAACAGAGCCCTGCTCAGCAGGTGAGGGGGAACCCAGTCACACTGGCAGCTACTGAGACCTGTGAGGCTCTCCTGGTCCCCAGGTGCAAAAGAGATGTTCCCTCATTCCAAAGATGTAATCCATCTCTCCTTTCGTCTTCTCCTTTACACTACCCCTTGTTTTTGTTCTCTTCTCCTTGGCCATGCCAGCTGCCACCAACCACGGTAACCAAAATCACTCCTCTTTGTCCTTCCTGTCTCGATCTTGGCTGTGAGGTTGATGATTTTTTTTTCCCTTTGCAAAATCAATGATCTCAAAAACCTTGAATATCACTCTTAAGCCCCAGTCTCATCCTCCTTTCATTTCTGGAGATGCTGACTGCCCCCCACATCTCACTGAAGAGCTCCCAGCAGCCTCATCTCCATGAAATCCAGAGGGCCTGAACCACCCTCTTGGGCAGACACCTGAATACTGGCGCTGCCTTTCTGATTTTCTGCCAATTTGGGGTGGAGCATCGGGTGCTCCACTGTCACACACGGCTCAGAGACACTTCAGTGCTGCTTTGAGGCCGTGGGCTCACACTTTCTCCCTGACTGCAGATGTAGAAGCTGAGCTTCCACTCACACCCATGAAAGGCAACTGCTTGTCACCCTCCTGTCCCTGCAGAGACAGCCCCTCTACCTAATGGTCAAGCCTGAAACACCGTGAGAAGAAAGCCTTTCTGCTCACCTAGACAATGCTGTTCGTAGTTGCAGGACCCCTGTACACGTATAGAGGAAGAATTCATCCCAAATTTTGTAGTTACAGCACCCCTGCACAGGTAGAGGAAGGATCCATCCCAGATCTGCTTTTCTAATGGTGCTTTTCAGCAAGGACCCAGAGCAGCAATTACCCAGCTCTCACCCTAAGCCAGGGGATCATGAAGATGGAACATCACAGTCAAGAACAGCCTACCCTATTATTCTTCTCACCTCATTTTTCAACTGGTGCCCCTCCCTTTGTAATTTGGTGGTAAATAAATGCCTGGACAAAATATCAGCTAATTAACTGGGAGCGTCTTTGTGAGCACGAACAAAAGCTGAATGGACACCTCAGACAGGATCGCACGGCAGCCCTGCCCCACGAAGGATCTTCTGAAAAAACATTCCCAGGTAACTGACGATGAACAGATCCCACGGACTCCTCGGAATTGCTGCAGGGTCCCAGGGAGACCTTTCAGAGGTTAACTCTGTGCAGTCACCACGGAGGGCAGCAACTGGCACGGCTTTCGCTGCCAAGGCTGCGCTCTCCTTCACTCCCCTGACAATTCGACACACTGCTGTTTATCCTAATCCATTGTTCATGGTCCTCCCCACCCAGTTCTCAGCCCATGTGATGCTCTCCTGTCCTCACCAACTGGAATTAATTTGGGGTGCTAGGGCTCTATCAAGACATTTCACTGAAATCTAAATGTTGGCAAAGAATTACCTGCTGTCATAAGATATTTTGGGATTTTATCGGACACTCGGAGTAAACACACAAGTCATCACATTTTTCTGGGGCAGCTGGCTTTTAATTCCCAGCTCCCTCAGTGATCCTCTGAATAACCACGCAACTTTGAGAGGGAGATCCTGGTCAGCAAGGATTGTTTATCAACATAAACTTTATTCCCCCAGAATCCCCCTCTGCTGGCGTGTTATGTAAAGCTGATGCTGCTAAAACATTCAGCCGAACTTAGGTCAAGAGAAGATGGCTTTTGAAAGCCTTCCAATGGTTCATTTGCAATAAATGGCTGAGGAATAAATCATTTCAGCCCTGATGAGTCCTCAAGCAGCCAACTCTGTTAGCAGGGCAACTCCAGCAGTGAGGAACAGGGGGAGGCTCCAGTGACACACGGGGACTCGTGACAGGCACAGAGAGCAGCCAGGGAGGACCACCAGGCTGAGGGAGGCTGAGATGCTGGGTCTGACCCTGCTCCTTGCTAGACAAGGACCCCACTGTATCGCTTACTGCTTCTGAATCCTTCCCAGTGGGGAAGTCTTCTGCATTCTCTCATGGACGGGGCTGCTTTCCTGCCCTGATGCCCAGAGGCACAAAACCCCCCGCGTGCATTTTTCCCGAGTTTACCCAGCTGACAGCATGCCTGTGCCTCGTGTAAATGTCTGCCTTTCTGCCAGCCCTGCTATGCTCTTCCCTTCAGTGGCTGCAGTGACAACAACTTCCAGGGGATGCGAATGAAACCGGCCAGGAGCAGCCAGGGATGTCTGAGCTCCCACTTTTGACCTGAGAGAAACACGGGGAATGCTACATTCACATGACTTTTTGTACCCTCACGGCGTCCCTTCTCCTTTCAGAGACCTCAGGTTTCAATCCTGCGGGGTGCAAGGCATTTCAGCGTCCCTTCCTGCTCTCCCAAAGGCAAAGGACTTTAATTCACACCAAGGAGTTGGGATGCTCACACCCCACGTGTGAGACCCCTGCTCAGCAGGCACATCTACCCACAGATCACCTTCAGCTCCCCATAGCATCTCAGGTTTGGCACGGTGGGACCGAGACAGCGCTGGAGGGGTGGGTTTGAGGAGAAAGCTTCAGGAAGCTTCGTGCTCTGGCATGGGAGGGACACAGATGCCAGCTGCGTGGCCAGGCCGATAGCTCAGCGAGGACCAAAGCAAAGCCCCCTCCCAGAGGTGCCTCCCACAGCCCCAGCACTCAGCCGGTTCCAGAGGGCTGCTGACTCAGGGCAGCTCTCTGAGTCGAGCCCCAGGCTGCTCGGACAGGTTTGGGCTCGAGCAGCTGCTCCAAGCCCGGTGCTGAGGAAGGGGGATGCCAGCTCGGGCTGGGCTGCGCAGCCTCCGTTCGGCGTGGCCTCTCCAGAGGGTACCAGAAACCCTAAGGCAGGCTCTGCCCCGAAGCACTGCCCCTTTTCTGGGGACACAGAGGGTCCACAGCCTCCACCCCAAGCCCTCGCCTCCTGCACAGTGCTAACCCAAGAACAGCTCAGAGCAGAGCTGCCACGAGAGCCTTTGGCTGCCCAGGTTGAGTGCAGCTGTTCCACCAAGCCAGGACAGATAAAAACACGGTGTTTTTCTGCAGAATGAGAGGGTTTAAGGCAGGACTCTGGTGCAGAAGAGTTCTTTCCCTTTAAATTCACACCCTAGGCCAAGCATGTTTTGCAAGAGCCTCCCTGTGCAGACAAGCCCCGGGGCTCCAGTGCAGAAAAACGCTGCTGCTGGGGGAAGCACCCAAACCGTTCTGAGGCAGGGTTGCCCCAGTGTTGCAGCAAGGAGGCTGCTGCGCCTGCATGTGGCAGGAGAGATGGGACAGCCCCGAGAAACGGGCTCTCCATCACCAGAGAAGACACTCTTCGTGTCTCCTCTGACCTGTAAAACAGACCAGGAAGAGAAGGGGAAAGGAGGAGACGAGGGGACAGACAGACACCGCACACGCAGCTCTGCTCACTTGGAAATCACGAACTGGGCCTCTTCTCCTTCTCGGAAATGCTGATATTGAACTAAACAGAAGGAGATTTCCACCCAGAGATGTGTTTGGGGCTTTCTATTATCTTTGATATTGTGATTTTTTAAGGCTCAGATAGGACACGTTGTCTGGCTCTGTCCTGCGATGACAAAGGGTAAGAGAACTTGAAGAGTCCCAGAAAATAAAGCAAGTACAGCACCTGGGGCTTTACGGGAAATACCAGATTATCACAGTTCTGGCAATAAAACCAAAACTGCTGGCAGTGCTTCAGATTACGACTGCTTCTTTCTTCCCTTCTAAGCCCCCAAAATGAACAAGACACCTACCTAACCCCACAAGAAAACCAGAGCTGTGACTCACAGGATCGCCCTCAAACAGCGACTCAGAACATTACCAACACCGAATGTTACAACACATGAAATGAGCAACGGCCCTGCCAACACAAGGCTGCTGCTTAAAATTACATGGCCTGCCCACATTTTCTAAATATAGGATAGACAAGGAAACCTCTCCAGCAGTCCTAATAATCAAAAAAAACCCCAACCAAATACATGCTATGTGGACAGAGGGGGTTTTGAAAGCTGTTATCAACGTGTTTCCATTGCACTACAATTTTTGCCACTCCTGCTTTCTCTCCTGCCCAGCAGCAGCAGGTAGAATGGATAAGCTGGACCACAAAAAGGAGTAATTTCCTGAACTGCAGCTTAGGAAAGTCCCAAGCAGCAAGAGCAGCATCGCAACTGCTTGTCTGCAGATTCGGGAGGGCAGTCTTACACCTGGGAGCGTGCCAGGAGAAGAGCTAAAAGCATTAGTGAAAAGAATTAAAGCTTGGGAGGTCTGCAGAAGCCATGGTCACTTGGCATGGGAAGAGTCTACAGCACCTACACCATCACCAGCAGGGCAGATCAGCACTGCTGGACCCTCCTCAACAAATGAGCTGAGAGAAGAACACTGAAGAGCCAGAAACTTGCCAGAAGGGCTCTGTGCTGGGGCTAAACAGCCCAAAGTTGTGCTGTGCCTTTACTGCTGCTTTGCCAGTGCTGGTACCCAACAGCAAAACGCCCTCAGGACACGTTCCTGTAGTGCCCCTTCCCCTGTCTCCCACGACAAACAGCCAGGATTTTCTGCCCACAACAACATTTTTCACTTGACAGCTTTTCTTTGGTTCCCAAGAAACCTTTTCACCCTCATGCCTGAAAGTGCACAGCCGTGAATCAGGGAAGCTGAGTCAGACCCTCAGCCTCGGTGGTCAGGAACTGGCAGCTGCAGGGCTGCCTGAGTGTCACCACAGCATGGGGTGGGTGGGCACTGCCCTTCACCCCCAGCCTCCCACAAGAAACCCCAGTGCTCATTTAACCATCATCTGCAACCATTCCTCCAGATTTTTCCTGTTTTCTCCCCTAGCTACCACCATACTTGCCGAGATACTTGGTAGGACAAGGGAAAATGGATTTAAACTGAAAGAAAGTAGGTTGAGAATGGGTGTTAGGAAGAAAATCATCCCTGTGAGGGTGGGGAGGCCCTGGCACAGGTTGCTCAGAGGAGCTGTGGCTGCCCCATCCCTGGAAGTGTCCAAGGCCAGGTTGGATGGGGCTTGGAGCAGCCTGGGATAGTGGAAGGTGTCCCTGCCCATGGCAAGGGGTGGAGTGAGATGAGTTTTGAGGTCCCTTCCAACCCAAACCAGTCTGTGATTCTAAGATTCTATGATTCAAGGTGACCCTCCTGAAATCCATCCACGTTTCTTCGTGGATCTTAAACGTTGATATCCAGGACTTTCCCTTGATCCACATCTGTCTCCTTCTGACAGCAGAGAGGTTTCCTTGTCCCTAAATGGTCTCACTGGCCCTGCTGGACAGAAAGGGGGGGTTTCAAGACTCAGCAGGGTGGGCAGTGGGAAGGACACCCAGGAATAGGCAATTCATGCTGCCTCCCATCTTTCGGAGGTGATCTTTTTAGGATAAAAGGTTCAGATTCTGGGCAAAGAGTATTCATACCTGGAAGGACTGGGAGAGGTAACCCAGGACTGAGTTGGAAATGTTCTTTCAAGCAGAGAAGCAGCATGGTCGTTATCATACACACGCTGCTTTTGGTACCGAGTCATCATTTCACGAAAGATCCAGGGTAATTTTAGGTTTGGGCTGACTCGTTTTTGCTTGGTCATATAACTGGCATCTCTGCAATGTCAGGATCTCTCCTGAGATGCAAGTTTTAACTGTGTTTGTTACCCCACAGCTATCCAGAGAGTTTATTTTAGCATTCATTAAACGTGCCTCTCACGCAGCCTCTCAGCACAGATACAGAAACCTAATCTCATTTATTGACAAATGTGAAGCAAAATACACTTCCATGCCAAGGAGAAGTTCATTGCATTCTTTGTCCTTGCCCTTCAGGCAAAAGCCTGAACGAGCAGATGAAACAGGCACGATCTCTGCAAGGGAAACGAGCTGTGCCTGGGGCAGTGATCAGGGAGACTCCTGGCCTTTGAAAGACATCCTGCCCTGCTCCAGCACCTCCACCCCTGGATCCTCTGAGCAGGGGACCTGTTAGCAAGGCTCCCTGGATCCGAGTCGCTTGAACACTCAGCCCTTTTCAGGCACCAAATTCACGGCACAAGACCCGCGGCTCGTTCTGCTGGTGGCAGAAGGCAGAGCCCAGTGCTGGGATCTGGTGTGGCGTGGAGCTGATGCTGCTGTGCCCATCCGTGATGGCATCACAGAGCAGGGCAGGCTGAGGAAGCCCTGCCTTGCACTGCCAGCTGTCTACCCAAACAGGAGCAAGGTACCCCCAGCTGCAGGCACTGGGGTGTCTCCCAAGCCTCTTCCCCCCACCAGTATTCCTCTCGCCTCCACACTCTGCAATGGAAGTCAGGCAGGTGTTTTTTGCTGTGTTTTTTGCTTTGTTTTTTGCTTTGCAGTGCAGCTGAGGTTTCTCTCCTGCGGAGTGCAGCAGTCAGCACGGGCACAGCTAAAGCTGGTTATCCTGTGTGCACAAGGACTGGGCTAGCAGCTCAAAGATCCTCCTTCCCTCCCTCCACCCGGCCCAAACTCCACACTCCCCTCTGCCAGCCCTGCCCCAGTCCCCTGAGCTGGGAAAGGGGCACAGGAGACAGGCACCTGAGCAGTGCAGGCAGGGGACACGGCCAGGTTCAGGGGAGCACCTCTGCCTCAGTTCCCTGGCCCGTTGTCTCCCGGGGGCATCAATCCCCAGCTCCCTGCTGGCACCTGAGCTCCTCGGCTGCTCTGCCTTCTCACATCAGGAATGTGGCCAGCACCAGGTGCTCTGAGGAGGCTCCACAAACCCACACCTTCACTACTGCTGGAGTAAGACCAGACTGCCCCCCGAAAAAGGAGATTCCTCTCCAGGAGTGCTCTCATCAAGCCAATGGGTGGGAAAGAGCTGGGACACAAAGAGCTCTTCTGGTGAGCTTCGAACCAGAGATGGAGATGCTGAGCATGGGGGTTTTGTCAGTGGTCTGAGCAGAGGAAGAGATGTACAAGAGACACAGAAGGAGCATCAGGGTTGGTACAGGCTCTGCCAGAGTGGTGTGCTAGCCAAAATTGCATCTGCACACTCCCAGAGGGCTGGAGAACATCAGGAACCAGGGAATTCTTGCAAAGCCCTATGGACTTCAAAGTGGAATAAAAGCTCATGTGAGCACAAACATATGTACACATGCACACACACGGAGTTTTGGGGGGGAATGAAGTCCCAGCCTTCAAATCAAAAACTGTTGAAAGCCAGAGGGTTGGATGCTCAGCTGGTACATATCACACATCCACCAACAAAGCCAGAGGAGATAGGTCACAGAAACATCTGCTGAGAACCTGCTGGATGGATTTCAGCCTGATTTTACCCTCAAATTAAGCAAATGTGCAAGTTCTGACACGAAAAAGAAGTTTCTCTGAAGGGCTTCCAAACATCGGTCAATGATGTAGGGAATCTGGTTCAAATTTTTGGGGTGTATTTTTTTTAAAAAAAAGAGAAACCAACTAAGCACTAAAGCACCTGACTTTAGGGTAATCTTAAGGTAAATTAAACTTTCACTGCTTGCCTAAAGAACACTTTTTCTGTCCTTCTAACATGTTTGTGGCTGTCTTTCTTTTTCTGATCTGCTAACCATCAAATATCAGACCTGGAGAGTAAATGCGGTTCCTCTCCTCTCCTCATCTTCACCATGGATGAAAATTTAGCAAGGAAAACTGGGCTCTGACTTCTACTTGTAGTCAAACATTTAAGGGGATAGTAGGAATGAAGCACATTGTAGAAGAGCTCCAGGACCACCAGACTCCTCAGAAGTTTGATCACACCATTGCTGCACAGAGACAGCCTCGTGTGGTTTATTGATCTCCTCTGCAAAGCACCTCTCCCTCTTATTGAGGAGCTCTTGCCTTCCAGACACGCCTGAACTAAAATCCTTTATAAGAACTGATGGCTAAGTCTGCCAAGCCTAATTACCAGAGTTATTAATTACCTAAAATGTTTAATTTTTACCATTATCTCTTGCATTTGTTGTTACAAGTTGAAACATCTCAAAAATGCAACAACACAGCACTGCCCTTGTTGGAGAGGAGACCATCCCAGGTCACAGTGGTTCAAACACCGTTTGTTGCTTGGGCACAGCACCAGAGCCAGGACCAGGACTCAGCCTGGGGGCCACAAATGTCTCTCCCTGCTCTGGACACTCCCATGGGATGTGGAAGGACCCAGCAGTTTTGGCCCTGTGGGTCCGGTGAGAGCTTCCCCTTTGGGCAGAGTCCCCTTCTGCAGTCATGGGATTTTGTTATCCTGCCCCACACGGGAGGTCAGCACAGCAGGTGATGCATGTCCGAGCTCCAGCCCTGCTGGAGAGGCCTTCGCCCTCGCAAAGTGCCTTCCCTGCCAGCACGTCCCTGCCCAGCCCCAGGCCAGCACAGGCTGACAGGAGCCAGGGCAAGGAGCTCGACGCACCACCGAGGGAGTCTGGGTGAGCCAGGAGTGCTGGGAGGCTCCCACCCAGCTTTCCACGGCCTCCAGCCTCATCCCCAGTGGCACAGGTGCAGCTTTCCCCAAGGAAAGCTCCAGGTTATCTCCCAGCCTCTGCTCTGAACCGTTTCCAGCACAGACATCCAGCCTTTACTGGGACTTCACAGTCTTGTGAGTTCTCAGCCTGGATTTAGGATCCTAGGCATGAGCTGCATCTCCCAAGCTCCACTTGAACTTGATGTCTTCAAGCTCTCCTCAAGAGACACTGTGGTTTTTATGGAGGTTTTCTCCCAGAAGAAAACAAGCACACCCAAACAGGAGATGCACAAAGCTCCACTCACTGCATATTCCAAGAGCTGTAACAGAGCTCTCAGGCACCGGAAAAGGCACAGGGTCGTACAACCCCTGTGCTGAACATCCCCCCTCATGCACCTGAAAGCACTCACTGGAATCTGGGGGAAAAGGAGAAGGGGTCAGAGGAACAGGAGGCTCATCTCCCCCCATTCCACTGCCTCAGGAGTTACACCACAGGAGAGCCTGCCCTAGTCTCATCCCACTTTTCAGCTGCAGTCCCACTGGAGCTCAGCACTGAGCCAAGCCCAGGGCTCAGGGCAGCACTCAGAGCAGGACTCTGGCAGTCCAGAAGCAGGAGGAAGGATGTCAGAGCCAGGCTGCTCATGGCAGCACAGCTTTCCTTCAGCCAGGTTGCAGCTGGAGCCCATCACATTAATGAGGCAGGAGAATGAGCCGAGCACATGACCTCCAAGGTCGGCAGCCAGGCTGTGCTCAGCCCCTCTCCAGATGTTCCTCCTCTTTCCAGAGACTGCCTTTCCCAGGTTACTTACACCTCCAAAAAGGGATTGGAAATGGAATGCCCAGGGCTCTGACTCACCAGCTTTTGGATCCATAGTGGGATTACTTGCGAATGTACTGTTCTGCTGCATCCTGCCCCTCTGCCAGGCATTCCTAGCCCTGCAGTCTGCCTGAGTGGAGAGATGGGTTATTCCTCAGCCCTGCTGGCTCCCTCTCCCATAGCTCCTCTGTTTGTATTAACACCTGGGACTGTGAGCCGTGGACAGTGGAGGAACAGAGCTGCGTGGTCCGTTCAATCCCTCCCTCAGCAGGGCTCCAGGGAAGACCAGAAAGGAGCTGGGATTTACCTCTTGCTTTACCCCAGCATGAATCACTGGAGCTCGTGAGTCAGACCCCCTCCATTCCCAAAGCTCAGCAAGTCCCTGCACGTTCCCTGGTGCGTGGTAACTGTCCCCATGTGTGCTCCGAGCCACATGGAACACCAGCCCAGGGACTGAGCCAGTGGAAACATGCATGTGGACAGATCCTGGAGCACAGCTGCCATCTGGTACCTTGTGCGCCTGGGTGTTTATAGAAAACAGAACTGCTACTGTAGGATGTCCGCTGTGGGTTATTCTCCTTGTAAACAAACCTTTTGGCTAATATTTCTACGAGCTCCTTAGAACTGGAGTCTTCCCTATGAGCAGAGAGCTGAGAACAAATCAGGAGCGTGTTCACCCTGCAGCGTGGACACAGCCCACACAGAGGTGCCTTGGCTGGCGGTGAAGGAGCTGTTGTGGTTGTGCTACTGTTGAGTATTTCTGAGAGCACGAGCTTCCACCACGCAGCCTGCACTCAGCAGCTGCAAGGGGCTCCCACATCCCTCCCCAAACTCTGTGGCAGCGCTCTAAAGCACCCCAGGCTCGTAGACCTGGACAATGTGCACCTGCTTCTGCTGCAATCCCACTGCTGGCTCGTGCCCAGGGGCACCT
This sequence comes from Melanocharis versteri, assembly GCA_013397845.1. NCBI lineage: Eukaryota > Metazoa > Chordata > Aves > Passeriformes > Melanocharitidae > Melanocharis > Melanocharis versteri. Next base: position 331,043 of record VZTG01001716.1, read on the forward strand.
TCCCCTCCAGCCTTTGGGAGTTTCAATTGCAATACCCTTCTGCACAACCTTTCTACCAGTTCCTGACTCATCTGGGAACGGAGGTCAAGCCAGTTCCTACTGAAACATGAGATACTCTCCGCAGAGACTCTTCACCTGCTCTCGGAGTAGTTTTCCAGCATTAGCGATTGCCATGGGCAGTTCAAGAGAAAGCACAGTGCTTGTGCTGCCAGCTTATTAGCACTGACAAACAACAAAAACCTGAAGCACACGCAATGTTTTCCTCAACACCAAATAAAAATGAGAGAATGCCTGGAATTGCTGGGGAATTTAACCAACCAAATGCTTTACATTTCTCTGGTCTTTTCTCCCCAGGTGACCTCACAAAAGTACAGATGAAACACAGACTCTTTTCAACTTGCTCCTTGCCTATCCCGCTAGCAAGGCTTCCTCCAGCCCTTTTTTGTTCTCATCCCAATCCCCTGCCACAGCTCTGGCTCTGCTCAGCTCTGCTCTGAACATTGGCATTGGTCTTGGTCCATTTGTCCCACTTCCCCAAAGTCTACCCCAAATCTTTCAGAACGTGCCAGGGCAGCTGCTTTTACACTCTCACAGTCTTGCCTCAGTGTCATGACTTTGATTGCCCCATGCCAATGCACTGTCTGATAAAATACATCTTCTCTTGCAGCGAGGGAGTTCTCTCCCAGACCTGAACTTTGTGGGAGCATTTCACATTAATTTGTGGGTCTGTTCCTACATCCCGCAGCTCACGTAGTCCCTGCAGGGTGTGCCTTCCACGTGTGCTGGGTGGGACACAGGCCGTTTATTTTTCAATGCATGTCACAAACGTCTAAAAGAGGGATCCTGATGGTTTGTTTTCATAGGTGGACACCATCTCCCTCTGGAGGCCTTCACAGGCTCTTCCACTGGCTGAAGCTGTAGCCAAGGCACTCGCTTTAGGACAGCTGCATCACTAGAGGCATGAAAATGTGAGTTTAGGTTAAAGACAGCCCTTGTCCTCAGAACAAAGCTAGCACTTCACATGAGATCAGCAATCCTCTTTTACACATTCACGGAAGCCAAAACAATTGTGTTAAAAGCCGCAGTGGAAGACAAATCCTCTCCTCCCCTGAGTTTTAGAGACCTCAGGGGAAATCTAGCACACCCCATGGCACACGGATGCTCTTCCCTGAAACTACTGCTTTGGCCCTCTCTCCCTTCCAGAGGTGATTCTGCTGCTCTGGTTCACTGGCAGTGAAAAGCTTTACCTGGGATGATTCCCCCAGAGCAGCTGGCAGGGCTGGGACATCACCTCTGGAAGTGCAGGTGAGTCTTGGCCATGCCAGAGCTGTCCTGGGGCTCTACAGAGCGCACCCCAAAGGGTGTCTGAGGGTAATTTTCCATGCAGACACCTAAGAGCACAAGAGTAGATCAAAACTGTCAGATAGGGATCAAAGTTTGGCCCTCAGCAGCCAGAGGCTGCTCAGGGCTGCGGTGTGAAGGATGAAGGCTTTGTGTGCTGCCATCATTCCCTTACTTTCCCCTGCACAGACAATCAAACGTGTGCTCTGTCCTGATATCTGTAGAGACTGCATGAGATTTTTGTAGATTCCTCTTTTGCCTCCTGGTTTCAGGGGGGTCGGCACACCCTGTTTGCAGGGAAATTCTACAGCCTGGGGAAACAGAGAACACAAATCCCCCTGACAGTGCCCAGCCAGTGGCCTGGTGTGTGCCAGGGCTGGGTTTTTGCGTCAGCCTGGGCATGCTGGAGAGCAGTCTGAGGTCCAGCCTCAAGCTGAAGGAATAGTCCACAGGATAATCTGCTGCCCAGAGTGAGGGTCTGCGTGCCCAGACTGGGGCATCCGCTCAGAAGTGGTTGGAGGAGGAGCTCCTCCCTTCTGAAGGTCCTTTTAGGGAGCCATTGCTGTGGTGTCCCTTAGACCATGGCAAAGGTGACCCGTGATGTGAAAAGGGGTTCTCAGGTTCCACTGGAGCCAACCAGCCCAGCCCAAAGTGGGGTTTGATTCGGGGACACCACAGACACCCAAGTGTCTTCTTCTAATGGACCCAGAGAGCAAACAGAGGGCAACCTGTGTAACAGTACAGGGCAAACGAGGGGCCTGGATCTAAACAATCCAGCTACCAAGGAATGCAAATAAAAGGATGCTGTGCAAGCCAAATACAGAACCTTTCAGTTCTTTGGTTGAGGTACACAGAGGATGATGGAGTCAGAGACTCATAGAATCATTTAGGTTGGAAAAGACCTCTAAGATCAACAAGTCCAACTTTTGACCAATCACCACCCTGTCAACCAGACCAGACCACAGAGTCATTTCTTGAACACCTCCAGGGATGGTGACTCCACCACCTGATCAATGCAATCATCCCCAATGATCAATGCAATCACCTCCAGTTCTACTCTGGATCTATTAGTAGGGAGAAAGGGGGTTTGCACTCTGGCCAAGGTGCCAGTTGTGGGATTTATATGTGATAAAACAGCCTGACAATGCATCTCAGCAGAGGACTCTGCTGTCAGTGGGAATAACAACAGGTAAAGGATCTTTCCTTGTTCTCTCCAGGGCAGTGAGCTACTGCAGGGCTTTGATGTGGCACTACAAAACGGAGCCTCAGCTCCCACCTGGCCCTTCTCAGAGCAGGTGGCTGCTCCCTGGGCAGTCCCAGTGTGCCTCATGCCCCCAGCCAGTGCCTCCCAGTGCACCAGCCCCTCCTGCTCCCAGCAGAGATGCCCACAATGCAGGGACTGCCCTCTGTGCATTTCGGAGGCAGGGGCAGGGTGCTGCTGGTTGAGGCTTGAGACACCCCCAACCCCTGCACCCTCCTGAGCCCCTTGGGCAGAGCCCATCATCTTTGAGCAGCTTCTGCCTGGTGATTCCAAGCTCCCCGTCTTGAAACTTTCCCAAAAGCCTCCTCCCAGATCCCACAGCAACATCAGCTCTGTTCTGATGTCACCAGCCTGCCACGGCATCAGCACCCACTGCCACCCCAGCAGCTCGGGGCAGAGCCGGTGGAGGAGCCCCTGCTCTGGGCACAGCAGGGTCTGCGTGCTCTGACTAAAGGGATGGAAAAGGGAAGGGGCAATTCCTGCCACCAGCAACGCCAGAACAAACCTGCTCAGGTCCAGAGTGGTCCCTCATGTCATGGTAGCGGGACCAAGAGCAGAACTGCAGCCAGGCCAGTGAGGAGCTGAACTGACAGGCTCAGGACAGGAGCCGGTCCAGCTTGTAGCCTCTTTTAACACTGATAAAACACAAAGCCTGACACAGTTGCTGCTCTCTCCGAGTGCATTGCCAGATAAACCATAGATAAGAAACAGCCCAGGATAATCCCTCCCTGATACCATGAGAGAGAAAGGAATTACACCGTGCTGCATTAGCACCGAATCCTCTGTATCTTTCCAAGACAGTTCTTGCACTACCCATGTACTCAGGAATCAAACTGTATCCGTTAAAACGTTTAATCCTGGCAATATCATAAATATTGCCTTACTCGGTCAGCAAGGAACAGTCAGATCTCTGAAGAACAGCCTGATTTCAGGAATATCAGCATATCAGCAAAGAGCCCACGTGTCTTTCACTACAGGTCATTACAGTTACCTCAAAAACCGAGGCTGTAACTAAAATCTGATCTCTGAGATTTGGTCTGTCTCAAAGAACAGTACCTGTGATCCTCCAAAATTATGGCTTTTGATATTTACCTCGGGAAGAAGCAAGAAAACAACCAACTAAATAGCAAATCACCACACAGCAGAACCCCCAGAGAATCAGCACAAACCCCCTCAATTCCCATATCACCATGACAGGAGCTGAGTACTGCTGTTCATGAAAGAGCATATTGCCCTGAAGTCTTGGGGCTTTGGGTATTTAAACAAAAACAAAAAAAAAAAAAAAAAAAAAAAAAAGNCAAAAAAAAAAAAAAAAGAAAAGAAAAAGAAAAAAAAAGGAAAGAAAGAAAAAAAGGGAGAAGATGAAGAAGAGAGCAGACCTGTAACAAAAGCAGACCTATAACAGCATGAAACATGAATGAGATGCAGAGATTTGCACACTCGCCTGGCAAACAGTCCCTGGCATTTGCACCCTCATGCAACCCACAAGTACTTTCCTGCTGACTTCTCTCTTCTTCCTTTAAGTAAAATTTGTTAAAAATGGGAAGTACCTTTTCCTGGGTCAGGTTCTCTTTCCCCTTTTTTCCCTTCTTTGTTCTTTTTGCTCTTTCCTTTCCCTTTTTTCTTGTTCTCGGACATTCTGCACAAGTGTTTACAGTCTCAGGAAAAGACAGTCCACACTAGATCTATATGCCCCACGACTGCTACTCCAAATGTTACTTGCCAGCTGCAACTTCCGACTGTTCTTATATTGTTTCTGACACAGACAACACCCACCACTGGGTGGAGAAGCAAAACTTTAACCGTTTGCTCACTGCTCCCAGTTGGCTGAAGAGATGCCCTGGGTTGCAGTGGGAGGGTGGGGGAAGCAGGGCTATGGGGCAGGAGAAGCTCCCCCGGGAGTATCTTGGACACATGAAGTCCAGAGACAGCTTTCCACTTGCTGATTCTGTCTCTGACTGAGAGTAAGTTCTGAACAGCTTCTGGAGCATCACAGAAATGAGTGTTTGGGGGAGTTGCTGAGGTTCAGACAGTGATATGAGACAGGCAGTGGAGTCTAAAGAGAAGGGCAGAAATTTGCCAACCATTTTCATTTTGCTTTGACCCTGCAGAGGGGTTAAGTTGGCCTTTCTCTTCCTATTGTTGTTCCCACCATAAATCAGAGTGACTTCACCTGCCCTTGTACCCAGCTCTTTGCTGTCCCAGGAGGTCTTTCCAAAAGTCAGGAATAGCTGGAGAGCCCTTACCTGCACTTCTTGTCTCTGTCCTCCATCTCTGGGAGCTCTAGGTGGTTAGTTAAGCCCACATCTCACCTGCTTGGGGGTTAACCAGGCCCTCTCCACAGTCCAACATGTGGAGAGTGACTCAGCCCGATCCCCTTCTGCAGGGCTGACACCACCTCAAAAGTCCATCGGGATCCCCAGCTGGAAAGCCCCAGAGAACTTCCAAATCATTCCCAGAAGCAGCTAAGGGCTTGAAAGGCCCAAAGGGGCCAGAAGTTGTAGAGCACTGAGTAGCACATTTGATCCAGTTATCCGTGAATCAAACCCCGTTCCACACTGGTGAGCAAAGCGTGTCCTCCGGAGGCGCGCTCCCGCCTGGTGTGTGGACATCAAGAAATGAACGAGGTATCAGCCCCCTTGGGATCCTCTCCCAGTGGTTAATCACCCTCATTGTTAACAATGTCTGCCTGCTCTGAAGTGAAATATCTGGCTTCACTGTCCAGCCATTGTTTCTTACTCTTGTTTTCTCCTCTAGATTAAAAAGCCCTTCAGCAACTGGTATTTTCTCCCATGGAAGTACTTACACTCTGTAATCAAGTTATCCCTCAATTTTCTTTTTTGATAAGCTAAACAGATCAGGCTTTTTTTTCCATTGCTTGCTGTATGGCATTTTCTCCAGCTCAGGATCATATCTGTGGCTATCCCATTTTGCAATATCCTACTTAAGCTAAGAACACAAAAACCAGGCGCTATTCCATTGTCTCTTGTGGACAGAGGAAAATACAGAGGCAAAATCCCTACTGCCACCCATTCCCAGCCTTTTAACTCCCAAATGCTACATTCGGGCACTGGGCTTCACAAGGAAAATCTGTCCCTCTATTTTTCTACTGTAGAGTCCCTGCTCTGCCAGACAGAGTCAACAAGAGGAATTATTTTGCTCTTTCACAGCTCCAGTCTCTGTGGTGAAGCTTCATTTTGTTTTCAAGGGGCCAGTGTGCCAAGCCACACCAATTACCCTCCCTAGCTTCTTTCTCCCCACTGACCCTTGAAACCCCACCAGTCTCTGTCGCTCTTGCTGATTTTACGAGCATTTTCACCTCCAGGTTGCTGGTGACGATGATCTCACAGAAACACCTCACGGAGCAGTGACCTCCTGCCAGCACTGGCTTTCGGGTACGTGTTAGTCCATCACTCCTCCGCCTGTGAGGGGCAAAGGAGACCTTCCTACACTCCCCTTGCAGTTAGAGCAGAGGACATCACCGCTCTGAGCACTGGGGCACAGTGAGAATGAGAAGCTGAGACGTGAACACCAGAGCAAACCTGCCCTGAACCACGACATGAAAGCTCCCAAGTTGGCTCAAGTGGAGTCAGAGCCTCATATACATTGTTTTAACCTAGAACCATAGAATGGTTGGGGTCAGAAAGGACCTTAAAGCTCAGGTCATTCCACCCCTACCACAGGCAGGGATACCTTCCAATATCCCAGGTTGCCCAGAGCCCCCTCCAACCTGGCCTTGGACACTTCCAGGGATCCAGGGGCAGCCACAGCTTCTCTGGGCAACCTGTGCCAGGGCCTCAGCACCCTCACAGGGAAGAATTTCTCCCTAATACCTCATCTAAACCTACCCTGCTTCAGCTCAAGGCCATCTCCCTTATCCTCTCACTTTATGCCCTTGTGAAATGTCCCTCTCCAGCTCTCCTGTAAGCACCTTTAGGTACCTGAAGGCTGCTATAAGGTCTCCCTATGTCTTCTCCAGACCCCTGCACATCTCCTTGTGACAGGACAGCAGTAGTCGATTATTCTGTTTCTTTTCCAAAAGCAAGGTAATAGTGGTTACTGACCAGTTAGTGTCTTCTGCGTCATCATGAATGATGATTCCCACATGGTTATTCCACTCTTTGGCTCCTCACCATATTTCTCTTAGCTAATATGTTTGTAAAGTCCTGTAATTCTGTACTTGAGCTCTGCTTGATAGGCGATTTCCCTCCAGATGTCTTTAAGCTTGTTGTCTACACATCACAATTCCAGATGTACATGGATTTTTCTCTTTACTAAATTTGTTGATCTTCTTGTTGCTTCTGGTTGTGGCTTTCAGTGCTACCAAGATAGGACGTCTATGGGCTAAACCTTGTCCACATTCGTGACTCTGAAATCTCAGCTTTCTTGGCCTCTGCTCAAAGAGCTCCCAGTTCTACTCATTTTCTTGAGAATGTTTTAACACCCAGCCAATTTCACCCAGTTTTCCTCAGCCTTGGGAAATCAGTTCCTTGGAATCCTCAGGAGTGTTTTATACCTGTGTGATTAGAGTTCCCATCTCGTATCTCGTATGAACGGAAACAAGTCATGGGCACTGTCCCCAGGCCAACCACGAGGGATTAACACAGCCACCCAAATTCGTAAAACAGTATTTACCAGGCATAATAAAGCCCAAACCCAGTAGTCTTGGTTTTGGTGTTAAATCTGCCAAGTTTTGAGGGACTTGGATGTTTTACTCCTAGGGATAGCTGCCTTACCAGCATGTGTGTCCCGAACGGATGTCTCTCATAAAAAACACATTTCCCTCCCTCCTTTCTTTTCTTTTGCAATATCTTCATCCTGAAATAGATTTTCCCACAAGTTCCTTCATATGAAGACCGTATTTTTAAGCTCCTCCCCACCATTTCTGAAGATAAACTATAGCTCTTCCTCCACTCCAGAAAATCTGCCTCCATTCCTGTTAAAGACACAAAGTCTGTGTGTTCTTGGGATCATCTTTCCAAAGTCCTTCTGTTTAGCAGAGGTTTTTAAAGGTAACAAGTGCAGCTAAGATGATGCCCTACCTCTTTTTTCCTCCCTTTTGCAAATGAATGAATAATCAAAGATTCCCTACTGCTGAACAGTGCTCAGAGGGTGAAGCTGTGCACAGCTCAGCTTCAGCATCAGAAAATGAAAATCTAAGTCTAAGAAGAAGACGTGGCAGCGTGTAGCTTGGCCCCACCGTCCTGAGCAGCCTGGGACGTGTGATGGGAAGAAACGGCACCAGCAACACCCAGTGTGGCTATTTTTGTACCTTGGCGCAATCCCAGTCTCACCTGTGACAGGTGAGGAATATTACATGCAGATTAATTTCTACCTTGGCAGGTGTACATCTTGTACATCTCGATACCTTATCCAACGGGCTGGCCCCTGTCCCAGGGCAGGGATCCACCCCTCCAGATCCAGCTTTATCATGGCTCTTATGGAATATGCTCTCTCCTGAGCAATTCCAACTCAGGAGCTACGTGCAGCACGCGACTTCAGTCCTCCTGTGGCTGCGCTGATACAGTTAAACCTGCCAATGGCAAGTGGATTCCAGTGTGGTGTCCCAGGTGCCTCATCTGGTGGTCAGCGCGTATTTTAATGCTGTGCTCTCACAAGTCACTTAATATTTCATTCTAAAGCAGCTTTTAATGTTTATGGCTTTAAACAGCCTCATGGAGAGTTATAACCTAAACCACCATCCACACATGGGTTTTTCAGTCTTTGCAATTCCTGTACAGCTTTAAGCTCAAAGGAGAGGAGAGATGTAATTATATAAGAGGCTGAGCCATACCTTAAGCATAGATAATTCTTGCACGAAATCCAGCATTCTGAGCAGCAGGGCGAGTTTACCAGGCAGAGAATCTTTACCCTCGTTAGGATTTGCCTACGTGCAAACCCAACAAGTTGGGATCCTTTATAATCCCCTGGAAATCAGAACAGAGATCAGGTAAAAGAGAACCTCCCTACCTCTTCCCTAACATAGTATCCATTGCCATCAGATGCTGTAGAATTGCTTCTTCAAACGAAAATCCCAGATCAGCTCGGTGGAGAATGGAGTCCGTGGAGAGGAGCGACGCTGCTGCTCTGCACTCTGGCTTCTTTTCTGGGAGGATAGAAGGCACTGCTCCCATGCGGAACAGCAGTGTGCTCTCCAGGGAGAAACAGCGAGCCTTGCATCTGGAAAGGAATTAATACAACACCTCCCGGCCTGATGGGGATTAATAAAAAAGCTCTGAGCCACCACTGCTCCTCGATATTAGCTGAAACCCAGACGGCAAGCCCGCTCCAGCTCCTGCAGACTCCAAATTTCAGGAGCGAAGTCAGGCGCGCACGCTCCACACACGTCTGTGGCTGCATTTACAGCAGCAATCCTGGGAGCACAATGACCCATTTTAAATCGTGGCGTTCTCACAATCTTCCACTGTTGGCTTAACTCTGCCTTCACTGGCATCACCAGGAGGTGGCCATCAGCTTCCGGGGAACCTCTGTGTCACATTCCGTGGACTGTCCTGGAGCTGCCAGCTCCTGCTTAAAATTGGCAGTAGCCAGAAATACTTGCACGTTATTTCTGGGAATGTAGAATAAAGGAAGGCACAGTAGGACTGTACCTGTCAGCATCCCTTTGGCATATCGATGCAATCTGCTGGACACCATTTCTCTATGACCCTGTTCCTCCAAGGCACAGCAGACTTGGCAAAAAGGCTCCGGCACGGTGAAAGCAGCAAAGCTGAGGCTCCTGACAAGCAGAGTCCCACCTGCAGGTTTTCTGAAACAAACCCACTGCAAAGCCCTCGTGCCACCGCTCGAGACCCTGGGGGTTCTCCCCTCACAGGGATTTCCTGCCAGAATACAAGATATTGGCACTTGCTGGACCACCAGCTCAACACAAGCTGTGCGGTAGGTTTGTCTGCTGGCACTGACAAGCTGGAAAAGGTGTTTTTAAGCTAAAAATACCATCCTTCTTTCTGCAGCTCTTGCTGCCACATCTTTTGTTGCCATGAAGGAAAAGAGAAAAACCACTCAGCAAGTACGGCTATTTATCTGTCCAGTAAGGACAGCCAAGCTCCGTTCGAGCATCGCCGGATATCCCTGCATTGCACAAATGGTATTTCTGCCATTCTCAGTTTCCCATCTGCATTTTCCCAAATCCAGCCTCACACCCACCGCACGTGCACACGCAGCTCTGAAAGGGAACAGGTCTTGTGGATGCTTGATAGAGACCTGACACAGCCAGCCCAAGTCAGATATTTCACATGACATCTTCTTAAGGAATCAAATCCTCATCCTGATAGGATTTATCACATAGCAGTTATGTCTTACAACCATACACGGTTTTGCTCACAAACATGAGCATGTTTTACCAAATCTTATTGAAATCCAGCTGAATTTAATTCTGAAAGCCAGCAGAAAGACAGGGAAGCTCCTCCTGAAGATGTCGTCAACCCACTGCTGACACATTCAGCAAGCCCATCTCTTGGACTCTGATGTCAGCGGAGCCACCACCAGCTTAGAGAAATCCCAGCCCTTGTTTGCAACTGCTCCATGTGGGTGAGAAGTGGGGCTACACCAGGCTCCACTTCTGGAGAAGATGGGCACTGTGGGGTGTCCCTGTGGGTGCCCTTTGATGTCTGGGTGCCCTCCCACAGCTGGCAGGTCAGTCACTCCTCGTGACCGTGGGTTTTCCTGGCCCATCACGCCGTGACACGCAGTCCATGCTGAGCTTGGACTCAGGCTCCATCCTTGCTTTGGAAGGGCAGCACCGAGGGCTTGTGTGTGAGCAGGCTCAGCTGATGGAATTTAAATCACAGATTTGCCCTTTCTGTCTCACAAACCGAGCTTCTGAGGCTGCTCAGAACAGCCCTGCTGGGAACTGGCACAGACTTGCTCATCAGCCTGGGACAGCTCCAGTTAAGTTACTGTGTCTGTGTCCATGAGCCAGCCCAGACACCTTAAAAGCAGAATTCAGCTCCTTGCTGAGCCCTGCACCCCAGCCCTCAGCACCTCTGAAATCCTCCTGGATGTTTATCATCCCAGCAAGAGACGTCTGCCATTTCCTTTAACAATTCCTCTTTATTTCCTCCTCCTGCCCCTGCAAACAACAGCAATTTCCACGTGAAATCAATGAACAGGGCATCCTCCATTCACGCCTCCATCCTAAGCCTCTCGACTCGGTCTGGCCAGAAGAGGCTAGGAAGTTCTGTGGAAAATTCCATGAATTCTTACGGTTTCTTTTTCTCTAGAAGCAACTCTGCTAAAGTGCTGAAGGCCCCAGCAGGTTATAGCCTCCCACAAGGAAATGGGAAAGTTGCTTTTAGGAATGTTTATATTTAAGTGATAGCATGAAGCCCCTGCAGCTCAGCCCTTTGCCTGCTTGCAGGGTCAGTCTGGAGCTGGAGGAGTGGAAGTGGAGGCAGAGCCCGTGCGAGGGGCACTCTGACACCTCAGCTGCTTATCTGAGTGGATCAAAGAGTGATCCTGGGCTGAGCCAGAGCCATGCACAGCCTGCAGAGGTCTGTAGGAGGTACTGCTTCCCTGCAACTGCTCTGAGCTGGCATCACCCCTCCCTGTCCCACACATCCACCAGTTCCTCACACCTACACCCACAGGCTGCTGCCCAGACCCACGGGGTGTCTGCAAGACAAAATGCATCCAGAACCACAGCCACAGGGCCAAGGAGAGAAAAGGCACATCTTTTGTGTTAGCTCCCCCAACCAGAAGAGAGCTTGGGCAGGATAAAGGTTGGGCAGGAGGAGCTGAGGCCATACGAAGCAAAAATAATCAGAAGCTGCTCTTGTCGTTTCCAGAGATCTGAACTTGGGCAAGAGGCTGCATGTAGGAGATCCCAGATGTGTAAGACCTCATGAGGGTCCATAAAGGAAGGGCCCACCTCATCACGGGTCCAGCTTGCTTCTGGTTCTGTGCAAGCCCCAGAGATGCAGCTGCGAGGTCCTACCAGTGGCACACCGGCATCTTGGAAAGCCTCTGCAAGTATATCAACCAGAACACCTGAGCTCTGCCTTGCAAAAATGTTTTAAAAAGCAATTAGAGATTGCATCTCTACCCAAATAAAGGTTCTTTCCCAGAAACCTCTTCCAGGACCTTAAAAGACCAAGAAAAGCAGATACAGCATCACTCACTGCAATGTTGTGGGTGGAGAGCACGATCAGATGGACGAGTACATTATGCAGGGCACGTGTTGTTCTGTGTTGTATTTGTCTGGTGAAAATGTGCCTGAAGCAGCAGAGTAATTGGATGTGCTGCATTTGAATTCATGGAGGAGATGCTGTGGGTTAACCCCAGAGGGCTGCTAAGCACCACACAACTGCTGGCTCACTCCTTCCCACCCCCAGTGGGATGAGGGAAGAGAAAAGGAAGAATAAAAGCAAGAAAATTGGGGGTCAGGATAAAAATAATAATAGTAACAACTGTTTTGTAAGTGAAGGATGAGTAGAAGAGAAGAAAACAAAACAAAAAAGTGATACAAAGGCAATCACTCATCCCCTTCAATGAGTCCACGATGCTGAGCCAGCTCCCAAGCAGATGGTTAACCCATTTATTGCCAAGCATGGTGTTGAATGGTGTGGAGTATCTCTGTGCTCAGGGAACATCTCTGTGCTCAGGTCATCTGCCTGCCTGTGTCCCTCCCAACATATTGCAGGGCCCCAAATCTACTCTAACAAGAGTTGGAATCTTAGTGTGTTATTGGTGTTTTGATCAAAAAGCTGAAACACGGCGATTATGAGCCGCTGTGAAGAAAATTAACTTGATCCTTTCCAGGCCCCGACCATGAGACATCCAAGGCCCTGTCCAGGGAAGGTGCTGGTGTTCCCACCACCTCCCCATGCACCACTGTGAAGTGTGTTCCTCCCAGCAGGGTCTGCTGGCACTGACACCCTGGCTCTCTGTGACACTCCGTGCTTTGGGCGGCAAGGGGACAGCAACGGAGCAGGGCCACAGCTGCCAGCCCTGCTCCTCATGCTCCAGGGAGAGCGATGGGCAGGGAAAGCAGCTGCTGTTGTCTCTGCCCACGGGAGGAGGGAAAGGGGGAGCTCAGGCAGCTGTGAGAACAGCGATTTTCTCTCCCTAGGTAGGAACCAGGGAAGCCAGGTGATGTCAGCGCAGAAAACAAGCTGCAGAGGGGATTCCTCCAGGATGTGTGGGGAAGGAGGTGGAGAGGGGAGTCCCTGGTGATTCCCAGAAATAATTCAGTATGGAAAGGCCTGAATTGACAGCACCAGCTACTCAGGCAGGTGAAATCAGCCCGCATGGATTCCAGGCAGCCCTCTCTCCCACCAAGAGTGTGGGGGGGGGCAAATCTGTGCCTTGCTCCAGGCTGCCTTTGGATCAGGGCAGCGCAGAGAGAACTTTCTTTGCGTAACTCCTCTAATCCAGAGACAGAAGAGCCTGGGGGAATGATTTTGACTTTGCAGCAGGAAAGAAGCAGCAGCAAATCCACGTTATTATTTTTGTCCTCCCCAACATGCCGCCTCTTGTGCAGGTGTGAGGGCACAGAGCACAAGAGGAGCTGTCTCCAGACTTTGATTCCCTCCTTCTTCCCACAGCCACCCCATGTATTTGGCTCCTCCAGGCTGAAGAAAGGCCTCCCACCCTTCACCATTTTCTTTTCGGGTCGCTACCGGTTCACCTCTGCCTTGTTCACTATGGCACAGCCGAGGCCACAGCTGGCCCAGGGAGATGCCACCGACTGCCACCTCTGCCCACGGGCGCCTGGAGCAGAGAGCTCAGCACCACGGCGCTCTTGTGATCTGCTCACGCAGCCAGGGCTCTCTCCAAATTACTGCTTCCCAAACAGCGCCTTCTCATTACATAATTCCGCCTATAATTGTTGTTGCCCAAAGGTATGAGCTGTGTTTCTCGCAGACTATTACCAAAACCATCCTTTTCTGCTCACTGTCAAAACCCTCCCTTGCCGACATTTATTCCCTGCTCTCTTCCCTCATTTGCATCGTGCCTTTGGAGAGCCCAGCGTGGGGGTTTTCCACGCCTGTCCCCCTGCTATCACCACCACGTTACCCACTGGGGGGAGTGACCATTCGCCTGGGCAGCCTCTCCCCTTTCTCCCGTGCCAGACGAGTGCTCAGCACGGCTGCTCCTCCCTCCATCAAGCCTTTCTACATTTTGCGAGCTATTCCAGCTAATTGGGGCTCCAGTCTCCAGCACGGTCTGCGCCGCACCGCAGCACACTGCGAAGGGTTATCCGCTGTCTTCCCCAGTCCACTAATTGTGTAATTATGCAGAAATGGCCTGTCTGGTACAATCTATTTCTCATACTCCCCTGTGGTGCTTGTTGCTTACAATGCTCATTATTCCTCTAAGTATTTGCAGACCTTCACCCTCCATCATATTTCCACAAATTGCAGTTCTATTAACAAGGGAACAATTCCTGAAGTCCTTGCAAATACTGTATTCATTTTCTCAACTGCTCCCTCCTTTCTGGCCAGCAGCAGACCGAGCTCTGTCTCCAGCCTGGCTCAGGTCAGGGAAGGTGCCTTTGCTCCGGAGCCTCTCCCTGCCTTGTGCCCATCCCCAAGCTCGGGGGGCTGGGCTGTTGGGACCCTAGGAGAGGAGCAGAGGGCAGGGAGCTGTCCCATCCCACGCTGGGTGCCCGGGGGGTCACACACCTCGCCCTCTGCCATGGGGACGTGCCTCTGGCTCTGCGCTGCTCAGCCCATCCCGCAAGGAGACAGGCAGGCTCTGTGCTCATCCCGGATCTCTGCCGGGTGCCAGGCTCAGCTGTCTGAGCAATTACCCACCAGCTAAAGCCTGTGCTTCAGACTCAGCTTCCTGCCACAGGCATGCCACGGGGCTGGACTCAGAGCAGCCCCCTCCAGAGAGAAGGAGCCTGCGCCGTGGGTGCCACCACCATCCCCTGCCTGCTGTGGGTAGCAACATTCACAGAACCGCAGAGTCATGGAATATCCTGCGTTGGACCCACAAGGATCAACAAATCCAACCCCTGGCCCTGCACAGGACTCCCCAACAATCCCACCCTGTGCCTGAAAGCGTTGTCTGGCAGCCACGGCCCTGGGGAGCCTGTTCAGTGCCTGACCACCCTCTGGGGGAAGAACCTTTTCCTGATATCCAACATAAAACTCTCCTGACACAGCTCCAGCCTCGGGTGCTGTCACTGGTCACCAGAGAAAAGAGATCAGTGTCTGTTTCTCCTCTTCCCCTCACAAGGAAATTGTAGACTGCAATGAGGTGTCCCCTCAGCCTCCTCCTTCCAGGCTGAACAGACCAAGTGGCCTCCTCAGCCTCCTCTCAAACAGCTCCAAACCCTTCACCATCTTCACCTCCCTCCTTTGGACACTCTCCAAGAGTTTCATATCTTCCTTACATTGCAGTGACCAAGGTCAGCCCCAGACCTCCCCAGTCTGGACCTTCTCAGCTAGAGAAAGGCTAATGGGCCACAAACTTGGCTGGACATCCTGCTGGCCAGATGATCCAAGGTGGCACAGCGGACGTGAGCCACTGCTGAGCGGAGACACGGCATTTGGGGCAGGCTGGGGAGGTTCTGGGCCCAGCACAAAGGTCCCTGGGATGGGGGCTCCTCCAGGGCTGTTCTGGAGGTGGGAGATGGCTGTGGAAGACCAGGCCAGTCTGGTGTGAGTCAGCAATGGAGCTGGAGGGAGCTTTGCCCGAGGCACATGTCAGGAGATCTCCCTGGCTGAGAAGCAGTATTTCAGGGAATTTCCCTCCTTGCAGACACGAGCAATTAGAGGGACACCAGGGCAGCCACCGTATGACTTCTGAAAAATGCAGAGCCTTGCCTCGTCTCAGTACCACCACGGGAAGTGGGGAGAGGCCCAGACCCAGCAGCTGTTTTCTGGATGGGACTAGAAACAGCACTGCTGAGCAGCAGCACTTTGTGCCAGCACATCCCTAAAATACCTCATCCCTCCGAGGAAACCGAAAGTGAGATCCCCAAAGGCCCAGGAGTGCAGGGCAGTGGGAGGATGCAGTCACACAGCAGCACCTGTGGGCAGAAGGGCCTTCCCAACAGCAAACGTTGCCTGAAGGACCAACCTCTGTCTCACTGCAGCAAATCCAAACCCTCAGGGTGAACAGGGTCCTTCCCTCAGAGCTGAGGGAGAATTTAGGATGGGCCAGGGGGTGTTTAGGCTTGGTAGTAATGGTTGGGTTGGACTTCAGTTTTTGTCCGTTGGCTCAGCTTCCCTTCCTGATCTCTCCCTGCCCCTGACTATCCTCTCTGCCATTTCTCAGCATCGGACTCCCAGTTTCTCTTCACCTTTGTCCTAGGTTAAAAATAGGTTTATTCTATCACCACCTCCACAGCCGTTAAAACAGCTGGGGCACTGTTTATTATCTCCTGCTATCCAGGGGCCCATTGTCTCTGCTAATGGGCCATTAAGAACCCACCACATGACTCATGAGTTATCCCATCCCATTGTAAGAGGCTCCACCCAGGGGGGAGGAGCCAAGCATTCCCACCTGGATATAAGCTGGACTCTGGGACTGTACAGGAGCTCCAGCCTCCTGGATTTCCAGAGGACAAGAGCCTTCACTGGACCATCAGGACCTTTTTCTACCCGATCAGCGCTTCAGAGAACCATTTCATCTGGACTGCTACCACCACCCTGAACAGGGTGTCAGGTTGTATTCTGACTCTGTCAGTGGTTACTGTTGTTGTTTATATTAATAAAGAACTGTTATTCTTTTTTCTCATATCATTGCCTAAAAGCTCCTTAATTTCAGAATTATATTAATTCAGAGGGAAGGGGGGTGCATTTTCTCTTCCAAGGGAGGCTCCTACCTTCCTTAGCAGACTCCTGTCTTTTTAAACCAAGACAACCTTGTTGGTGCTTCTCCCCCACGTTTTCCTTCCCAGCTCCAAGCAGTCCACCTGGTCCTTCAGCTCCCACATCCTGGCACACTCCGGGCCTGAGGGCACAGCCCAGCTCGGGGGGCTGCCTCTCCCAGGCAGGAGCCCACGGCTGCCAGGAGCACACCCACACTGAGCACCTTGTCTCCCAGGAGCACTCACAGTGCAACAGCTGGCTCAGCAAAAACTGAGTTCATCTCTAGGCACCTGAGATCCCACCACAGCTCCTTGGCAAGCCAAATCCAAGAGAAGCCAGGTGACACCAGGCACACTGGGATGAAAAACGCGCAAAACCCTGCAGCTGCTTTGCCTCATGTGCCCCACCCACCACGTTCCAGCTGCCTCCATCACGATCTCCCTTCCTTGGGGGTCTCTGGGAGCAGCTCTACAGCTGCTGTGGCTGTGCCCTGTGCATCACACCTCCCCAGCAGGTTAGAGCACAACAAAACGGGCATGGTGATGCCCCAGAGCAGCTGTAAAGAGCCTTGGTGGTCAGCTGGCACACAACACATCTCGGGCCTCTTGCCCTGTGCCACCACAGCACCGGTGTGACCTGGATTGCTCCCTCACCCCCAGAACTCTGCAGCAGAACAGAGCTCATGGCCACAGTCCCAAGCTGACCATCAGCCTTTATCAGCAACAAGCCAGGGAAAAGGCTCAGAAAAGAATGAAAGGATTTTTCTGCAAGAATAAATTGGAGTTTACTGCAAAGCTGGATGCCAAGGGCAGCCTGACTAATGGTGATGTCCAGAGGAAACTTATGTCAGGCCTAATTTCCATTCTGAATTTCCAGTACAGCTTTTGGCTGGTTTGAGTTGGGCCACAGACACAGCGCAATAAGAACTGTTACAACTGTTGATCATGGTAATAGACCAAATGTGTTATTAAGCTTCACGTGGGTTTATCTCTGGCGTGGTATTCCACAAGAGAATTTAAATGTCCCCATAAAATTTAATCCTAACCATCTTTCTCTAGATATTTCTGAAGGGGGTTCTCCCACGAGAGGCCTGGTGCTCTCCGCTTTCATTAAGTCTAGACATTTCATAAAGCAGTCTCTTCTTTCAGAATTCTGTCTTCTTCACTGGAAGCCAAGAGTTGATAAGACTTCACAGAAAGGGAAGAGGGGAATACACCGAAAAGCATCCCACTTCGACACCATTTGGTCAGCTCAGCTGTAGATCTCAGCAGAGAGTTAATGGAGGAGAATGAATATGCTGCTCAGTCAGACAGGACTCCTTCATCCTCCTTTAATGACAGAACAGCTGCTTTTGTAACTACCCCCTGCAGATATTAAAGCTGAGAAAAATCCTTCTCATAGCAAACCACAAAAAGAAAGGAGCTTTCTTCTGGAATGCCGTGTCAATTAACTTCTTAGGACTCATCTGAAGACAGACTTATCTTGGGTTCTCAGGCCAGGAGACCATTCACAGATACACCTGGACAAATTACACAGTGCAAAATAAACCCACCGAAGAACTAGATATTCCTTCCTGTTTGTAAGATGTTTCTTAGCTGATCTTACCAGCTAAAGATTACAAATACATTTATAAACATCTGCTGAATAGTTTACAGGAGGAAAGGTCAGGCTCTGACGCAGGTTATGATCTGCATTTTGTCCCCACAGCCATCCCAGATGTGATGGCCACGGTCACGCACATGTGGCTGTGGGCTTGGGTCTGCCCAGCACAGGTGAGGGCACTGGTGAGGAGAGAGAAACCTGAGCTCACGTAACGTGTCTGCTTTTGCACTCCCACCAGGAGACTCGCGCTGCCTCCCTGCAGCTATCATTTTTATATAGATATAAACCTGCATTATATAATGGAGCACTTTGGCACCCCTCCTGCTCCAGATGCTCGTGCGCTGGGCAAGGCAAGGTCGCAAGTCCCAGCAGTTCCCTAACCACCAAACAGCCCCGTTAATGACGACCTATGAATCTGGCAAATGCAAAATTTCAAATTGTAGGAGGCACCTCAAAGCCTGGCCAACCTTGTTCAGCCCTTGCTGACAAGCTGGCTTTGATAGCACTGACGAAAAATAAGCTGGTTGACAAGTCTGTCCCATCTCCAGCGGCCTCATCCAGCCCCCAGGGAAGTTTCATGATGGAGCCCTTTGCAGGACACCTCCTTGAGCATAAATAAAATTGGAGGAAGCAGGAGGGAACCCTAGGGAGAGGACCAGGGTCTCAAGTGAAAGCCTGTGATGCACCAAATACATGATTCAAGTGCTCACGTAGTGGAAAAATGTTGCAAACGGACTAGTGATGAAATAGACTGGCACGCTAGGGATTCAGAGGGTACAGGGCAGTGTTTGCACCTTTCTATGGTGTTAAATACCCACCATCCTGATGAAAGAGTCTCTGCTTTGTCTCAGAGATTTCTATTAACTCAGGTGAGTGTACATAGAAATTAGCACCTTCCTATATAAAGCACAATAAGCAGAAATGGCAGAATGCCTGGCAAAACAACAGATTTGATCCCATACCTTTCCCCACTTGTGGGGCGAAAATTCTTTCCCTTCCCCTTTTCACCATTCCCAGTCAGAGTCTCTGTTTTAGGACTCTGTCTGCAATTCTTCGGTCTAACACAATGGAATGGTTTCTCTGCCTCCTGGGCCATAATGAAACAGTAACGACCTTCTCTGGCCATCATTCGACCCTGAACAATTTGGCCCATGAGCAGTGGAGGTGCCTGACCCATCTGCTTCTCTTTAGAGCACGGCCAAGATGTTTTGCTTCTCTTCTCGGCTCAGGCATAAAACTTGTGGTGATCCCACCACTCAGCCCTGTCCTCTGAGCCCCCCAAAGGTACGCTGGCAGTTTAAAAGGCAAATTCAGTGCAAATGACTAAGCTGGCAACGTAAATAACCCTAGGGCCCATCCTGCTCTGAGACATCACACGTCACACAGAGAAACACAGACTCCCATGTGTCCCCTCAATGTCCCAATCCATGGGCGAGATTCCCACGGCTCAGAGCACGGGGTGACAGGACACAGCTCAGAGCAGTCTCTGTCCCTCTTGGCTCTTTCAGCCAGATGGAACAGGGCAGACAGATGGAGCCAGACAGACCATTCCCTGCTCCCTGCACCTCCCAGCCCTCTGGTGTTCCTCCAATCCGTCTCCCTCCGGCCACCAGCCCTTCCTGCCTCTCATGTCCTTGTCCCAGCATCTGGGACAGAGTGGCCAGGCCACTGAGCACAGACCTCAAAGCCCCCTCACAACATCTGCCACATCCAGGACTTGCGCTTCCCGACTGAATTCTTCTCACGGGATGTCTTACGTGGCACTGACTCTCCACCTTGAGTCACAACAGCCTATGCCACACAAAGCCACAGGACACAGCCTGGCAGCTGGGAACCCGTAGGGAAGTCAAAGGATGGTGGGTGTCCTCAGGACATGTGAGCTCAGAGTCATCCCAGATGGCCACGGTGATGCAAAGTCCACACCAAAGGAGAGGTGACCCCACTTTGGACTCACATCATCCTCCAGACATGCTTGTCCCTTTCTGTAGGAAGGGGATGGGACACAGCCTGCTTGGATGGCACTGTGAAATGCAGTGCCCTGCCACGGTCTCTGTAACACAGGGAGGGTTAGAGGCAGGGTTCTCTGCTCGTGACGTTTTGCAGGCAGTGCTTGCCCACCTTTTTATCAAAGCAATCCATTTCACAGTCCAGGGAAAGCGAAATGAGGCAACATTAGGAGAAAAATCACAAAGATGATGTTCTCCCACACAAAGTTCAGCAGGCGAAGGGCCAGGAAAGCCAGGAGAAGTCCTTGGAAGGCACAAGGAACACAAGCCACCTAGCACTTATGATTCCTGCCTCAAGCAGAATAACTGGAAGGGACAGAAGGAATACCAGGGACTTTGGGGCAGGGAAAAACTCGGGTATTGGGTGGAAGACAGTGGGGATGAGATTAAAATCACACACATTAGCCTAGATGGAAGATTTATGTATTGCACAAATCTGAATTTGCCCACAGCCCGGTTTCAGTATTTTCAGAAGTGGAAGCCAGTTCTGAGTGCCCACACCCAGACAACTGGTGCCCTTCCACCACTGCTGTGTTTGACCACTTGCCCCAGTGAAGATCCCATCTGAGATGGTTCAGGGTAACTGTGAAGGACAACGGGGCTTGGGTTTAAAAGCCTCTCTGCCTGTTGCTCTTCTCCAACTCCCAGGAAGAAAAACCCTTTGAAAAAAGGGACGTGGATATTTTTTTCACTCTTTAATTGCATGCCCTACCCTTCTCTGGGAACTGACAGACCCTCACCCATCTAGAAACACCAGCTGCTTGCCAGCCCTCAGGGTGCTGCTTGTTAGCTCCTTTTTATGGAGTAAGCCTGGATAGTGCTACATACAGTGGGATTTGTTGGTTGGGGAGTTTTTTGTACCTCCTGGCTGGCATTCTTGCCTTCCTGGACAAAGGCAGTAACAGGTCAGCCTCATGCTGAGAAGACACGTTTGTCAGTGGCTCACCTCTGCTGAAGACCTGGTAATGACTTCCGCACATCCCCCGGCTCCAAAGGTTAGACATAAATCAATGACTAAATCCCAGGGTGCATTGTTCCTCTGGCTGCTTGCTGGGGAATTGCCCGTGTTTGATTCCTGTCGCAGATAGCCCAGAAAGCCAGAATTCATCAGTGAGCAGCTGAGCTGATTGGGAGTCTACTGGGAAAACATTTCTAGAGCTCCACAAATGAAAACCACTTCTCCCAGGCTCTTATTCTGCTCGCTGCACTTTCTACCCCATATGTCAAGTTGTCACAGTTCTCACTTGCCAGCAGCTGCCTGACCCTGCTTGGGTGGTGGCAGGAGTAAAGTAGAAGAAACGTGGAGCCAAGCGTTTAAATGAGCAGAGATGTTCTTGGCAGACACGGGCAGAGAACACAAGACTGGCAGCCTTCAGGCTAGAGAGCTGTGCACTACACCAAGGTCCCAGCTGTGCTCCACGGACCTTCCCAGAACAACCAGTAAATTCATGCCCTGGAGGAGCTCTGACCGACTGCACAAGCCACAGAGTCACCAGTATGGAGTGGCTTAGCTCTACCTGGGCAACCGGTGCCACCCCAGCTGTGGTAGCTGCTGACTGCGGCCTCG
The DNA here is from genome assembly GCA_013397845.1 of Melanocharis versteri. Lineage (NCBI taxonomy): Eukaryota > Metazoa > Chordata > Aves > Passeriformes > Melanocharitidae > Melanocharis > Melanocharis versteri. The sequence continues at coordinate 352,604 of VZTG01001716.1, forward strand.
TTGTGCCAGCTGACATCCCCTGCTCCAGGACAGCTCCACAGGGAGCACAGACCTCCAGCACTGCTCGCACCAGCTCTGCGTGCGGAGCTCCCGACGGGCTGGTCTGTGCTGTGTGTGTGTGTCCCACGCCAGCCCAGGCACTGCAGCATGAGAAGGAGCCTTGGCTATAGCCCAGAGACATCTGAGCTCAGTAGCAGCATCTGACGACAGATGCGTGTCTTGCAACATCGCTACTGAAGTGTCTTTTCCTTTCAAAGTAGGAATCATTTTCCTTCACGTAATAGTGCAGGCAAATATAATCCTATTAACAGGGCTATTAAACTAAACAATACTTGGCACGCCATGACCTAAAGAAACAATCCACCAGCACCGGCAGCTTGTAAACAGCCCCGTCCCCAAGGCAGAATGGGCATTTCCTATGCCCGAGTGCCCTCCTGGCCAGCACCCTCCCACCCTGCTGCTGCACCAAGCTCTGCAGGACGCCCAGTCCTGAAGCGTGTGGGAGGGCACTGAAGGAAAAAGCTGGTGTCTGCACAAAAACTGTCTTTCCTGAGACGAGTGGGCCCCTTTCCATCCCACTATCCCAGCCTCTAAATCAAATTTACTCCCTAACACAATTAGCATTCACTCAAGTTTACACCAAGACAAGGCTTGGATCTTTGTTGGCATCTCTGCGATGGCTCTCATCTCTTGGGTTTAGAGCTCTTTTGCTCCTCCACATATCTGAATTCCCAATCCAGCCATGCCTGAATTGAAAGACTGGGCTCGCATCTCTTTTCATTAGGTCTGTCAATTAAAGTTCTGCCTTCTGATCTGGTCTCTTGACTGGAGCAGTCCCAATTCTTGCCCCACTCCCCCACGAATGCCGCTGGCCCTTCTCTGCCATTTCTTGCAGCTGTGGCAGGGTATGATAGCACCGCCTTGGGGAGCAAGGAGTACTAGGATGCACAGGTACTCCATGTGCAGCCCTGGGCACTGGCTTCCTCTCTGTAACCCTGAAAATAGCTGTCATTTCCATGGTGCTGCAGCAGCAGAAGAGCAAGGAGAAGAGTTTGGGCTGGGGAGCCATTTGTAGTGGCAGAAAGTCTTTTAGCAGCATGAAATGACGCGTTTACCCCACGGGGCACTAAACTGTGATCAGCAAAGGAGGAACCCATGGAGATTAACACAACGTTGATGACCAAATGCTGTCTCCTGATTGCTCCTCAGAGCTACCCACACAACAGGAGCTCTACAGATCTATGTGCTGTGCAAAGCACTTGTCTCTGGCCTCGCAGCCCTGCTGGGCTCCCCAGTGGTTCCACAGAGAACAGACACTCTTGCCTATCTAAGCACTGCTGGTTCCCTCCCTCTGCAGTGAGCTCAGAACAAAACCAGAGCCATCACCTTTCTCTGCCTCTCGGCCCACACTTCATCCCTGCCTTTGTAGCTGCAGGTGAGCCCGGAGTGCTGCTGCCCTGGGCATACAGAGCCATCCTCTCATCTGTCCTTTCCACGAAGTTCATCCCTCAGCCCCTTGCTGAGCAGCTGTTCTCTCCGTGGGATGAGATCCACTGCAGACGATGCGTTGGCAGAGATCGTCCACCAGACGGGTGAGGGATGTTTTATCATCATCCCGAGCACTTCTGCCAGTTCCAAGATGAGAAGCGGAGGTGTTTGTCCAAGTGACATCCTTGGCTGCAGTCTGTGTTGGAGCTGGGGTTTCCAAAAAGATGCACCATCCTACCACTCTGCTCTGGGAGGAGATCTGTTCCAGCCCCACCAACATACGGAAATTGGATTCCTCTTGAAGCAGAGGAAAGACAACCCAAACCCCACTAGTCATTTTTCAACACATTTGTTATCGTATATCACCTAAAAAACCTTTGCAAAATCAGTAACGGCCACAAACCCAAATCCATTCCCAATGAACGACGTGGATCCCCAAAGAGTCCCAGCCAGAAAATGCCATATTAAGTGGCATGGTGGAAATTGCTCGTTGTGTCTTGACTCTTGCACAGCCCAGCTACTTCATATTTTCTCCCAGCCAATTTGGCTTTCCTTGTCGCTTCGCTTTATGGGGAAGGTTTTGATCATTGCTGTTTTATATCTCCCTCATCTTCTTTTATGAGGAAAATGCATTGGAAATTCCCCCTCACACAAAACAAAGGGAAGCAGTGACAAATGGATCTCAAAGGATGAACTGATCAGCTGCTTTCTCAAGGCTTTCATCTGGCCAGAGGCTGAGATAAGGCTGAGATGAGCAGCCCAGCACTAAAACACTCCACAGGATCTGATAGGATGAAGACCTACAAATCTGCCCCTATCAGAAAGTACAATCAAATTACAGGAATTCACTCAGGTAAACAAATAATCCCAAAATGTGTCCAGATATGCACAGGGTGATTCAATCCCACAATAAATAGACCAGACACAGCTCCAGCCACTTAAACTGACCACAGCACTTTTCACTGCCCACCCTCCCCCGAATTCCCGGAATAACAGACATTCTGCGTTGTTCAAACAAACAATATTTATTTTATTCTTACGTAAAATTGTACGGGTTCTGCAGATATAAACATGGGTAAACATTGCCTCCTGTCCCCAGTGCTGCAATGCACAGCAGTGTCTCAGGGAGAGGAGGGCCACGGGGCCTGCACTCACCTCCCAGTTCTGCCAGACCTTCCCAAACAACTCTGCAGTGGTCAAGCATCCTGAGTTTTGGTCTCCATCAGACCAAGCACCCAAAGCCAATGTCACTTTAACACGTGTCAACACAACTCAGTTTTCAAAGGTGTTGAGCTACAGTAGCTGTAACCAGCATTCCCAGCCTTCAGCAGCCCGGCCACTTCAATTTATGTGGATAAATATTTTAAAATATTGACAACAAACATTCCACGTTTAGTCACTGCGAAAGAGAACAAGACAGTTTTCCAAGCTGAAAGGCTGAGTTAGACTCTTGGAGACAGCAAACAGGGGACAGAAAGAAGCACAGAGCATTACAAAACTAAGACAGCAAGTGCATATGCTGGCTTCAAGAGGCTGATTTATTTGTCTTTCAGCAAAAGCATTCAGAAACTTACATCTTTGCCTCTTCACAGATGGTGCTAAGGCAGATTGTCCTGCTGGAACCATTACTGACAGTATCACTGAATCATCTCCATTAATCCCTATGAGGAGGCAGAGGTAATTCTGGAAGGCTGGTGCAGGGCAAAGCCCAGTGGGACTCATTTTGTACTTTATAAACACTTTTGGAAAGCTGAGTTCCTGCTTTGAGCCTGCAAAGCCAAAGACCAGCTCTGACCAAGGTTAAGAACAAACTCTACCCAGGTTTCTGCCTGGAAAATTCATGCAACTTGGTTTCACCTTTCAACCAGCACTCTGGGAATTCGCTGGGGATGAGGATCTAAGCTCGATCTTTCCACAGACTCATCAACCTCAGGAGCAGGGGAAAACCATGAGAAAAAGTGCTACTGGCCAGTCACACCACAATTCTTTGCTGCAACAGCAGCTGGAGGACGCAGAAAGAACGAGACTGAAGAGCCAGTCATCAAGGGAGGTTATGAAATAAATAATAACATCTAATTGCTCCCCAACGCAGGCCAACCCTATAGGAAACCTTCCAAAGCATCTTCCTAGAGGTTATGCACTTGTTCTGAGTATGAACTTGCTTGGACAAAGGGTGGGAAACCCACTTCAATTTATTACACAAATTCTAACTAAAAAGGGAGAGCCTTTCTGCCACCCTCTGTGAAGCCAAGGGCTGCAGAGCCCCTGGATTGCTCAGCACTAGCAGGCAAAGGGCAGAAGGAATGTTTGAACAGCTGATTTTTGAGTGGCACTGGGACTTTGCCAGTTCCTCCCTTTGTCCTGCAGGGTTTGCAGCTCTCTGAAAACCCTGGGAATGAAGGAATCTTCTGATGCTTGGAAGTCTTAAGGATTTTGGTCTCCTCTGAAGCACTTTACTATCGAGGTTATTTCATTACCCAAAAAAATGAGACCTTCTAATCAATCTCAGATCCTACAAGTCATTGCAAATTCCTCCTTATAACAGTTCCCTGTTATGACAATGGGTAAACCAATTGCCAGGGGTAATGTTAATAATATATTCTGGAAGAGGACATAGCAGAGGGGGTCAGATTTTGAGAGCTGCATCCACCGAGAGCACGACAGTCAAAAACCCTCTTATCTGCCCTAGTTCATCACCTGTGTAGGTCCCAGAGCTGCACAGACCCCCCCAAAGCATCACAGGAACAAGTTACCTCTCCTGGACTTCCTTCTGACTACAGCACAAGATGACTCTGAAACCTGGGCTTAAGAAAAAGCTTTAAATCAGTTGATCACTGGGGTTGGAGACACAGCTGCTGGAAAGAGCTTGGAGAAACAGCAATAATTTCTGGGGAGAACTGCACTGTTACCAGGGTACAGGTTTATTCTGAGAATATCTAAGAGCTCCAAGGGAGCTCTGATTTCAAGTCAGGCTGTGTAGATCCAGTGTGTTTACAACACACACAGATAAGGCAGGCAAAAGAAGGAGTTTTAGACTGGAAATTCTTCCCTGTGAGGGTGGTGAGGCCCTGGCACAGGCTGCCCAGAGAAGCTGTGGCTGCCTCATCCCTGAAGTGCTCCAGGCCAGACTGGACAGGGCTTGGAGCAACCTGGGATAATGGAAGGTGTCCCTGCCAATGGCAGGGGGTTGGAATGAGCTGAGCTCTAAAGTCCATTGCAATCCAGAGCACTCTGGGGTTCTGTGAAGAGCTCAGCCTGTGCTCTGGAGGGCAGGAGGAGGAGCAGGGTGTGCTGGCCTGGCAGTGCAAGGGCTCTGTGGTCCTGCTGGGAGCCGTGTCCACATCCCACACTGAGAGCACACACTGCACTGAGTGGTGAAGGTGGGTGGTGTCCAAGGGCAGTCAGAGGAAGAATTAGAAATTAGTCCCTCTCTGGCTGAGAGAGACTGTGTTTAGCACATGGCAGAAGAACAATCCGTTTTCAACCCCCATCAGCTACAGATCCAACATGGAACTTTTTGTAAATCATCTCAAGCTTGACTTATGGTGCTGCCAGCAGCTTCTCTCTGTAGGGCAGCCCACAAACACCAAAAAGAAGCGCAACCACCACAGAGAAGGAATTACTAATGAACAGGAGAGTCACTCTGAGAGCAGCCAGCCGGTCAAACTCTAATTAACGAGCAACAGCAGCACTGGATGGGCGCTCACACCAGCAGCCCCAGGACGTTTTCAGCCTCAGCTCAACGCCAAAAGAACATTTGGCCCCAGGCAACTGGGCCGTGACCAAAGCCTTTCTCTAGCACAAGTTCATGTTTCCCCAGCTAAGCATGGGCTGAGTAGGCAATGCTGGCTCGAGTGGTCCTGCAGGCTGATTTCTCTAGAGCCTGAAAGGACCTGGGTGCCTGTTCAAAGCACTCTTAGTCATGTTGTGAGCTGCAGGTGTGACCATCACAAGTCTGGGGCACGTGGAGGTTGGCTGGTTGTGCAGGGGTTGCTTTGAATTGCTTCTCTGCACCTGTGTCCTTTCCCCAGGCACACGGAGGGGAGGGAGCGAGGGACACAGAGCGAGGAGTGGCTGCAGTTTGGTGACCAGACCTCTCCCAGAACCCTCACTCCGTCTCTCTGCTGGTTACAAGCTCTCAGCTGTTCCAATAACTGAGGGTGAAACCCCACCGAAGCAGGGCACAGCTGAAGTGGCAGAAGAATTGCTGACCACCACCAGGGATTGCACAGACAGCAGGGTGGGCAGGCTGCGTGGCCCAGGCAGGAACGTGGGTTACAAGCAGTGGACAGATCCTGAGAACATCCCCTTTCTGAGGACCTTCCTTGTGCCAGTGAGTACTTCCTACAGCTAGCACAGGTCCCAGCTGTCCTCCCATCGGGTTCAGAAAATCCCACTCAGTTCAGCAGACAACCAGGAGAGCATTCCCTCTCCCTTCTGCAGGGAATCATAACTTGGCTGTCCTCTCTCACCTGGGCTGCCAAACACTCCTGGTCCTATGTCATCTCCAGCCAGATGATCCTCACTTTATGCAAAGTACAAAGCCAGGCCCAAATTCACTCAAACTTGTCTCATTTTCCTTTCCACTATTTGCATGGCCAAATCCTCTGAAATGCATATTTTGCAGAGCCAGAGCTGAGCCACTCCCAAGCCCTCTGTGCATGCTGACCCTCTAGGCTTGATAGCAAAGCTATGTTTGGGGCTTAGAAAACCTGTTCTGCACCAGGTGAGGTGAGAGATGGAGAGCTGATGCAGGGCTCTGTCTTAAGCTCAATAAGAAAAGTCCAACAGTAAATCCCTTAGTTAAACAGCTGCTTAAATAAGATAGAATTAAAGAAGAATATTGATAGTGAGTAAATCTGACATCCCTTCAGATACTGGGAGTATTCCTGCATCATCCAGCAGAGCCCAGGTGGATGTTCCTACAAGGCTGCACAGATCCTGTCCCTGGAGGAAATCTGTTTGGTCATCCAAGCTACATTTTCCTACAAGAAAACCATTCACCACGTGTATGGTGAAAAACAGAAGGGATGTTCACAGGCCACGCAGGCAGTGTGATCACAGGCTCCCTGTGGGAGCTGCCCACGGACTCCCCCGTTACCAGGAGCTGCCTGTGCCTGTCCTGCAGCCACGGGGTCTGTGTGGCACTGCCCAGCCCGGGGCCACGCTGGGCACCCTGCACAGCCCAGCACGGGTCACTCTGCCGTGGATCACTGCCTCTCCACCCACACTGGCTCCCGATCAGGATCACTGCATTCACCCCCTTGATCCACGTGCAGTTTTCCTGTCCAGCGGAATGATAAATTACAGATTATGTTAATAACATACAGGTTTCCCAAGCCCTAAGGACGAGGCGCAGTAGAGCATACGTGGCACGTTCAAGATCACTGACTCCTCCAAGACAATGTCTTCTGCAGTGCTCCCAACACAAAACCCAAACGTGGCCAGCCGTGCACAGCTGGGTTCGGGACATTTCCAACGAGCACTGCTGAGCTCATTTTATGAGGATCGTGCCGCGATTTACATGTTCTTTCGGAATTCCATTTGTCTTTGGTTGAATTTTCCATCTGCCTAAACATGCCCAGCGGGATGTGAGGATGCCCACACAATTCTTGTAACGTTACACCTGAGTGACAATACCCACAGCTCTGCCCAGCCACCTCCCACTTGGCTGGCAGTGGCCGATGGACCATTGCTTCTGATTCCAGGTTTGTGTGGGCAGGGGTGACCATGGGCCAAGCAGCTCAGAGCACCAGGCCCTGCTCCAGTCCAGTGGGCATCGCTCCTCCAGCTGCCCCCAGCACAGCCCTGCACTGCAGAGCTCAGCTGGATCATTCCAGCTGGATGAACAAGGGCATCTGGATTAGATACTGGGGAGAAATTCTTCCCTGTGAGGGTGCAGAGGCTCTGGCACAGGTTGCTCAGAAAAGCTGTGGCTGCCTCATCCCTGGAAATGTTCAGGGCCAACTTGGACTAGTGGAAGGTGCCCCTGTCCATGGCAGGGGGACTGGAATGAGATGAGCTTTAAGGTCTCTCCCAACCCAAACCAGGCTGTGATTCTATGGTTCTCTCTCTCTTCCACTCCCCAAAGCAGACAGCCTTTCTGAGGGTATTTGCTTTACTCAACAGTGCTAAGTTTCAGAGAGAAAGAAGGATGCATGGAGTCAGATACCCAGGTTTGATCTCATTTTTCCAGGCCTAACAAGGACAAGAGCAGTTTCACCAGTCCAGGACGCCCAGCAGAGCTGCTGGGCAGCCTCTCTGCACTGGGAGTTGTCTCTCCAAACCAGGGACACCACAGTTGCCCTGCTCTGGCTCAGAAGTCTTAACAAAGCCTTTTCCTCCTGGAGGAAGCCAATGTCAGTCTCAGACCTGCATTCTTTGGAGTTCTAACAGCCCTGGGTCCTAAAAACACATAAACTGAGAGGTTTTTCCAGTGAGAAGGACAAAAGCCAGTAGTATGGGTTGCATACTTGCACAGCTCACAGAGGAGTGACAGCATTAAAGTCCTGCTATGTTTTAACACCAGTACTCGATAAGGAAGAAAAAAACAATTTTTAACTGATCATTCAAATATCTGAGTCATCCTCTCCTTTGCATAAAAGTCACTTCTAATCCTGACATCCGGGGCAGAGCTCTCTGATTCACCCCCATCCCCTTTGCACTCACCGACTCTCCCAGCGCTGCGATCTCTTTGCTCCAGTCTCGCCGAAGGAGCCAAGCTACACTTCCTTCACCTTTCACCTCCTCACAAGAATTCCCCCAGAAGGGAAGCTGAGCTGCTCCCCACCAGAAGGCAGAAATCACCTTGGGTAACCTGGGCTGGGATCAGCCAACGAGACACAGCTGTTTTCACTTGACCGTGCATCGTCGACGCACACAAGACAAAGAGATTTCTCATCACATTCAGCTGTGGAACACAACCAACGCTCAATGTGTGGAAGCCTTGATGCTCATCTCAGCTCCTGCTCCTTCACAAGAGTGAACCATGCAAAGGGCACACACGTGCACGCACACACACCAGGGACTGGGTCTCAGATCAGCCTCCCTTGAATTGATGGGACCTTCCCAGAACATCTGCTTCCTCATGGAGCAGGTCCCTCTGCTCTCATTCACAGAAGGCTAAGAGCCCCCTGGGCACACCTTAGCTGGAAAATGTGCCATTGGAAAGGCACAGAGGATTTTCTGCTGCATTTTTAGGCAACTAAAGCAACTGGAAGCAAGAAGGAGCCGGCAGTAGTGAGCACACAAGCATCTGAGAACCATCTGAACCAAATTTGCAAGCAGAGTCTGTGATGTTATCCCCCATGTTCCAGCCAAACAGAATTTAAATGCTTCTGAGTGCAATGAACACGAGGGCACCACAGCCTTCACAAACCACACCATCCCAGAGACCACGGGCTTGTACCAGGCTATTAGAGGATGGGGCTCGGCAGACAAACACATTTTGGAGTTAATGCGGTTTTCTTGGTGCCACCACCAGGAAAAGCAGCAAGTTCAAAACCAGCACGGAGCACTGTGGCCACAGCAGGTTTGCAATGGAGGCAGCAGCTACGAAAAAAGCCCTCCTCCCCCAAGCAGGGCAGCAAAGCAAGCAGGCCTTCCCCAGACCCAAGGGTGACAGAGTCACAGAGTGGGGAGGGTTGCAGGGGACCACAGTGAGCTGTCAGGTCCAACCTCCCTGCTCAAGCAGGGTTTCAAGCAATGGCCTTCTGGCCAGAAAGCACCTTGGCTCAAAGCCTCTCTGCTGCCTTGGGTGGATCCAGGGATCCAGGGACATGTCATGGATACCTGCTCTGGAGAAGGGGAATCCTCCCACCTGGCCACTGAGCCCAGGGCTGCAGCCGTCGCTCCCTCCATGCCAGACTGAGTCGTTGTGAGTAACAACTACTGGTGTCCAGTCAATCTCTGGGAGCCAGTTCAGCCATGAAAGGCAAGGATCTGCTCACTGTGAGTCACGGTGGGGCAGAGCAGGACCAGCTACCCCACAAGTAGCCCACAAGTGGAGCAGTTTACAAGTGCAAGCTTTGGATACTTTGTGATTTACACTGACAGGCTTCTGCTCAGGTACAGACTCAGGAAACAAGCCAGGTACAGGGGACAAACGCCATCAGAGACCATTTCCCCTCTTTGGTTACAACCATTCAAAACAGCTGTGCTTTTATGGAGATGCTGAGCCAGCTGAGAGAAGCTTCAAGGCTCTTTGTTGATATTCAGATTCTGCACGGGTAAAGTCTTCATTGCACACAGCCAGGGCACCGCATGGACCTGGTCAAATTTAGTCCAGAGCCTTTCCAGAGGTGCACAATGCCCTACAGGGCTGCTGGAGTCCTGCCCAGGGTGGCCATGCAAGGCCCACCCTGTCCTGCAGCAGCACCAGCCCAGCTGCCCTCCCCAGCCCCTGGTGCCAGCCCAACCCTAACCCTGCCCTGTGCCCCCTGTCCTGTGCCCCGTGTCCTGTGCCCCCTGTCCTGTGTCCCCAGCCCTGTGCCAGGCTCCCTCCCTGTGCAGCGAGCACAGCTGTGTGTGTTTAGTTCACCCAGAGTGGCACTGGGGGTGGAACAGTGACCTTTCCCATGAAACCGTATGGGAAACGAAATTCCCTCTTTCAAAACTTTGTCATGTCTCAACTAGCTGCTCTGCAAGTAATTTTTACAAAAGGAGGAGGGAGAGCTGTCAGCTGAGACCTGTCAGTGACCGAGAGCACAAATCACACCACCTCCCCAAGCCATGGAGACAAAAGCGCTTGGCACAGCGAGTGTGCCAGCCCTGCTGCCGCGGTGCCAGGCTGCCCGGGCTGCCTCCTCCAGCGGCTCCTCCGAGCAGCCCGGCCGGGAGGAGCTGGCAGCCAGCGTGACAGCGGCAGGGGAGGGCTAGGAAATCAAAGAAGGGCCATTTCCACGCAGAGCAACATTCCCGTGCCTTGGAGCAAGCAGGAGCTTGTGCCTGGGAGCGCATGTCCCGTCCAGCCTGCCTTGCGAGCGGAGCGCGCCTGGGGCTCCCACGCACACGAGCAGAGTCCAAGTGATGGGGGAACATCAGCTCCTGCCCCGGGAGGGGAGAAACCTCCCAAAAGCTGCACCTCAAGGAGGTCCGGCTCTTTGCCCCCTCCAGCCAAAGCAGCGAGGCTAAAAACCTCTTTGTCTCCATTAGCAAGGACCCCCAAGCACAGAATTTTTAACCTTGGAGTAGCAAAGCTGGGTGTTCATAACTGCAAGCAGCACTGTAAGGAGATACTGGAAGACAGAAAAAACCTCTGGCACAGGAGATTTAGAAACAAAAGAGAAGAGAAAATTACCTGTATAGGAGAGGTCTGTGAGGGGATTTCCCATAACATCATGCTCAGCCTCTAGTTTCAAAAGCATGTGTTGGACAGGGTAAGAAATGTTTCTCTGCAGTGAGATAAATCCATGCTGAGAAAAATCACCACCCACAGCTTCATCTGAGCTCTGGGCTGCTGCTCGTGGCATGCTGACACTTCCATATCTTGGAGAGATCTGTCACTTCAAAGTCACGCTGACATATGAGGAGTGAAAGGCAGGAACAGCCTCACGTTTGCACACTGCAGCTAAATAAAGCAAGTTGCCAGGATACATTTTCTGCTCTCCAAGTACGCTGCTGAACAAGGTCCAGGTGTGCAGAGACATTAGACACAACCATTAGCACTGTGATGCATCCATTGGTCACTGACATGCTGAGACCTCTCTTTCCTCTGCCAGGTTCCCACTGGATTTTGTCCCACTATTTCCATCCCAGTTACCTGCACACAGAAGCAAGATCCCTTCCTAGCCCTCCAATGGCTTAGGACTGGATTTTCCCAATCATCCAATAAAAATATCTCAATGCATTCACGTGTAGAGGATAAGCAGTTGTACTTATCCATTAAGATGCTTCTGCAGAACTTTGGGAGTCTTGACTTTTAGATGTTGGTGGCAAAAAATTCTGTTATGGTAAGGAGAGAACATGCCCTTTAGCTTAGACCTTTCCCTGTTTTACAGCTCTCTCCTCAGCTCTAATTATTTGTAGTTTTTCCCTTTTTTAATGGATTCTGTGGGGAGATATTTATGAACTAAAGGAATTCTTAAGGCGTTGGAGACCCTCTATAACAGGTGCCTTGAAAAGCCTTGTCAGTGCTAACTGGAGGCACCAGCAAATCCTTTTCCTTCAGGTCAGCAGCTGTAGGGACAAGGTCCTGTTCCTGCAGCGAGCGTGGCAGGATTGCATCTCGTGGCCCTGTGACCTTGAGGTTCATGCCACGTCCCAGACACAGGATGAGTCAGTTCTGCATCAGATCTCAGCTCTGCTTGGCACAACAGCATCCTGTAACCCAAAACCCACCCTCAGCACCTTTGCTGAGGTCCCAAGGCCCAAGCTGTGGGTCCACTCTGAGGAGAGCCATGGTTACACATTTAGACTCTTTGGAGATGTTCTAGACTCGGCTGGGAATCTCCAGCAAGGGATTTGGGAAGCAGAGTTTCCAGGTGGTGGTATGAAACGGGGATTTGATGAAAACCACACAGGCCTTGGTGCTTGCAAATACTAAGGAAAGAGATTATTCAAGGTTTGGATACTTACATGTGAACAATCTAACATTTAAATTTGGGAAAAAAATATTTTGAATTATCAAATGGGAAACGAGTTAAACATCTCCTCAAAACCTTGGCTCTCATCCACTACCCAACTCACCGTGGAAAGTTTCTGCCCCTCCTCCTAGAAGACTCTTTCCCAGGCCCCTTCTCCACCCAGGACTTTGATTTCTCTTCACACTGTGCAGTCAAGCTCTAAGCTTGCCCCCTTCAGTTCACTCCATTTACTGTTCAGAAACGCGAGAAAAGTGCAGTCACATCCCTTTCTCCACATCATGATCTTCCCCCTGTGCCAGCCAATTTACTCCAGAATCTCTCCTGGTGCCTCTCCTGTCTTTCCCACTCGTGCCTTCTCCTTCTAAGGGCCCTCAGAGGTCACCCACAGGGGTGGCTAACGAGCCAAGCCCATTCAGAGGAGCAGCCTGTGATCCCACCACCCACTGCAGCTCTTCACACTCTCCCCACACAGTCCCTGTGCTGTGGGGTGGGAACCTGGCAGGTCACCAGCCCATATTGATACCTTTAGTTTTAACTTTCATATTTTTTAGATTTTATACTGCGTTAGTGTGTCTGTAACTCTGGGCTTCATGTACAGTGCTAACAGCTCTCCTCCTGGCCTGGCTGGACAAAACACACCATTTCCAGCCCGAAGAACCAAGGACATTTGCAGCTTCAGACCCTACAAATGTNGCTGGCGTACCCATCGCAGCCCCGTGCAGCCATCTGGGAGGTCAGAGAATCCCAGAATGGTTTGGATTGGAAAGGACCATGAAACTCATCCAGTCCCACCTCGTGCCATGGGCAGGGACACCTTCCACTATCCCAGGTTGCTCCAAGCCCCATCCTGCCTGGCCTTGGACACTGCCAGGGATGGGGCAGCCACAGCTTCTCTAGGCAGCCTGTGCCAGGGCCTCCCCACCCTCACAGGGAAGAATTTCTTCCCAATCTCTAATCCAAACTGGCCCCCTGTCAGTGTCAAGCCATTCCCCCTTGTCCTGTCACTCCGTGCCCTTGTGAAAAGTCTCTTTCCCACGAGACAGACCTGCAGACTTGGGGAGAGGGATGCTGAGGCCAGGAATAGAGAGAATGCCACGGAGATGTTGGATTGGACTCACAGCTGGGTGACAGAGATATTAATGTGTTGACAACCCTGTCAGCCCAGAAGTGCAACAAAATGAGGTTGTCCACTCTGCCACTCCTCGGGACAGCTCCCAGCTGTGTTGTTTGCCTCAGGACTGGCCTCTGCAGAGTCCCCACGCGCTCCATTACCCTCTCCAGCCAAGCTGGTGGCTGGGGAGTGGGTTTCCAGACCTGCATCCTGACAGAGCAGAGACCTACAGAACAACAGCATCTCTGCACAAACCACATCTGTCTGCCGAGAGCCTTCACAGGGCTGCTGGACAGGTAACAGCCTCCCCTCGGTCCGAGGGGACCTGCAGTGCCCAGAGCAGACCTTCTCCTCCCCCATGGTGTCTTCTGCTTCTTTCTGATTCTGTTCTCAATGGGAGCATCTCTTCTGACAGCTGCATCTTCTACCCAGTTCAGGGAGCACTTTCCAGAGCCAGGCACTTGTATCATGCCAGGTTTGTGCAGAATGGGGCTGTTTGGTGTGATCTCTCTCCCCTGGTGAAACTTCTGCCTGGGACAGTGGGACTGTTCAAATCCACTTGATCTCCTCCACCAGGAAACCTCTGATTATAAAGTACTTTACGCTAATTGCATACAAGCGAGTTATAAAAAAAAAAATGCAAAATGTTCTCTATAACACAATTCAGTGTTTTCTACTTTTATAATGTATTTGATGACACCCCCCGGGGAAAACACTCCTGCATGAACAAGTAACGACGCAAGAGGAAAGCATAAGTAGGGCAATCTGGGTATAGATGATAATTACCAGCACATAAAAATATATCATAAGATACGCTCAAATAACTTCACATGAGGCAGCAGTTCTGGTCTAGCAATTCCTTTACCATGATATAATTTTTGTGCTCACAGGCCAACTGAAAGTAGCTAAACATCTTAGGACCACGTGGACCGAGGAGTCAAGAGGGAAGAGTTTGTGTCCTTTCTGCTGTCGCACTGTCACTGCATTGGATTTGGCCCTGGAAAGCTGGGGATAGTTTTCCCTGTGCTGCTTCTTCCTGGCTAGCCAGGCCTGAGCACCAACGCCATGTCCCTCCAACCAAAGCACATATAAACGTGTTCTTCAGGCCTTTGACTCTGTTTCTGGTGTATAATTTAATGGTTGAGCTATGCTTTAGCTTGAGATAAATCCAGGTTTCCTTGCAGGAGGACTAGAAGGTGCTTAATGCTGATCCTGACATTTTCTGTTGAGACAACCAGATCCTTCTTTGTTCCACACAGTTAAGGCTCTGCCCTAGCAAGAGACAAAGGACCCAAAATCCTTCCTCACATCCTCACACACACAGAGCAGGTCCCAGACTGTGCTGTGGAGGAGGAGCTCATGGGAATGGACTAAAGCAAATACTGAGAGCACCTGGACAACCAGCTGGAGACATCTCACTCTGTTCTACCAGGAGGGGAAGGGATGCCTAGCAAACAAACAAGAAACCAGATCTTGAGTGCTTCAAACAACTCGAGTCTGAGTTGTTCGCCTCCTGGAATAAACAGCAACAGTAAAGTGTCAGTCTTGGGAGGAAAGGATGAAGCCCCTACCCAGTTCACCAGCTGCAAACAGCCCTTCACTGGGCTCAAACCAGCCTGGATCTCTGAGCAGTTCTGTCCAAATATTCTGCTGCCCACAGCCAGTCTGACAAGCATTTTCTACCGGAGTCCTTCTGACACTTATCTCCCTCCTGTGCATAACATACACAGTAGAAATAGCGGTGGTTTAATCTGTACTTTCCACTCCTATTGTTCTCTAACGATCTGGTGCAATTATCCCAACTGAACTCTTCTGGCAGAGCACAGAGTCATTTCTGAACTGGCTCTGTCTGTTCCCAGTGGGCTCCTGGCCCTATCTGGAAGCATTTTCTCCTGGTGGGGTGTCCTAGGAGACACTGATCCTCTCATCAGAGCACATCCAGCAGATCTGGGCTGAGATGGGAACCATCACTGCTGCCTGCACAGTGGGGGGAGAGCTCTCCCAAGCATTCCTAGAGCTTCACACCCTGAGATGGCGAGAAACAAGAATACCATCTTCCTTGACAGCAGGTAGAAGGGAAAACAATGAAAATCCTTTCCAGGTGCCCTGCCACAGACAAGCACAGTCGCGTTCAGACAGGAAGCTGCACTAGCGACCTGTTAGCTTTGGTGGGGTTCTGTGATTTTGTTTGGGTTTTAATAAGTCACCTTGCCACTCTCCAGACTGGTTTGTTTTGCCTTCTTGTGCCCGTAAGCCAGGGAAAAAAAAAAACCCAAACCCAAATAACAAAACATTATCAAAAATATGATCTTTCCCCCCTGGTTTCCTTCTTTAGAGCAGCTGAAATGAGGGGGGGCAACAGCAACCACCACGCTGGTCTCAGTCCCTGGATTGGAGATGGGAAGCGAAGCTGCATTCCCTGGGAGCAGACAGGTAAATGAACTGCCTGAGCAGGGCGCTGCTCATCATCTCAGAGCCAAGAGGTCAGAAGGAAGTTGATCCTTCATTTTCTATTCTGGCGAAATTCCTGTTGTTATGCTCAAGCGCGTGGTGATTCAGGGACCATGAGAGGTGTTCCAGAGAGGATTCTACAACGACTGCTCACTGAATTTCAGATTCCTTGCGTTGCAGTAGCCTTGTTGCACCTCCTGCACCCCAGTGATGGAGATCCCCCACATCCCTGGGGCCTTTGCTGACCCCCATCCCACTCTCCTGGGGAAGAGCCTCCAGGCTGGAAGGACACAGCTCCACACATCTCTGCCACCAGCCATGAGGCAGCACGGGCAGCACAGGGATGAAACATCACCACGTTCCTTTCTGGGCTGCCTCTCACCCTGAAAGCACAGCCCCTGCTGCTCCCCAGAGCAGCCCCTCAGCCTGTGCTGCCATGTGAGCCCCCAGGCTCGGGCACCCTGCGTTGCTGGGGGGGAAATAAGCACACTGCAATGTTTACAGAGATGGAGGGAGGATTAAAGCCCTTTGTGAGCAGCAGTAACCCAAACCAGAGGCGCAGGGCAGAGATTGTGTGTCATGGCACCCAGAGTACAGGCTGGGATATTAAAGGCAGATTAGGATAATTTCACGTGCCAGACCCTGCAGTCCAAACATGCTTGAACTTGCTGATAAACCTGTTGCCTTCAGTGGATAACCTCCAAAGCAGGCGAAAAAGCTGGAGCCACAAAGCAAATGCCAGGCCTGATAACAGGCATTTAATATTTATTAGTGCAGGGTTATAAGCCCCTCTCTCTACACTTCTAGCTTCACTAAGAGCATCAGCCCTTCTGCAATCCCACCAGGAGAGAGGCCTTTCCCTGGTCAAATGGTTTGTGTCAGGCTGACACCAGACGCCTCCGTGTCTCACGGGAAGGAGCAGTTTTATGGCCAACTGCCAGAATTAGTTTATAACCTGTGGCTGGTACCAGCAATCCCTAGGTCTGACGGAAGGGAAGGTGCCCTGATCTCAGGTCTATGGTTAAGGATGTCAGGAGAACTGCATTATCACTCACACTGCTTTGCAGTAGCTCAGAGTGTCGTGTTAACCCCTCCAGCTCACGCTGCAAAGCGCATCAGCCCTGCAGTGAGCAGTGAGGAGCTGTGGAGATGCTGGGAAGGGCCTCTTCTATCTCCATCCCAGCCTGGACATTACAGCCCCGTGGTCTCTTTTCATCACAGAATCCCCTTTGCAGCTTCATCCTCCTCCCACGCCCCGGGCAGTGGTTTCTGCAGGCTTCTATGGCTTGTGGTGGAACACAAGCCACATCTCCTCCTGCCTTAAGAGCCAAACAAATGTTCACCACTCACACTTACACTAAAATCCCAGTCCTCTTTTACACATTTATGGTCATTATTAGATGATCTCACACCCAGGAGCTTAGTGATGTATGCAGCCAAAGTGGCACTGAAAGCAACTGGGTCCCTCAGAGGGAGAGCAACCAATAAAGGGCAGAAATTCTCTTTATGTGGAGTCAGGTCAGGGTCAGATTCACCAGCCTGGAGTCTCTGGATCCGAGGGATGGCATTCCTAGGGCTTAGCACCTTCACCGAGAACAGGATGTCACACAGAGACAAAGCAAGTGATGGACTGAAAAGTGCAAGAAGGGTTCAGAAGCTTTCAGTCAAGGAAAAGGAAGAAGGCAGGGGGTGAAATGGTCTAATGGAATAAGAGAAAATCTACTGGATGGAGTAATCCTAGCAAGCTAAATGGACATACTTTAAATTTGCTTGGCGTCCTGGAAGGAGAATTTATTAAGTGCTCATGAAATAAGAGGAAACTCAAAGCAAGTAGACAAGTTCTGCTTCAAGAGATGAATGACTTCAAAGGAAGGAAATCCTTCTGGCAAAAACAAGGCAGTGGCACAAAGATGGACATCCCTGGGACAGACAGCTCCATCTCCTTTGAGTCTTTTGCTATGATGACAGAGGTTGGACTTCTAAATCCAGTTGCTGGCACACAAGAACTGCACATCGAAGCATCCTGGTAGCACAAGGGTCCCCACCAATATTCCAGTCTCCACTATATCCAAGATGCAAGTTACGAGATGCCCTGTAATCACCACTCTCTAGGATACTGGTCTGGGTATCCTTTCACAGTGTATCCCGGCCTGGCCCAGCAGGTTTTCAAAGAAAAAGTACAGACAGGAAAAAGAGAAGGATTTTTATTATCTCTACTCACTCCACATACAATAGAGCAGCTTTTCTGATCCACTAACCCCAGCACAGCAGCTCATGTCCTTGCTAATCCCACAGAGCTTCATCCCAGCCTCACATCCACTACATTGAATGAAAAACAGGAGCACCAATGCAAGGCAAAACCCCTCCAGCTTTCTTTGTATGGATCTCTCGGATAAAGGGTTTCACCACAGCCCTCCCATGCCAAACAGGGTCCATGATTGTGCCACATGCTCTGGACACCTTCGTGTCAAGCGTCCTGCAATCCCCCAGCTTGGTTAGAGGGAGCTGGAGGAGTTTTCAGCACCACAAGCCAGATGTCAGCTGAGAAGATACACAAGAAGAGCCAAATAGCCTGCAGGTCATCTGGTCAGCACAGTGGAAGGACCCCAGTTTGGTGGAGTGATGTGTGCCAGCTCTACTCAGCCACTACATTCCACAGGGTAAATCAGGAAGGGGAGAACTTTCAGTTTTGTATTCCTCATATAAGGGATAATAGGATCAAAAAAAAAAATTTGAAGCATTTTCTTGCTAAAAAACAGCCTGGGGATTTTGCACGGGTGGCTGTAGCAGTAGTACAACGGGTCCAGACAACAGGAAAAGGCTGATGGAAGAGTCCCACTTGCCACAGAAGGAGCAGAAGGAACCTTGCATCACTTTGCCAAATGCCCTGGAGATTCCAGCAAAAAATAAACAGGAGAGCTTTTTAAGTGATCAGAATTATGATTTACTAGGGGCAACAGATTGTCTGGAAGAACTCAAACTGAACCCAGAAAAGTATCAGCCTGTTCTGGAAGAACAAGGGAGGCTGTTTGTGTGCTGTGAGGACACAGGCATGGGCTGCAGGGAGAACAGAAAACTCAGACCTACAGAAAGTCCCAGCAGTGCAGAGAAGCAGCTCTGGGGACAAAAGGACAATCTGGAACACGCTGAGGAGGATCTGCTGGGACAGGAACACTGCAGACCCACGCTCAGCAGTGACTCAGTGTGGAGGACTGGGGAGAACACAAACACGAAAGGCAGCGTGGGTGAAGGTGACTGAGCCAAAAGGATTGGGAAGCCTTCGGAGGGGCACCAGGACATGTCCACCCCTGGTTTCAGAAAGGCAAACAACCATAAGCCCTGAGCTGTGTTGTGAATGTCTTAGAAGGCTGAACTACAGAAACAAAGAGCACCGACAGATCTGCTAGTTTGGTGAAGAACAGAGCCTTGAATGAGCTCTCTGGCCGCCAGGGCAAGGCAGGAGGAAAAGGAAGAGACCAATAAGTTGATCCATGGGATCCTTGTGGAGTGCACAAGGAGGAATCGACACCAGGTTGGATTACAACCACCAACAGCTAAAAGCAATCTCACCGGCACAAGAGGACAAAACTGAACTGGTGAGACACTGAGCTCTGGAGGAACAGGGAGGGTGGAAAACTGTTCTTAGTCCATCAGGTGAGAGAGAGAGACAGGACATGTCCACCCCTCAGAGCTGGAAAGCTCAGATCAGCTGTCTTGGATACATGAAAAAGGTCACAAAGACCACTGCGAGACAACAGCAGCAGCTGGTGCAGCACAGCTATTTATTAGTGTCTACAAGAAGACAAAGTTTAACCCTCAGATAGAGCAAGAGCAGAGTAAGGAGTACTCTTCTGTGGGAAGGGTTTCCAATGAAATGTGCCTGACAGGCCTATCTCAAGGCACTGATGCAGGTTTCTGGGCTTTGGGCTCCAGAGACAACCAAGTAGGCTTAGAAAGTCACAGAGAGGGCACATGAAGTGGAAGATTGGAAGAAAATAAGATCTGGGCCTATACAGACCCATTAGATCAGCTTTCATTACCATAAGCGTGAGATGCAAGCAAGGAAGGGTGCAGGAACAAACAACTCCTTCAGACAACCCAGCTCACTGGATAGCCAGGCAAAAGAACTTTGTAGATGAAGAAAAACAACAGTTATCACTTCTAGATAATAGTAAGATTTTTGACATTTTTTAGGTGACAGTCTCCTAGGGTAGTTAAGGGACCTTCAATGTCCATATGATGGGGAGACATCTAGAAAAGACACGTTCAAAGAGCAGACATCAATGACCTGCTGTCTGATGGAAAATGCATCAAGTGAGGGATCACAGGATGAAGTTTGTGTCAATCCTAACTAGCCTTTCTCCTCACAGCCAGATGACAGACAAGAATTGATTCACTACACAGATGATGCCAGCACAGAAGAAGCTGCCAGTATATCACAGGACAGGTGTTGGATTCAGACCAATCTCAAGGACTTGAGAGATGCAGTCAGGAAAAGAGGTAAGAAATAAGAAACAAGCGAGTCAGGGCAGCCATCCCCATGAGCAGAGAAGGGACAGAGAAGGGTCTAGAAGGAATTGTGGGTCACAGCCTGCACAGGATCCATATCCACTGATGGACACGGGGGAGGAGGGGCAGGAGTCCCCATGGGTTTTAAATAACTCCACAGATGGAGAATCCACATCCTCTCCAGGAAAGTCGTGCCAGAGTTTGATCACTCTCACAACAGAAAAGGCTTTCATTCTGTTCAGATGGAACCTCCTGTGTGCTCGTTGCCTCTGGTCCTGTCACTGCTGAGAAGAGTCCAACTCCCTCCTCTTTGTTGCCCCCCATCAGGTATTTATAACATGGATTAAGTGCCCCTGAGCATTCTCTCCTCCAAGCTGAACAGTCCCAGCTTCTCAGCCTTTCCTGGTAAGAGAGGGGCTTCAGCCTCCTAAACACTTGGGAGTCCAGTTTGCTTAAGTGGTCCAAGCCTGAGGGTGAGTCCTCCTTGCTCCAGACTTCTTCCCTGGACTCAGGGGTTTGTGATTGCTGAAGTCTGATCTTAACAAAAGCAAAGGCACCAAGTACCTCAGCTTTTCCATGTCTGTTGTCACCAGGTCCCTGCATTGTTCAGCAGCAGGCCCACACTGAGCCCACTCTGCCCTTTGCTGTTTAGGTTCTTGCAGAATCATTTCTGTCACCGTTCACACTCCTCACCGGATTCAGCTCCAGGTCATCTTATCCCTGCAAAATCAGACAGCAGCTCTGTACTCCTCCTAGATCTCCTGCCTCTGCTTCCACCTCTTGTCTGCTTCCTTGATATGTCTAGTTCAGCTACAAACTGCTCATCCATGCAGGATTTTGATTAATCTCAGTTCTATGCCTTTGACTTGGCACATTTGCTGCTTCTTCATGTCCTCACCTAGGTCTCTTGATGGAGAGTGGCTGCGTTCACACAGTCATGGAATATCCTGCACTGGGAGGAAGGATCATCAAGTTCAACCCTGATCCTGCACAGGACAACACCAACAATCACAGCACGTGTCTGAGAGTGTCACTACTCCAAGCCATGCTGTCTAAAACAAACCTCCAGTCCACCAGCTGGATTTTCCTGACGTCATGTGGATATTCAGCTCCCCGCCACTCTGCTTATACCAGGCAATGGGGGCATTTGCCTGCGTGTGCTGTGGGAATGGAGCAGACAGAAAAACCACAAAGGAAGTCACGGTAGCTGAGTCTCCCCTCTTACCGTACTCACCCATTTAAAGCCCTGCTGCACAACATGACATGTTTCAACACCTGCAGTGATAAATAGTAGCACAAACCAGGAACTACCGCTTGGTCATGTTTATCCTCAAGTGTTCCTTGGTCGCACTGCAACCCACAATAGCATTCGTTAGCAAGTGTTAGAACATGGTTACAAATTGCAGCAAACACAACGCTCCGTCAGTGTTATTGCAGACTTCATTAACGATGATCCTTCGCATTTCAGCAACAGCCATTCAAGGATCTGAAAACATTTATATGCCTCTGTGAGCCAAGTGTCACGCTCCATGTGTGAGCCAGATGTTCGCAACATCATTTTACAAATGAGGGAATGAAGTCCACAGGACTGACTCCAGACCCCTTTCCACCCACTGAGTAATCCACTGCCCACCAACTAGTCATAGGGGAATTGTCCAATTCAAGGCAAGGCAGGATAGCATTATGGGCTCTTTGTTTCCTTGCTTTGTCTCTTAATCCCTCGCTCCTCATCTTGTATTTAGACCCTGGGCCTGGGAGGTACCTCTGATGGGCACAGAGACACAGCTTAGCCCTGCTCAGCCGTGCAGCGGTACCAGGATCTGGGAACAGAGAGCTCGTGAAGGAGATCTCCAGCAGCTGCTTGCGTCAGACCAGGCCCCTCACAGGCACAGCAAACCCAGTTAATTCATGGTAGCAGCAAAGCCAATGAAATCCCACATCCCTGCCACTCCAGCCCCCTCCCCTGCAGAGCACACAGCGCCTGCACTTGGCAGGGCCCTGGAGTTATTCAAAACTTGGCACTTCCAAGAGCCAAAAGCAGAGTCAAGAAGTCATTCCCACTTAGCAAACTGAGCTTTCTGAAGTGCTTCGCTCCTGCCTCTCCCCCCAGACCCTGCTGGCTGAGTGGCACGGGAGATCCCCTTGCGTTACAGAAAAACGTATGTTTATTAGGCCAAAGGTACTGCAGCATCTCTCCTACATCCCTCCTGCCAAACCGCTCCACCAGCTGAGTCTCTGCATCCTGTCATTTTTTCAACATTTAGGGAAAAAAAAAAAATCACATGCTGCTCCCTCTAGTGACAACCTGAGCAAGTTTAAGCAGCCCGGCCGTGACTTGCAACATCCCTCCAAGAGCTGGTTTTAGGCACAGGGCAACATTTTTACAGAGGACCCACTCTCTGTCACCTTAGTGTTCCTCTCATGCCTCGGGCACATCAGAACCTACCTGAGCTGCTCTCTCAGAGGCTGCTGCTCTGCACACACACAGGTCTCACCAAGCTCAGGAGGCTGCTAATAGGATCTGCAGAGCTTCACCAGTCACCACTGAAAATCTAGTCTGAGCTGAGAGTGACCTCAAGGTAAAAGCACCGGGCAGCTGCGGTCACCTGAGTGGGGTCATCACGTGTGCACTCTGTGACTGGTGCTCATTGAGCAAATAAAAGCACATTGGAGAATTGAAAACAGCTATGCAACAGCAAACTGAGCTCAAACCAGCATTCCAGCTCCTGAATTCATTCCAGGGACGGCAGAAGATCGTTACACTCAGGTCTAGTCAGCATAAGCTAGAAACGAAAATGGGTAGTACAGCTTCACAGGAAAAATACAAAACAAAATGAAATAAAACAAAAATAAAAACAAAAACAAACAAAAACAAACAAAAACAAACAAAAAAAAACAAAACAAACAAAAAAAAACCAAAAAAACAAACAAAAAAACCCCCAAAAAACCCCACAAACCCAAATTAACCAGGCAAAGAAAACAACAAAAGGAAGGTTGAAGTTAACAAAACCATCACCTTTCTATTCAGTCTAGACCATCAGGTGGCACAGGTGAATACCCAGGGCTCCAGCTGAACTGAGAGACTGCAACCACTTCACATCTGACATCTGGTGGGGTCAGAGGAGGGAGGCCATTTATTTCTTGATATTCCCCAGTGCGCTGGTTTTGGCTGGGGTAGAGTTAATTTTCTTCACAGTAGCTGTTCTGGGGCTGTGCTTTGGATTTGTGCTGGACACAGTTCTGTGCTGGGCTGTTTTAGATACTCCTGATACAGTGTCGAGGCATTTGTCACCCAGTGAGCAGGCTGAGAGTGCACAGGAGTTTGGGAGAGGACACAGCCAGGACAGGCGATCCCAGCTGGCACAGGGGATAGCCCAGACCACAGAGCATCACTCTCAGCATACGAAGCAGGGTGAAGTAGAAGGAAGAGGGTGATGTTCACAGTTACAGCGTTTGTTTTCCTCAGCCACCGTTAGGTGTGATGGAGCCCTGCTCTCCTGGGGACGGCTGAACACTTGCCAGCAATGGGAAGCAGTGAATGAATTCCTTATTTTGCTTTGCTCGCATGCGGGGCTTTTGCTTTCACTACTACAGCCTTTATCTCAGCCTTCAAGCTACCACACTTCTACCCTTCAGTTCTCCCCCCATCCCACTGTGGGGTGTCATCCAGCAGCTGCCAGTACTGAGAACCCCAGATCTCTGCTTTACCTGTCTCTCCCATTGCAAACAAATAACCCGCCAAGGTACCAGACTCCCCTGGCCCAGGGGATCAGCCGTGTGTGGAAGAGCAACGCCTGGCAGCTCCTTGCAGAGCAGCCTGGAGCTCACACACGCACCTGGCTGAGCTGCCTGTGCATCCTGCCAGCCCCTCTCCTCAGCCCAAGGTCACGTCCCTGCAAACACCGACCTGAAGCACTCAACCTTCCCTGCGTGACAGACAGTAACACACCAGCCCTCCCTTCCCACTCACACTGCGGGGCAGTGCTGGGCCCAGAGTGAGACGAGAGGATCCCCTAAGGCTGGGGAAGCCCAGCCACTGCTGGATGCAGCCTCAGTGCCCAGCCAGCAAAGCTGTCAGGGCAGGATCCAGAGGCAGGACACGCTGGGTGGGTGGGAGACAGGCAGACACCGGCACTGGGACAGGCATGGAGAGATGTGTGATCCTGATGCTGCTCCTGGGAACGGCGGCAGAGGATGGTGGGGATGTGGGATGTGCTTATTTAATGCCATTTCATTCTCAGCACTCCAGATATTTAAAATAAATCCATTAAAATTATCACAGTGCCACGACATCCAGGTGCCCGCTGCAGACAGGGACCTTCAGCAGAGCAAGCTGTGGCCAGGTGTCCCTGATCCTTATCCTGGGAGCAGGAGATTGGCTGGGCTGGATGGGAGGAGGCCAAACTGGGGGAATGGGCTCTGTGTGACAGCCCGGCAGAAAGAGGAGGGAACGATGTGACAGGGCCAGCATGCGACATGCTGACTCCCAGCCAGACAGGGCTGATGTGGCATGGACCAGCTCCCAGCCCTGGCTGTCCACGGGATGATGTGATGAACTGACCACAGCTCCAGTGGGGCTGAGCCCCAGAACATGCACCTGCTCCCAGTAAAACACAAGGGATTCCCAGCAGGATACATGCAGTGCCAAGGCTCTCAGTGACACCCCAGCTCCCAGCAGGACACAGGTGACACAACTCCTAGCAGGGCAGAACCAGTGTGTGACGTCCCACCTGCCAGCAGAACGTGTGCAAAAGACACCGACCCCAGCAAGGCAGAGCAGAGGGTGCGTGGTGTCCCATCAGGACACGGGCAATGCGCCAGCTCCCAGCAGAACAAGACCTGCCAGTGACAGCCCAGCTCCCAGCAGGACTCCGGGATGCAGTGGCTCCCTGCTCAGTACACAACACCCCAAATCCCAGCAGGACTCTGGGATGCAGTGGCTCCCTGTTTAGTTTCTAACACCCCAA
>VZTG01001716.1:378125-389672 GCA_013397845.1 Melanocharis versteri
ATCCCAGCAGGACTCTGGGATGCAGTGGCTCCCAGTGCAGTATACAACACTCCAAATCCCAGCAGGACATTTGGATGCAGTGGCTCCCAGTTCAATACACAACACTCCAAATCCCAGCAGGACTCCGGGATGCAGTGGCTCCCTGTGCAGTACACAACACCCCAAATCCCAGCAGGACTCTGGGATGCAGTGGCTCCCTGTTCAGTACACAACACCCCAAATCCCAGCAGGACTCTGGGATGCAGTGGCTCCCTGTTCAGTACATAACACTCCAGCTCCCATCAGGACTCCGGGATGCAGTGGCTCCCAGCAGGAGATGAGCAGTGCAGTGGCTCCCTGTGTGGCACTCACCAGCTACCAGCGATGCCCTGGCTCTTGGCAGGACACGTGCCAGGCTCTGACTCCCACCAGGCTCCTCAGAGCACCGATTCCACGGGAGACACACGCCCTGCAATGACTCCCGGAGTGGCCAGGTCAGCATGTGAAGCACTGGACACGTGTGAATCCCTCGTTCCTAGGATGACTGGCACCGTGTCACCCCACTTCCAGCCGACACTCAGCTCCCAGTGGGAACGGCATGGAGCGCAGTGCACGGGTCCCTCTCTGGGCTCTGCTCCTGGAGAGGGACAGGGACAGGCCAGGCTGTGCTGGGGGACAGGGACACCATCGCAGGGCTCCCAGTGCCACCTAGTGGGGGACAGCAAGCGCTCGGGGGCCACTGGTCCCCCAGCCCCGGGTCCTGGTGGGGCGCAGACCTTCCCAGCCTGGCCAGCCTCTCCCCCACCGCCCTGCCTCCAGCAGCCCCCATCCCCACGGATCCCTGCAGCAGCCCGGCGCGTCCTGCCAGCTCCCCTCCCACGCTCGCTCATCCCTGGAGATTGTGTAAAGCACCACCAAGGCAGGGACAGAGGAATTTACCCCAGGTACAGCTCGTTAATCACATCAAGTCCAGTCCTGTCGAGTCACTGGGTGTTCACCCTGCACAGGGCGAGCATAGAGAGCTGGTCAGAGACCCACAGCTCTGCCGTGAGCTGCAGCCTCCAGAAACCACCGAAGCCACTCTCTAAAGAAAGTCAGAAGTGCTGCAGCTGCTGGGGTACACACCGATGCTCAGTGCATTTTTAACCTGCAGCTTTCCCTCCTCTCTGCACATTAAATGAGATGTTAATCGTGCACATACCAGAACGCATCGCACTCGCGTCAGCCGAAGAAAACCCCAGCACAGCAAACAGCTTGTGTGGCTGCACAAGGTTTATTTCACAGGCTTTTTCCCCAAAAACAGACCAGAGGGTCTGGGAGGTGGAAATAGCAGATGTGTTCATAAAGGTATGGTACAGAGCTGTGTGGAAGTTTACCCAGGGGAAGGCTAAAAACCAGTAACAAATGCAATTTAACATGGGAAGGGGGGGCAGATTTGCAATCCTGCTGCACGTGAATCCAATCTTTCCTTCCATCTCTCCACCCAGCGGGCGGCCATCAATCTCTTAAGCCATATCTCCACTCATCTACAGCCGTTTAATCACTTAGATTTTCTTCCATTCCATCTGCATCCTCAGGCTCTTCCTTCCACACACATCTCCAGCCTGAAAACAATCCCTAGGATATTAAAGAGAAAACCATGACACCTTGTGGAATAGACGGAGCCTCCTGCAGATCGAAGCACACTCATGAACACCAGCGTTCCCAGCAGGTCTCCCAGTGTAGGACAGCCCAGGTGGTGAAAGCAGACCAAGTAAGGCCCCCAAAACCCATCAGTTTCCAGCAGATGCCCCAGGTTCACCTATTGATCAAGCACAGCCCTTCTTTTCTCAGAGGATCAGCCACCAGATTTTTGTTGGCCTTAATCATGATTAAGCTGAGCATCTCTCCGGGGAGTTTTCCCAGGGAAATCAAATCCCTGCAAAAATTAAATCAGATGCTGGGTGCTCTATTATCCACCCTGAAATCAAAGCAAGGCCCATCATGGTGGCTATCTCAGCTAGGCAGTGATACAAGCCTAGACATGGGGAGAGGAAATAAATGCAGAAAGTGATAGGCACCGAGTTTAGAGAAACGGGAAGGAAGGGGTTACCAAAAACTCCTGGCATTAATAGCAATTAAGGCTATTGGTACGGTCCAGGGCCTGGGCAAACGAACAGGTTGGGCACATCTCTCCGAACATGAACCCAGTGCAAAGCTGAGACACCAAATGAGCAGCTCAGGTATAGTCCAGAAAGGCAAGTGACAATCTCACAGATTTATGGGGTCACAGCCTCCTGAGCCCCTGCTCCCTGGGGCAGCTCCTTCTCACCTGCAGCAAAACCCCACAGGCTCCCAAGGAAACCCCAGCTGGTTCCCAGGTCCTTGAGCTGCTGGCTGTCCTCCTCCCATGAACTCACCTCCTCCCTCTCACACATCCCAGCTGCCAGCCTACTGCCTATTTTAAAAACAGGAGGATTTGGAATTGGGGTTGTCCAATGATTTTTGGTTATCCAGCAGGCTTCCTCAGGACTAGTGTCCTCCAAGAGCTGCCCTCTCCTCCCAGAGCAGCATAGTCTGAAAGAAAGGAAAGAGATGGGGGCAGACATCAATCTCACAGCTGAACTCCTCCAGCTGCTCAGGACCAGGTCATTTTTGTACGAGCACTTACATGAGAGAATGAACAGCTTGGGAACTGCCATGGAGACACTTGGCTAGGTCCCCTCCAGGTCACTGAGTACACACAGGGCAGCAGAAGCAGCTCCAGTCTCTTGGCTCTGTCAGAATTTGGTGGCAAAACTGAAAAATGTGGTAGAAGACATTTGCATTTTGCAGATTTTGCCAATGTGTCAGGAGATACTGGCGCTGACGAGCTGCAGAGAGATTTGGGCAGGCAGCGAGGGCAGGCAGGGATGGTCAGGACATGTGGGGAAGGATGGAGGAGACTGGGAAGATGTGACCAAAACAGGGCTTACACTGTCAGAAAGGTGTGTTTGGGGTGGGATTCTCAGGTCCTAGAAACGCCCAGGGATAGTGAGACCTGCCACATTCTGAGCAGCCCAAATGGTCACAGCAATCAAGCCCTGCTGGTGCCCAGCCTGTCTCTGGGGCAGAGGGAATCAAGAGAAATATGTGAGGCCAGAGTGGCTCTGCAGTTCCTCCAGGCCAGGTAGCCCAGCTGGCCTCCAGGGCTGCAAGCTCAGAAAGGCCTGAGTCCCTCAGCAAAAGCCCAGAGGGCTGGGCCACCATGCCTGAATGTGACAGCTGGCATCTGCGTGGAATGCAGGGTCCCTCAGCATCACACATCATCATCTAAATCCAAAAAAAAATGTATCAGAATTGTCCATCTGGCTCTAGAGAGGCTTTAAGGGTCTTGGGGAATGAAGCAGGTGAGCCCAACATAACTCAAAAGGAGAAGGAGCTTCTCCTCTGCCAGACAGCGGATCCTTGTCCCTGCATCAAAATAAGTTTGGGATCTCAGACCAGATCCCTCCATGGAAACTGACGGCCCTACAGGCCCAAGCAGTCCAGGGAGACAAGAGTAAAAGCTAAGAGAGGCTCAAACAACCCCCTCTGGCAGGTCCTGAGGCATCACTGAGCTCTCTCTGGATGAGCCTGCACTACCCAACAGCTTTGCTCCCTCTCTTGCTCAACTTGTGATTGACAATATTTTATTCTTGCCTGTTGAATACTGAAGACCTGCTGCCAAGGTAGGTCCTGGCTCACTGCTTTCTGAGTATGAAGTCAAAGAAATCATGAAAAAAACTGGAGCTCAGCTTGAAGTGTATTTTTTCTGGGCATCAATCACTCCCTATAATTAATTAGATTCCTAAAATACACAAGAAACTAAGAAAAACAACAGCCACAAGCTAAGATGACTCCACTCCATCAAAAAAGCTTTTATCTCTATGCAATGAATAAATAACTCTGATGTAACTACACACAGCAGTTTTTCATCAGATGTCTCAGTATCAAACTCTTTCCAGACCTGCTCTGACACAGCTCTCGGCAAATGTGTCGACGGAAAACCACTGGCCACGTTCACAAGTGGGTCTGAAATCTAGCACAGGAATCCAGGAGGAACTGTTCCCAAGACCTATCACCACCACCTCCTCTTCCTACAGCAGTGCCACCCTGCAAGGCCCAGCATCCCCCTGTGCCCCACTGATGTTTTGGTTCATAGCCTCACCATGGAAAGCCACACGCTGCTTTTTCAAGGACAAACAAAAGGTCAGGAGCTGAGTGGATATTCCCCAAATCCCTCAGACATCTTGAGGTTGAAAACAAAACCCTGAGTGTTCAAACGCTGCTTTCTCAGGTGAATGGCCAACAGGGTCGGTCTGTACCCAAAACAGCACCAGCCACTGATGGACACTATTCATCTCCAGATCCCTGCTCAACTGAAGGCAGGATCTGCTGGTTTCGTGTGCCTGCGACTGCAGGGCCCTGCGAACAATTAAACAGGCTATTTCTGCACACACAATCGGCCCTTTTCAGGGAAGGCTCTTTCATATCAGGCCCATATTGCCATTGCTTAATCAGGCCGAGATTTAAGGGAGCCCGCTGCGAGATGACACAGATTGCTCCCTCCCTCGGGAGCTGGCGAACACCACGGTCAGTGTGTGACCGGCAACCCCTGCAAACAGAGTCCCTGCTAAACACAACCACCGAGTCCTCCTCTCCCCTGCCTCTGCCAGACCGTCCTGGGCCTGGACTGGGCCCAAGGGGCTCCGTTTATTCAGCCATCTCACAGGTTTCCCCCTTGCTTTCTCCCTCAGAATTCCCAACCGGCCGCAGCACAGCGGTGGGAAGGCAGGCAGCAGCAGAGGGAACGTGGAGCTGCTCCCACATCCCTCCTGTCTCCCCTGTCAGCCCCGGAGACGGAGCCTCGTCTGGGTGCGGACGGAACCATCTGCTCCGTGTCTGGCAACTCCAGGCAGGCAAAGGGCAGGGCCGGCTGCCACGTCCAGCCTGAGCACTGCCTGAGCAGCCAGAGCAGGCAACGCTGGCCGGGAGGCACTGCCAGCAGGGAGGGGAAAGGAGGGTGGGTGGATGGAGCCCATCCGCCAGGACAGGGCTGGAACACGGCACCAGGATCAGTCCAAGCAGTCCCAGAGAGCTGAGATGTTTCAATCCAACTTCTTCAAGGCCTCTGTGAAAGACTGGGCAGACTCCCTACAAGAGGCAGTGGTGAGGGATTGTGCCTCCAAAGGGTGTGAGTCTGCTGAGGCCCTGGATTTGCCTCCTTTCAGGGTGCTGGAGCTAAGCAGTTTGCCTTCCCTCATGGAAGCCTCGCCCCAGCTTAGGTGTTAAAGCTGCTGCTGATGTGCAGAAATGAGGCACGCAGACACAGACACACCAATCTCCAAACCTTCTTCCACCCCAGCAGGAAAGAGAAGGATGTCCCAGGCAACAGCACCATCACCACCCCACACATCAAGACACTTCCAGCCTACCTGGCAGCTTCCCCCTGATCCCAGAGCCCAGGAAAATGCTTCCCCCAGGTCAGAACTTGCTGTTACTCTGTGCCCAAGGTCTCCCCTGACTTATCAGACCAAATCCTCAGGCTTTACAAATGGCTTTGCACAAACACTACAACTGTGGCTGGCAATGCAAATGTTTTCACATGAATTTCTCCTGAGATACAGCTGATGCTGCACTTTGCACCAGGCACCTATGGATGGGAGGCTGGATTGGAGCCCTTCAGATCCCTTTTGACACCTATTTTGCAGATTATTTACTCACTGAACTTGAGTTTAGGAGAAGTCTCTTGCCTGCTAGGAGATAGAATCATAAAATCATTAAGGTTGGAAAAGACCTCTAAGATCATCAGGTCCAAGAGTTAACCCAGCATCACTGTGTTCACCACTAAACCATATCTCCAAGTGCCACATCCACACGCCTTTTTAACACTTCCACACATGCTGTTCTTGAATTCCACCCAAAATCTCCCAGCACCTCTCACAGGACTGCATCCAGGGAAGTCCCTTGCAACAGACGCTGCCTTTCCAGGTCCCTCCAGCCCCTTGTCCCTGCAATGTCCCAGCACATTGCTTCCCTCAGCCAGCCACTCTCAATCCTCCACGATCCCTTGCAATTCCCAGCACTGGTGTTTGTGTAAGAGGATACAGCTGCCTTTGAACCGGGTTCCTCCTCTTGTAGCAGCTTAAAGCCTAAGGAGCCTCCATGTATCCGGGTGAAAGTGGGAATCAGGAGGGCTGCAGCACTGCTCTGCTGTGGCAGGGCCCTCTCAGGCCTCCAGACCCTCCTTTGTCACAACTTATTTGAGCCCTCTTTTACTAAGACACTCATCAGCATCCCTGCATGGGATATCGCTGAAGATCAAGACAAGCAAAGGCCACTTTGTACAGCAGGGCAATGGGAAATCAGCTGGGAATTGCAGCAAGCTCTTGACAACATATTAGTTGTCCATCATTGGCTTTCCCTTCCCTGGAAAACAATCCCATGGGAAATTCCTTGGAACCACACAAAGAGCAGAAAACGTAGTTTTAGAAGGAAAAGTGTCAGCAGCGTTCCCTGAAGGCACTGCTTATGATAATTAAAATATATAGATTTATGGGGTCGGCACAGGCATGACCACAGAGCAGGCAGCTGTGTGTCCTGTGTCCAGCCACTTCCTGTGGCAAACCAAAAAACCAGCATTGGATTCTTGGTGTCAGTGCTGCCAAAGCAGAGCTGGGCTGAAAGCAGTGGAATGAACAGCACTGTACATGAACTCCCATCAAAATAGCAGAAGGGCTGCTTCAATTTCCCACTCGTTTGTGAAACTCAAGCAGTCCTTGAATGATAAAAAGTGTTAGGGATGTACGGGGTGGGATAAGAGCAAGGACAAGTGCCCCCATCTTCACCCATCCCCTGGGCTGCTCGAACCAAGTACAAAGCAGTGTGTCATTATTGCCAGGTATGGTTTTAATCCAAGAGTCCCCTCCCACGCCAAGTGACAGTTGTGTGACAGCTGAACATCCTGTCTCAGGCAGATTATTTCTCCACAGCCCTGTGGCTCCAGCCCAAGCAGGTTGGAGGTGATAGAGGTCACTTTAGAAGACCATCGTGGCCCACCATTAGCAACAGTCACAGCCTATTTAACCTTAATTAAGACACAGTGACACTAATCACTTAACTGCTCCTTAATGAGAACCTGAAAAAATTTTAAACATCGAAAAATAAACCATTTGGCAGAGCTTGAGAGCCTGGCCTTCATTCTCTCCACCTTGGTTTCCCCTCCATGTTTTCCCAAGTCCATGGGGAAAGCCCACATCAGGCTCAGACCAGCAAGCAAACAGGAGCTGGCAGACCCGTCACTTCCTCCCAGCCGAGCTGGCACCACGTCAGAGCTGTCACCAGGTCTCTCCTGTCCCACTTTACTGTGACTGGATGTCACTACACGGGAGTGAAGCCTTGGAGACTCTGGGACTAAAGTGCGCCGTTTTCTAGGCCAGCGCGTCCCAGCTGTGAGCTCCTCGGAGCATGTAGAATGTGATGGAGATCCAGCTCCTCGTTGGGCGCAGCTCATAGCACCCCCAAAGTCAGCTTTAGGCTCCTGCTCTGTCTTGGCCACAGCAAACCACTCCTGTGGAGCCTGTTGGCAGAATTGGGTCCCTCCCAGGGATGCTTTTCCTCCATCAGACCCTGTGGAAGGGAAGGACTCTGAAGTCCTCACCACAGAGAAGCCATTCCATGAAAACCCTTCCATGCACCTTGATCTGCTGCAGCTTCCCACCCTCCTGCAGCCCTGTGCCATGGGGGCAGAGAGAAGACCCAGTCTGGGGTTTCCACAGCATTCCCACAGAAGGGAAGCCCAGAAGATTGTGCTGGGAGAGGCTGTTGCTCCTTCCCAGTGCCCATCACCTCCCAGGGCAGTTTTGCTGCTGCTTTTAGCTGTGATCTTCTGAAAGCCAGACACCAAGACACAGCAATACCAGTAAATTAACCTGCATGGGAATAAGAGCATCTGCAGTCTCACAGTGTTGCAGATGCCTTGACACTGTTTTATCTGGGCTGGAAAAACTCCTGGTCACAGTTCAAGAGCTGACAGGACTAAGAACCCTTCTCTGCAGGTAGCTCTGTCTCAGTGGTTCTGTTCCACAGCTGTGTGTTGGTGTCTGCGCCAGAAAGGAATCCCACGGCAGTGCAGCTGAGGGATTTTGAGATAAGCCACAGCAAGACACGCCCAGCATCCAGTGGGACAGGAGAGCCAAGTTTTCCCCATCACCCTGCAGCATGGAGAACCCCAGCAGGCCCAGTCTGCAATAAAAACGAGAAGTGTCTATCTGAGCAGCCCAATTCCTGCCCCAGTTTGTTTTAGCTCCAGCAAATAAAGCATTAAAAAATTATGTAGATCCAATAAAACACAGGTCAGTCCATCCCTCACCCTGTTCTCCAATAGCAGGAAAACAGCAGCCGGCTGGAGCTGGCAGCTAAATGGGTATGTGAGTGCATGTCGCAGCCTAAAATCCTCTCTCAGTGGAACGAGGCCTCAGCATCTGACAGGGCCACTGACAAATCGCTCTGTCACCTTGGAGCTCTGTCAGAGGCTCTGTGCTGGACACGAGTGTTCAGAGGTGCTGCACAGGGAAGCAGAGGCCCCTCTGCACTGGGCTCAGCCAAACACACCCAGCAGCATCCCAGGACTGCGCTGGCTCCAGCCCTTCCTCCAAAGGAGCCTTGGCTTTGTGACCTTGAGGTGAGCCACACTTGGGTTCTGACTGCCTGCCTGACCCTTCTGCGGAATCAGGGGGAATCATTTTCGTGAACAAAATAATCATTGGGTTCCCATGCCTTCGCCCACCACATCTCCACCAGCTTTCCTGCACCCCTCTCTCTGCTGCTTCCTCACATGTGCTGTCCCTTATTCTCTTCCTTCCTGTCCTGCCACCTCTTCCCAAAGATGCTGCCTGAAGAGCAGCAGGAAGCAGAGCAGGGACATTCCCAGCACTTGGAGCAGAGCACAGGGCCACCTCCAAGCACCTTGTCAGAGCTTTCACTGCAGACCTCGCTGGGGACAGCAGATTTGGCCCCTGATGGCAGGTTTCTGCCCTTCCCCTCCCTATCCCTTACTGTGCACAAGGAAAATGATGGAATGCAGCACTGTCCAGCAGCTGGGACACGGGGCAACCCCCCAGACTCTGCCCCTGCATCACATAACTGCGGTGCAAGCCCAGAGTACAGTCCAGCTGCACCCCAAATCCCCACCTGCCACGACCAACGAGCCCTGTGACCTCTGAGTGAGCCAGTCCTGCCAGACACCACGAGGAGCTCAGACACGTCTCGCTGACAGGCTGGGAGTTCGCTGCCCTGGCAGGTGACAGTGGTCTCTGCAGCAGGCTGAGGGCAGCTGAGAGGCTGTCAGCCTCCCGCCCACCCGCCAGGTCCCTGGATCCTTCGGAGAAGCCTGCCTGTGTTTTTCCAGACACTGCCACGTCCTGGCATTCTCGGAGCCGTGAAGCGAAACTGCTCCAACAACTCGCCCCGGCTGCTGGTGCAGAGACACAGCTGGGGATGACAGGCAGGACCTGCCGGGCCAGCAGGATGTTTTCCATAACCGTTAGCAACCGCAGCGGTCGGGATCAGCACCACCTCTGCCTCCTGTCCAGGCAAGCCAAGAGGAACAGACGATGTCTGCGAGCCCCTGGAGGCTCCCAGGATGGTGGATTGCAGCCTGTCCATCCCACATCCTGCCTCATCACACGCAGCAGAGCCAGCTGCCAGCCAGGAGGGACAATGCTGCACAGCAGAGCCTTGGGACAGCAGGCTGTGAGCTGCCAGTGGCGGATGCTGGTACCCAAAGCAACCATTCCATGGTCCAACTGGAACCAAGCTTTCACTGGAAGAAACCTTCAGTGAGACCTGCAAACAGACATTTTTGGGTTCTTCTTGTAGCTAACTCAAAACAGTGCACAACTGAGAGATGGACAACCTAAAGCTGGGCGGTGAATTTCAAGCACACAGAAAAGGTAGTAAATAAATGCTGGGACATTTTCACTCATCTCAGGATGGGATGAGCTTTGCTCGTTCATTCTCTCAGGCTTCTTCCAGCCAGCATAAAACTTGTACAAGATAATTAAGATTCAAGTGCAGTCGCACACCTCTGGAAACTGTGGCTTTAGGAAAACCCTAGTGAGCAGCCCCCTTGCCATCACAGCAACTCCTCAGGGCCCTGCCGAGGTGGGCCAGCCCCCTGCACAGCCCAGAGCCCTGACCCAGGCCAGGCCAGCCATGCTTACTGTGTTTTCTTCCACCAACATAAATCCCTTCTAATTCCCTCTAAACCATTCCTTGTCTCCATCAAAGCGCAGCTCCCTCCCTGCTTTTCCTGGTGGGGATTAGTGCAGCCCCACGGAGCAGGGACAGTGACAGGGCGAAGGCAAGAGCAGGACTGGCTGGCCCTGCCTGTGCACAGGCGTCTCCTCACATCCCTGTGCCCCTGCCCTGATTCCATGGCTAATCCAAACCCATCACAGGCTGGGAGTGGGGCTGCCACAGAGGCTGCTCTCTCCTGATGTTATCAGCTGTTTTCCAATCCTTTGCTTGTCTTCTACCCCATCCCAATCGCCATTCCCCTTTGTCCTGTCACTCCATGCCCCTGCCCAAGGTTCCTCTCCAGCATCTGTCAGAAGGCATCCCACATTTCAGGGATGCTCCAGCTGCAGGAGAGTATTGATCCTGGGCAGGAGACCACTGTGCCTTGAGGAGTTAGTGATGTACCCACAAGCTGAGTACGCCCATGCCCGGGCTGTGCTGGGCTGTGCTGGACATACTGAGCACATTCCAGGCTGGGCTGTGCCACCCACATCCTTTGCCCATGGGAAAAGCTCAGCAGGATATTTCAGCCCATGGCAGCTCCCACTCAAGCACAGCAGTTGAACCACCTGTGTGGCCTTGCCTGCTTCTAGCAGTGCAGCAAGGAGTTCTTGTGAGAACAGCCTTGGGAGTTGTTTTCTTGGAAGAAAATTGTATAATGAATGACCAAAAGGGAGAGCTTCCCCCCTGGATCTGCTCAGAGACATGGGAGAAATCTGTCCAGGGCCTGTCTGATGCTGCACAGATGTGGGTACCCAGCATCTGGAGGGATGTTTGCTTTACTCACTAGATACTCTCTTTATTCTGCCTTATTCAAAGTGCTGGCTTATTGAGACAGTTGTTGTTGGGCTTTTCCAGGTGAGAACCACCTCGCTGTCAGCTCCCTCTGGGGCAGAACAGAGGGGTGGGGAGGACACTCAGCTTCCCAAGGGCTTGGGATACACGGGGTAGTGACGGAGGAATTCAGCTTAAAAGGGGCCAGAAGAGCAGCAGGGAGGGGAGCAGCTAAGGGGGCAAGAAACCGAGGCACAAAACCCCGCAGCTCTGCTCAGGCAGCCCGGGCTCACTCTGCATGCCAAGTGCTCCCTGCCGTGCGCTGCTGTCCCTTGCCACGGTTTGTCCTCTCGGGACACCGGCACCGGTCCCAGCCAGGATGTCCCGGCCCGCGCCTGGACCACTCTGCACTCATTGGCCAGCCCTCTGCCTAGCAACGGCCAATCCCAGGAGTCTATTTGCTGGCTACTGGGTAGGAAGATGCTGGGATTCCTC
>VZTG01001716.1:389697-405830 GCA_013397845.1 Melanocharis versteri
CCACCCCCCCCAGCCTCCAGCATTGATCATTTCTGGCTCCAAAGGAAGCCTCTGGCACAAGCACAGGGACGCGCACACACACTTGCTTCCCCGAGGCCCCTGCTCCAAGAGAGGAGCATCCCAGGGCCGCCCCCGCAGCATCTCATGCTGCAGCTTCTACTGCAGCGTGATGCGTCCCCAAGGCAGGTCCCAGATGGGAACACAGATGTGGGGGAAGAGAGGAGAGGAGAGGAATAGCTGCATCCACCTACAGCTCCTGCACAGAGCCTCCCAGTTGTTACACCTTGCCCAGAGGCTGTAGCTGGGACTTCACCCCCTCATATCGGGAATCAGGGCACCAGTCCCACCAGCCAGGGTTTTCCCAGCTGCAACACACGGGCTTTGAAATGAGCCCCACCTCCCCTGCAGCAAAAATATGGGGAAACAAAGTGGCTGCAAGCCCTTGTCCACAAAAACAAAAAAAAACGAGGTTTCCCTTGTCACTCCTTCAGATGGAAACTACAGATGAAAGAAGCAGGGTGAGATGGAAATCCACAGGGAAGAACGTGGAGAAAGGAATTCCCTCAGAGTCTCCCCACTTTATGAGACCATCAGTCCTGGCTGCAACTGAAACCACAAGCTCCCCAGATCTGAGGCCTGTAAATTACTTTAAACTCTTTGCTTCCTTGCAAGGGGTTAAAAGTGTTGAGCATCTAGGGGCTGACCTCATGCACAAGGTGAGGGATGAACTGGTGTTTTTCTAAACCCTGGATAACCTCCCTTTTTAGCTCTGGTAAGGGTTAAAATTCATGAACACGCCAAGAGGACCCTGTCAGGAGCTGGCAATCCAGTCCTTAGCCATGGGGTTTGTGGCCCTGTCACCTGGACACCTGCCCTGAACAGGGGCACACACCGTGCACCCCAACTCCGAGGGAAGGGACAGGGCAGGGAAGAGCTGGAGTGGGACAGGCTGGCAGACCCTCAGCGCAGCACCCCCCCAGGAAGGTTCCTGGAAAGCTGCTTCCTCACAAGGGCATTTCTCGAAAAGCATCCAACATATTCTGGATTTCATCTCACAGCAGTCAGATAACAGTGGGGAGGAGCTCAGGAGGCAGCTGGAGACGGGAGTGAGCACATCCCTCTTGGCCTGTCAGTCTGGCACACAGGCACGAAACAGCTCCAGCGTGGTCATGTGAAGGACGTGAGGAGGGGTTTGTTCCCCTGCTGGGCTGCAGAGCCATCAGCAGATGAAAGGTGTGATGAGGGTGAGCAAGGCACCGAGCACTGGTGCAGATGAGCGGGGCCTGCTGGGGCAGGGACACGAGTCAGCTCCAACCTCGACCCCCAAAATCATCATGGGCATGGTGAATTCAGGCTTGGGACCCTCCACTCTGCCACACTTGTAGAGCCCTGTGCCACAGCCCTGGGGAGCACAGTGCCACAAAACCCTGGGACAGCCTGCTGGGATCTGCTCTCCCTTCCAGACCCTCCTTCAGGTGACAGCACCAAGCCACGGAGCAAAGCCCAAGGTCAGAGCTCCAAGGTCCCATGCTCTGCATGGCTTGGCCGTGGTTTTCCCTGCCAGGCTCTCACAGGGCTGTGTGACTCTGGAAGGACACAGCCATTTGCATGCAGCCCTCAACACGCCCAGGTCTGGGGTGAAGATTCCCCGGGATGCACCAGGATGTGAGGAAGCACCCTGGGAGGGCTGACAGGGGCTCAGCAAGAGTGAGGCAGAGCAGAGGAGCTCAGGCCAGGTCTGCCTGTCAGGAGACTGCCAGAGACAAGGGTGTTCTGCAGCTGTCAGACCCCAACTGAGGCTCTGACTCCCTTTCCTCCACATGCCAGGTGGGGCTGAGGATCTCACCGGGGCATTTGCTGTAATGAGTTCAGCTGCAGCAGTTAAAGCTAGAGCTCACCTCAGCCACCTGCCTAATCCTTCTGTAATTCAGTCGGACGGCTCGTGGTAACTTTTCAGGACCTCGTGCCTGCGCGTGTTGCCGCTCTCGGATCTCAGCAGCCACGACCGCTCTGCTGACAGGCGTCCCAGGCTCCCCGAAGCGTCTGTCGTCTTATTAGCAGAGCCTCCACTTGGGATTTATTTTCCATCCAGAATTTAAGCTGAATTTATGTATTAACTAAAGACTATTAATGCCAAAAATAAGTGGAATGCCACTTGCTCAGCAACACGGGCCTTACGAGAGACCACGTGGCACAGCCAACCCACCCAATCGCAACCCCAGGGAGGCTTTTTATAGACACCCACGTCTGATGGAGTGCAAGTGATGCTTGGCTTGCCGCAAGCTCTGCTCTGCAAGCATCTGATTGCAGGGGGAGGGGAGGGAAATATCCCCACATCCACGGTTCCCTTGCCTCTGCCGGCTGGGTAAGCAGCCAGGTGGAACTAGAAATGGTTTGGGAACAGGTTGTGGCAAAGCTGCCTCATTTCCCTGCCATAAACACCCGCGCACGCTGCAGGCAGCTTCTGACACACAGAACACGCTGCTGGGTGTCTCAGTGCAGCATCTCAGCATCAAGGGTCCTCCACTTCCCTCGGAGCAAGACTGCTCAAGGGAGAAAAAAGGTCACCCGACTCTGTACAGCTCCAGCTGATGGTGGCTTCTGTTCCCCGGGTTGCCCCAGGGTATTTTTTCCTTTGAGTGCCTCTCGCCCTGAAGCACAGAGCTGTCTCAGCCACCAGGAGAGTGGCACTGACGTGACTCTGAAGGCTTCTGCAAGGACTCAGATCTCCACTGAGGGGGATGCGAAGCCAAAGCAGCAGGCACAGCACTACTTCTGCTGACAGCCCCAGGAAGCTCACGCTGCCCCAGCCGAGGCACAGAAGGGTCAGTGGCAGGGGGACAGCAGCCCTCCTGTACTGGGGCACCACAGCCACCTGCTTGGCGTGGGCTCTCCCCTCCTGCTGCTCCCTCTCCAGCTCCACTCCGAGCCATCCTGCACATTTTGCCAAGCCAGACCCAGCTGCTGAGTGCGGGATGGCCATGGCCAGCGTGGCTTTGCTGGTCTGGCAGCTCCCCAAAGCACATCCCCTGTGCTGGGCTGGGAGGGGATGCTCTGGCCACAACACAGCGTGGGGCACAGACACCCCGTGGCCCAGAGCTCGGGCCAGAGGAGTATCTGGGGAAAGAGCTGACAGGCTGGCAGCAGCGGGCAGCAGGGCACAGCCCCTCTGCACACACCTCCTTGGTCCAGCAGCTGCTCCCAGAGGTCTGAGCAGCAGCTTTAGGCTGGACCAGGAGCCCCAGGCAGGGCTGTTGGACTCCTCTGTCCTGCTTGCCCCAGGACATGGTGCATGGGCAGAAGCATCACTGTGCTCACAGTCCCACCATGAGTACAATAACAGAGTTGTTAAGGTTGGAAAAGAGCTCTAAGATCATCGAGTACAACCCTTAACCCGGCACCACCATGTTCACCACTAAACCACGTCCCCAGGTGCCACATCTACATGTTTTTTAAACATTTCTGAGGATGATGACTCCATCACTGTCCTGAGCAGCTTGTTTCAATGCCTGACCATCCTCTCAGTGAAGAAATTTTCCCCAGTATCCAATTTAAACCTCCCATGACACAACTTGAGGCCGCTTGCTACCTGAGAGAAGAGACCAAACCCCCGGCCCCACCCTCCTGTCAGAGAGTTGCAGGGAGCCAGAAGGTCCTCCCTGAGCCTCCTTTTCTCCTGGCTGAGCCCCCACAGCTCACTCAGCTGCTTTCAGAAAAGGAAAGAAAGACCTTTCCAGGCACTTGTAGGAAATTTCCTCAAAAAAAATAGGTCTAAATGGAAAAAAAGGTCATTGAAACACCTTCAC
The DNA here is from genome assembly GCA_013397845.1 of Melanocharis versteri. Lineage (NCBI taxonomy): Eukaryota > Metazoa > Chordata > Aves > Passeriformes > Melanocharitidae > Melanocharis > Melanocharis versteri. The sequence goes on from VZTG01001716.1 coordinate 393,504, forward strand.
ATTTTCAAACAGGGTGCAGACTCAGAGAACACTGCAGAAAAAGGCACCGAAGCCATCCTTCAAAACATGTTAGGGTTTTCTTCACTCAGCTGCAATTATCATTCTGAAAGCTGAGGATGTACGATGGAAAAGAGTGTGTGTGGGCGGGAGAGAAAGGGGAAAAGAGAAAGACAACAGCAGCATGGAAGGAAATTCAACACTGCCAAATGAAAGCCACCGTGACAGGCAGAATTTACTTCCTTGCAGAAGGGTTTCCCGTGTCATCCGTTACACAGAGAAGGAGAAAAAACCATATCATTTTGAAGAATATCATCCAAGAAAATAAGACTTCAAGGAGGAGGGTTCCCCTCAGGTGCAGCAGCCTGACCCCCCTTTCTGCTGTTCCCCCACTCTGCAACAGAGGATGAGTTTAGCCCAGCATAAAACTGCTCCAGATAAAATCCTGTTCCCAGCCTCACTTGCTGGCAGGTGTGTGTCTGCTACAGCAAGCATCTCCAAACCTCCAAGCCCCGCTGCTGGGCAGCTTTCTGCCCCAGGGACACAGATGTGTCTTCCACAGGCTCCACACTGATCTGATAACTCTCCTGGGAGCACCACAGGCCTGGTACAAGTTAGTTTTTAACAGGAGATGCCCAGTTTGTGGTGCTCCCACGCAGGCACTGCACACCCCCATGACCACCCGTCTCTCCTCCAGCCTGGCTGCAGGTGTGCCACGCCTGGAGCTGTGCCACAGCACCAGGTTTTGCCTCTGGTGACAGCAGGCAGCAGAGCTGGACATCACTGACCCTGCTCCTCACACCCTCAGCCCAAAGGAGGCGCAGGCAGCAGCTCCACTACGGGCTCTGCCCTCACTGCTGGGATCTCTGGAAAGGCCCCTGGACCGACCCACTCAATACTGGAACGAGACACCTTGGGCTCTGCGGCCTCTTTGGGCCAGAATCAGAGCCTTGGCAGAGCTCAGCTGTGCTGTGCTCCAGGTCGGGTCTAATTTGCCACCCCACAAGCCCAGGAAGTGAAGCACCAAGGACTGTATTGCCTGCCCAGGGGAGGAATGGGCCAGCACTGCTCTCCTGGCCCTGGGACACAGCCTGAGGGGTGGGAAATTCCCTGAAGGCCGGGTGATGGGAAAGGGCACTGAATGACAGAAGAGATGATGGGAAAGGAAACTCACGGATGCACCCCCTCCCAGCAGGTTCACACGAGGCTTTCAGTAAATCTTGTGCAACATAAGGAAACCTCCCAGCTGGAGAGCAGCTCTGCCCACAAGGCCTCAGCATCCCTCTTCCCAGACATGAGGCCTGCAGGCATCTGTGCAGGGGCAGGGACTGAGTGACCTCTCTCAGAGGTGCCACCCTACACCAGAGCACACTCAGCACACGCCTCCCCATCATCCAGAGCACGGGAGAGCACAAGCCCCCTCTCCCCAGCTCAGATCTGTCTGGCACCACGGCTTGAGGAGCCACCTCCACCCCCAGGAGCTCCTGTTGGCTGCAGCCCATGCAGCCGGCCAACATCCAACATGGACAGCAGGAAACAGTCAGTGAGGGAAAACCACAGCCATTATCCCAGCAGGAAGGTTTCAAGAGGTCACAGCTTCCCGGTGCACCTTCCAGTGTGCCCATCTGCCCTTCTGAAGCCAGAACCTTCCTCATGGATGTGTGGTTTGGGAGTTACCAGCTCCTCTCCTGGATGCTCTAACTAATCTAAACCTCATAATCTAAATATGAGGTTTGCTGGCCTCATCGCCCATGAACCAGTGTCCCCACAGGAAGGCATTTCCTCTCCTTGCTTGAAGAAACATTCAGAGCCTCCTTCGTGCAGGAGCAGTGATTTTATTCCCAGTTACCTGTCTGGTTACAGTGACGTCATGCGTGTTCTTGGCAAATTCAGCTGTTTTCTCTACAGGTGTATCACACCGCAGGCAGGATTCCCTCCGCTTCCTCGCACCTGTGCTGTCCTGGTGTGCCAGCTCTGGACTCCCTGCCCCTGCCCTGATGACACGGAGCAGAAGGCGACCCAGCCTGCAGTGCTTGGGAAGGAAGGAGAGGCCTGGAGCCGCCTGCGACCCAAGGCAGGAGGGCTCCTGGATTTGCTGGCTCAGCACGGGCAGACGGTGCAGTTGTCTGTCCTCTCGCTGGGAAGAGCCTGCAGAGGAAAACATGCCCACAAACCCCCGCCTGGATGGGTTTGGATCACCTGCCAGTGACACTTCCTGACACGTGGCATCCCAGAGGACTGGGGAATGGGTCCTGGTGGCAGCTCTAAGGGTCATTTCAAGCCACAAAACTCTCCCCTAATCCCTCAGCTCCGTGCAGCAGCTACAGAAGTTCGCAGGCATCAGCAGAGCAGCGGCTGCGCCTGCCTCACCCGAGCGTCCTTCATCACAGCGAGCACCACAGAGCTGCTCAGCCCTCCAACAGCTTGGGAAATCCTCTCTCCACGCCATCACACAGCATCAAGTGCCCTCGGGGATCCGTGCTTGCCGCCAGTACTCCCAGCTAGTGCTGAGCACCAGGAAAACAGCCTGGATGCCAGAAGCCTGCATGTCACTGGGAACGGACTGACAGAAATCGTCTCCTCACACGTCACAGCTCCCCCACACAGATGGAGCGTGCTGCTGCAGATCAGAGGCACGGCTGGGCACCGCGAGTTTCTGTCCTTGTGGATCTGACACCTCTGCTGGGAGCCGAGCTTGGCTGGGAAATGTTCAGAACGAGGTGGCCACCCAAGGAGAGACAACGCTCTGCTGGTTGATACTTTGCAGGTCTCTTGCAGACCCTTTTTTAGGAACACGGCAGGTGGCCCCCAACCCCAAACACCAACTCAGATGGCCCCAACTGCATCGAGAAGCCCTGCAGGGTCAGCTTCCTTTATAGCCCCACAGAGGGACAGCCCTGCACTCAGGGGGATGGACTGCGCTGAGGTGCATCAGTGACAGGCACTGCAGGGAGGGGACGGTTTTGTTCCCATTTCTGGTGATTTCTGGTGCTGACACGCTGTTGGGAACCCAGCACACCCCCAGTTTCTGCCTGCTCCCTAGAAGAGCATGCAAAGCAGCATCCTTCCTGCTTGCCAGGCAGGGAATCACAGTGTGGGGATGCTGAGAAGCTTTCCTGGGATCAGTGGCACAGATGGGACCTGAACCAGGTCTCCAAGCAGAGCCCCCTTGCCTGCATTGGTTCCCCCCAGAGCACGAAGCCACACAAACAGCCCTGAGGGCAGAGAGTGTGCCCAGCACCCCTGCACTGACACGGGGCTGAGAGCAGCCCCCACCCAGAACATCCCTGCGCTGGAATGGGCTGGACATGCCACAAAGCTCCTTCTCTGGAGCGTGGTCCGGGTGATGGAAATCAGGCTGCACAGAGGAATTACTGATCACAGCACGCCTCTCCTGGGGCTAACACCCAGCACTGCCTCAGCACCTCTCACACTGCAGCCCATCCCTTCTGGCATCGAGGCATTTGGGGAGCTGCAGAATCAGCAGCTGCTCCCCAACCCTGCTGTACACACACGCATGGCCTCGGGGACCCCCCCAGTCCTTCCCCTCTGTGCCCCACAGCACCCTGCAGTGAGGCTCTGTGTGAAGAAGGACCTTTGGTGACCCCGTGCCTGCTGCCTCCCATCATCACGCCAGTTCTTGCAGGTATAGAATAAATCCTAATTCCCATCTGAACCATCCTACATCTACCGCTGTGTCCTACCCAATGCTCAAAACCCTCAAGGCCTTTTCCAGAATCTCAGCTGCATCCGAGCCTCCCAAATCCACCAGAATGCCTGACCCCTATTAGATTTTCCCCTCGTTCCCTGTAATCCTATTTGGGCATCATCTGGCCTGTGGGTTCTTCAGCATTTGCCACAACTTGCAGTTGCTTTTGTGCCTGACTGTCCAAGAAAGAACAACAGCCATCCTACAAACTAACAGCCATCCAGCCTCTTGTGTGTCCCCCACACCAGGAGGACCAACTTAAACCACCAACCTAGGCAGAAAGTGCCAGAGAAGAGCAATCCTGGTGTTCTCCAGACCTCCACCCCAGCTGCAGCCCCATTTACTGACGCCAAGGCATCTTCTGGTTCAAGGTCAGGGCATCACTGTCTGATGGAACACTCGTTTGATGTTTGGCCCATCAACAGGGCTGAGTGTGTGGCTGTTGGAATGGGCCTCCTCCTGCGTGCACATGGAGAGTGCCAAGAAAAGCCAGGAGCTGCAGGAAGGACCTGGCAGGGAAACTCCCCCAGCTCCTTCTTGCTGCCTCAGCTCTGCGAATTTGGGGATGTATCTGTGGAATTCAGGCTCTCCAGTGCTGTGAGAAAGAGTCTCTAAGTCTTCTCAAAGCTGGCCATGCCAGGTCCCCCAAGGACAGGAATTTGTGCTTGTTTCCAGCCCAGGCAGGCAGCGAGTGTCCCGTCGCCCCATGAGAAGAGTCCCTGATGTTCCCCAGATCCCACCAGCCTCAGCAGGCAGCTCCCCATGGAGTTCAGGGCTGGGGCTGAGCCAACCTGGCAGCCAGGGTGGGAAGACAGATCCTTCTCCCAGCAGAGGTACAGGGAGAAGGTGGCTGAGACCCCACATGGCAGAGGATTGTCCCGGGGATGGTGGTGACTTCAGCTGGGCTCCCAGCACGTGCCAGCCCGGCTGAGGGCTGACAGCAGCCATGGGGAGACCTGGCCAAACACATCCACACTCCTTTTCTCCTCTGCACCAAGACACACAGAAGGGCAGCTGAGGAAGACTGGAGGGGTGGGAGGGGAACACCCAGAGCAGCAAGTCCAGACAAGAGCCCAAAGCATCCACTCCCACCATTGCTGTTACTACCATCCCACGGACCCATGTGGAAATCCAACCCCCAAGCAAGGCATTCTGACTTACAGACCGTGCTCCCTGTCACACTCCCAGGGCTAACGAGTGTTTTGCTAATCACACACCCACACACCTCTGCGTGACGGGAAAGGCCTCATCCCACTTGCAGAGGCCGGCAGCAGAGGCTTTGCCTGATGCTGACCTCCCCTTGGCTTGTCCCAGGGCTGCCCACCCCGAGCGGCGGGAGCGGCCGGTGCGGCAGCGGGAGCCAGGGTCCAGCGGGGACAGGCTCCGGCCAGGGCAGCAGCCAGGGCTCGTGCATCGCTGCCAACTTTGAGGCAGCCCAGAAAGCAGACCTAATTCCAGTCCCCACCCTCCTCCTGCCAAGCCATCTGCCTGCCCTGAGACCACCGAGAGGCTCCCGAGCAGCGTTTCGTCATTACCGAGCCATTACAGAAAGTGGATGAGCAGTGATTGATTATAATGAATGCAAATACCTGCCTTCCGACCCCAAATTGGCAGGACCTGACTAGCTCTCCCACTAAGTAGTACAGCGTGTCCTTCCACAGGCTCTGCAAAGCATTCCCATCCTCCCCAGCCTTTCCACAAGCCATCAGGCACAGCACTGCCCATCTAGACCTGCCCTAGAAAACCATCACATCCAAGACCTGCTTTCCATCAGCCCTGAGGCTCTGCTCTCACCCGCAGATCCTACAGGCCCATTTCCAGCACCTGAACCCACTGGGAAGGCTTTCCCAGAGTTCTCACCTTCATCAAGGGGGCAAAGGACAGTTCCCTCATGTCAGGACGGGGAGAGAGAGGGGGGCAGCAGGGTGGGAGCTGAGGGCTCTGTCACAAGTGTGACATATCCCTACTCATCAGGCATGTGTCCCATCCCAGAGTGATGCTGTGCCCAGAGACAACAGCAGCCAGCTCTGCTCCAGGAGGTCACCAGAGGTGAAGTATTATTCCTGCAAAACCAGAACAACATGCTACAGCCTGCAAGGATGGACTCAGTTGCCCCCCAAGGGCCAGTGAACAGTAGGTGACAGGAATACGGGGAAGGAAGGCACTGTCCTGCTGCAGGCAATGCATGTGGGGCAGGCGGGAGGGCCAGAGAGAACCACTGTGGCCACCAACCCCAACAAAGAGAATTTCAAGGACTGTCCGGGCCTGGGAGAGTTGCTGTGGGCAGAAGAACCTTGTCCCTGAGCTACAACATCAGACAACAGAGTGGGAATGGACCCAGCTAATCCCTGGTCTCAGACCTTCTGAGCAGGCTCTCCTGCCTGCCTGAAAGGGGGTCACCTACACCAGGGTTATTCCTCATGAGTGTCTGCCCAATCTACTGCCAAATCACTCTGCTGGAAGCTGTCACCCAGCCCCAGGCCAGGCCGCCAGGGACAAGGGGATGGCAGATACCTCTGGTTTGCACCTTCCACAGCCTTGTCATCTTCTGGCCTCTTCTCTGCACACAGCATCGTCCCATCAGCCCACCCAGCTCCATCCCCAAGTGCCACAGCAGCTGGGATCATGCTTAGCCCATGCCACCACCATGAGCCCCAGCCCCGTCCCAGCCCTTGATTCATACTGGGGAGCATTTCTAGGAGATCACCCTCGGCCATGGCAGGCACTGCAGAGGTACCTTAAGGGAGGGATTGCTTGGGGTAAGACCCCGAGACAGGAAAAACAAGAAGATCAGAGGGGATTCCCTGACACAGGCAATCGTCCAGCTCTGCCAACCATGGCTGCAGCCTCAGCAAGAGCAGTGATCTGGGTCTCCAAGGCAGCATCTCCTCTCCTCCTCCAACCCACTGCATCTCTTATTTTCTCATTTCCCTAGTATGAACTCTCCCCTCTCCAAACCGCTTCAGTGCTGTTTGCTGTGACTTCCATACAAAACTTGTCTCCAAATCCTCCAGCACAGAGGTGAACCTCCCCCTGCCTGATGACATCTGAGCCTTCTCTGCCTGGAGTCATACAATTTATTCTCATTCAAGATGCAAATCATGTGCTCTCCTCTAGGACCCATCTTCCGGGGTACCTTACATTTTCCATCCTCCAAACCGGTCAGGGTCTTATCCAGAGTGGAGCTGGACCGTAGGGATTCAACAAGAGCAGTTTTTACTGGCCCTTCAGCCCAGGCTTTGCAGCACACAGCCCAGCCCCAGGCTGCAGCAGCCAAGCTCTGGGAGCGTGGTCATTCAGCAGAGAAAGAGCAGCACGGTGATTCATCTCCCTTTTGATCTCTAGCCTACCCTTGCAGGCTCAGTACTCTGTCCCCAACATTTTGGGCAGTTGGGAGACCTCTCCACCTCCCCCCAGGGAGGAGACGGTGAGTGCTGAGAGGTGCTGGCGCCTTCAGGGGTTCGATTGCCGCACACCCGATTCAGGAGGCGAGCAGACGCCTGGCTGCCAAAGTTTCCAGGGAGATGAGCTTCCTCCAGAGCCTCCCCTCGCCGCACGCATCCGCCGAGCCCCCGCCGAGGACAGGCGTCCTCTGCCATCTGCACCGGACAGAGCGGCTCACAGCGCAGAGAACACCTCACCAGGGAGCGGGGCAGAGCCTTCGCCTTCAGCGGCACCGTTTGGGCACGACAGGGCGCTCCAGCCCTCGGGGAGGGGGTGAACTCGCGTCCTGGCAGCCTCCTCTGAGCAGCAGAGAGGGGCAGGATGCGCTGGCAGCTCTGCTGCGCCCAGCCCAGCTGCCAGCAGCACCGGCAGCACTGACCAGGCTGCGCGCAGGGCACGGAGCGGGCACGGGAGCACCGGCAGCAGCTGCCAGACAGCCTCCCGGCTCAGCGGAGGCACTTCCTCACCTCCCGGCACTTTGTCGCTCAGGCTCCTCTGCAGTGAGAATTCCTCAGACGACCAGAGTCGCCCACGGGCTCGCAGCCTCCCAAACCTGCTGCCCCCCACGGATCAGTCTCCCGGAGCTCCTCCTGGCCGAGCGCGACACTCAGCCCCGTGTTTCTCCCTGCATCCGCACCGCCGCCTGCCCTGGGCCAGCACGGCTGCCCTGGGGAAGCCCAGGTGCCGTGCCAGGGCCAGCACAGCTCTCATTTACACTCAGCACCGTCGCACATTGACTCGGGGGGGGAATGGAGATGAGGCGACTTCAGCGGCAGCATCCAGTGCCCCAAAGCTGGCAAGGCACAGCCGCTCTGCGTAGGAGCCGTGTCACATGCACAGGGGAACCGGCCACCCCCTCCAGTCTGCTGGGAGAGGCACCCTCAGCCCAGCAGCACGGTACCAAAGCCCATCCCTTGCGGCACTTCGCAGCAGATTTCGGGCTGTGCCCAGCGCTTGAAGGCTCAAGGCCCTGGTGTCCATGGTGCATCTTGCCTCGCACAGCCCAAACGAAGCAGGGAGCTCAGCTGCAGCAGTGCGTGGCTCCCTTTTCGCCTGGTGATGCAGTTTATTGCCTCTGTGCTCTCAAGCATGCACCAGTTTCTGATCCAGATCCAAACCCAAGTCAAGGTGTCGCCTGTGATTTAGAAAGGGCGTTCTGCCTCAGGGCCCATATCTAAGGGCTGTCAGCTGGCGGAGCACAAAGAGCCACCAAGCAGCAGCTGGGGCCAGGGGCTGGGCATGGAACAGCCCTAGATAGAGAATTCAGCACTGCTGGGATCACTCAGGAGATGTTTTAGTCTCGTCTTACTCATGAAGATCCTTGGGGAGATGCTTTATTTAGTCAAACATTTCTGAAAGGGGGGCTGAGAAACTAGCCAGGCTTTGCTCCACACATGGCACACGCCTGGGAGGGGAAAAACTCCGTTGTGTCAGGCACCACTGAAGTCACTTGGACCTGCAGCTTCGGCCAAGCAAAGTTCCAGTTGCCCATTCCTGGATGGCTCGTTTGGGAGACAAGGAGCTGACCTGGCCACGAGGACCCAGTCACCCCAGGTCCACTCCAGACCAAATCCTGTACGAGAGGATTTGAGAAATGTGCCACCCTCGCGAGGAGGGGTCAAAGCTGTCTGCAGCGCAGTGGCCATTCCCCATCTGCAGAAACTCAAGGCAAGAAGGAAGCAAGTTTTTGCTCTTCTGCAAACCCAGGGAAGTGTGATTTTCTGGAGGTGGTGAGAAATAGTTTCAGACAGCTCTAATTAGCAAGGTGGTGTGTGAGAAAATCCAGCTTTACTGCTCCGTGCTCCGCAGCTGTCCTGGGATGAAGGGAGAGGACCGTCACCAGTGGCTGGAGCCCACCCACACCCCTCCCTGTGCCTGCCTGGCTTGGAGTGAGTCCGATGATCTGCAGGATAGTGAAGAGGGATATTTTTGCGTGAGCTGCTGGTCCAAAGTTGCCAGTGCTATTTCAGGCAGCAACACCTACACTGTAATCCAGAGGGCTGTATTTTCCAGCGGGCACTTCAAAATCCAGCCTCCCTCCTCCTGTCACAGGCCAGCTCTAACCAACCTGGCTCCCGAATAAACAGCTCCCAGCATTATGTGGCCACTGAGGCCAATGCCACAGCCCCAGCACGTTCCTGATTCCCGCTGGGACCAAGACACCTCTGGACTGGGGAAAAAAATAAATACTTCATCTCTCAAGAAGTACCAGCTACAACAACAGGTCCTCTGCCTGCAAATCCTCCCTGGGATCTGCCACCACCAGATTACCTGCCCAGGCTAAGCTAGCTAATCCTACAGGCGAGTCGCAGACCTCGTCCTGGAGCTCAGCAGCGTTTTCGGTGAGGCGCTTCAGGAGACGTACAAGCTCTAATTAAAGCTACTTTGCAACTCTCTGCATATGGAGGCAGGAAGACATTTGTTCCTCTGTGAAAGCAGAAATCAGAGCCTGGACAGGTTAAATCCCCACCCTCCTGTGTACAAAATACCTGCACACAAACCTTTCGCACAGAAAGAGGGGACTCACACAGAGTGGGAAGCAGATGCTGACACAAGCTACCCCTAAAGACCAGGAGGATGAGGACCACAACCCCCTTTCTGGATTCAGATCAGGAGTTCCAGTGGGGATAATGCCACCAGCTCCTTCACCAGTGAGAGCCAGCGCTGTGTCTTGCACCTATTTCCTCCTCCTTGATCTGTGCGTGTAGGCACAAAGGAGATATGAGACCATCCAAAATTAAGGAGCTAGAAGATACAAAGAAAAGAGACAGGAGGAGAAGCAATAACAGGAATCGTTATATAACAGTATGAAAAAAAACAATCATACTCCCAGTGCAGAAGAGGTTTTAAGATGGACAAGTGGGTGGTGAGACCTGCAGGATGCCAGGCCTCAGGACAAGCTGCTCCCTGTGTGCCAGGGGGATGAAAGCCCACGGCTGGGCAGAGCTGCAGAAGCTTCACTCCTCTGGGGTTTGCAGGCGGGGAAGTTCCAGCCTTCAGAGCCTGCCCAGCAGCAAGATGGCCAAAGTGAGGATCCTCCTCCCTGGATCTCTGCTCAGGGGAAGCAGCCCAGCTCAGACCCCACACACACCAGGCTCACAGACCGGCATTCCTGTTCTGTCCCCCACACCCCAGGCCATCCTTCTCTCACCTCAGTCCTGCTGGCTCTGCTCAGGGAGGGTCTGGGTCCCATGCAGAGTCTCAGCACCCACTTTCTCTCCTCTGAGTGAGCTGTGCAAACAGCAGAGACTGCTCCTTGGAGAGAGATGTGGATGCTCCCATCACAGGTCTAATCCTGCATCGCATCCCAGACCTCGGCAAGCAGTGAGAGCAGGAGACACACAGCATCTTAGCCGGTGAGGAGGGGATGAATCACTGGAAAACAGACCCAGGCACAGAGCCAGAGCAGGGAGAAGATGGTCCTGTGAGGCCTCCATCTTTGGGAGTGGGGGGATTGGAGGGATCAGAGCCATGAGGTCCTCCCTTCCCGCTCAGAAGTGACCCCAGCATCTGTCCCCCAGCTCCGTAACATCCCTCACCCAGCTGCAGCCCAGCTGTTCCTCAGAGTGCACCTTGTGCCTGGACATTCACCCCTGCCAGCTCTGGAGTTCTCACCGCCCCTGTCAGCAGCAAGAATGGGAAATACCTCTGCACCCCTTCAGATCTTCCCTCCCAGCACAAACCACAGAGCAGGAAGGCAAACCATGGCCTGGTTTCCCAGTTCATACACCTTTCCAGCAGTTCGGGTGCTACAAATCAGAAGATCCTGCCAGGAAAGTCACCTTCAGAAGTAACCTCCCAGCTGAACCAAGAGCATGAAGTGCTCAGGAAACCACCAGTTCAGCAAGCCGAGGCTCCCATTTCATCTTCATCACCAAACCAAACCACAGCTATGACAGTTCCCAACCACCAGATTTTATTTTTCCTTTGGAATCTGCCGTCGAGCTCTGCTGAGACAAGGCTCCCACCAACCTGCAGCGTCCCTCAGCCAGGGAGCCGAATCAGCCCATCAGAGCCACACAGAAACAAAAGCATCAGCTCCAAGAAGGTGTCACGACAGAATGACAACCCTTAACTTGTTGTTACATCAGCCCACACATTAACGCTTTGGGCCTGAGCCAGGATGCCACGGAGCAGCCTCCGTTCCCCTTAAAGTCAAACCCTGCTGCTCAGAGATGCACGAGCTCAGATTCCTTTTTGATTAAAAAAAAATTCAAAAACTATAAAAGCCACGTACCTTTTGCTGTGTTTTCCCCTGACAATGAGACCACAGTCCTGAGAAATTCCCCCATTTACTTTCCTCTTGTCTCTACCACAGCTCTTTCACTAAATCCTCTCTGTCCACGATGGCCCACATACAGATGCACATGAAATTAGTGCCTCCCAAATTAGTTTTCTCGCACGCAGTCCTAGCCCATTTTCCTCAACAACATATTATGATATGCAAGGTTCCACCTTTCTCCCAGGAAACGCAAGCTTCTAAATTTATCTTTTGGACGACTAAAAAAAGAGACAGGTCTAGCTTTCACAATGCGGGGTCAGCAGTCCCGAACGGCAGAGTATTTGCCCCAGAAACACCCAGTTAATAATACAACAACAACCACCACAGAGCGGTACACATATGGTCATTACAGAGCTAAGTATAACTTGACAAAGTACCTCGCTTTTAATGAGGCAAAAGGCCAATTAACCGGATGAGGATGCGGTGTACTGACATTGAGTGGGGAGCCTGGATTCCCTGGAGATACACCCTGTATATCCTCGTAACACACCAAAACGTGAGGGATTCAAACCGTTTCTGAGGGCACGGCACAGGCACTCAGAGCTCTCCGGGTTAACACCAGCCTTCCCCAGATTTTGTGACACAGTATCCAGCATTCAGGCTGGATGAAGGGCCAGCCGTGCATTTTTGTCAGCTCGGATCCAAACCCTGGGAAAATGCAGGCATTGTCCTCGCCCGGTCCCCACCGCCCAGCCCTTCGCAGGTGTTCACCTGCCAGAGGACAGCAAGGAAAATCCAGCAACAAAAGCAGGGACGCTCCGGCGGGCGCTTCCCGTTGAAGTCATTTCATAACCGCGTTTCCAGAGGTGCTGGAAGAACAGCACGAGCCACCGCACGAGAGCCGTGATGGGAGACACCGAAATGCGCGGAAGGAACAAAAGAAAAACCAACTTCC
>VZTG01001716.1:407913-422544 GCA_013397845.1 Melanocharis versteri
TTGTCCCGCCGCTGGCACACGAGGGCACAGCCCCAGCACACGCACCCAGGGCTCAGCAGCTGCTCTTCCCCTCTCCGGGAATGCTGGCAGCTCTCGGAGCAGCGTTGCCATTGCAGGGCCGCGGTGCACCGGGAGCCCCGCAGTGTGCACACAGCAGGGCTCGGGGACCGTTTACTTCTTGTACACATTTCCTCCTGCTACCCATGATTTTCTGCGGCTTTTTGGTCTCAGATGTTTCTGAAGGCTTTCTCTTTTCCCCTGATTGGTGACCATGCAGAACTGCAGAGAAATGCAGGTGGAGGTAGAAGGGACCAGAAGTGTTTCCCACGGCAGAGGGAAGAACAGTATTTTAGATTCAGGAAGCTGCTCGGAGGAGCAGGGAAACCACCTGACTTCTGTCTTCTTTTGACATAAATCTCTGTGGAATTTCCCCTTTTCCTGTCATTTTGCTCAGACAGCAACTGAGGCTCTGCCTGAGGAGGAAGGAGATATCCGATAGCATAACTTGATCTGGAGCTCATCTGCTCCACCCTGCCCCTCACCAGAAAGGGCAGTTTCATGCCCAGGCAGCTGAGTTGCTAATCCTTGTCTCTTTTTGCAGGCTGAAATCCCAGCGGGACCACTGTGGTTCTCCCGCTGAGAAATTCAGTGCAAGATACCTGTGAGGCCTCTGGGGCAATTTTGAAGAATTAGGGTTTTCTTTGTCTCTGGGGCATTTTGGAGTCCAGAACACTTAGCCTCAAAGAAGGGCACTCGTCACATCTCCTTTTAGCAGTATTTTTCCTGCTGTTCAGCCTAACTCTTTTGAAATCAACTGGTTTTCATCACTTGAGACACTTGCTTTTCTCTTATCATTTCAGAAATGGTTTAGGACTAAACCCCTATCCCCCTTTTTTGCTGTTTTTCCCATATAAATGGAAAATCATTATTTTCTATAGGTCCTTCAGCATTTTGACACAGGAAATAAATAAGGCAAGGCCCTTGATGCAGTCACCAGACCAACCTGAACACTGGCTTTGAGAGAATGAAGCCTAAAAAACATATTTTTAAAACATTTTCCTTCAACTGAGGGTAACTGTCAGCAGGGAATTAGGAGGTTTGTGGTCTGCTTTAATTTATCCAAAGTCCATTTCTCCCCTAACTCCCTGCTGTGAAAACCCATCATATTTGCCATCCTGGCAGAGAGATGGACAATCTGAGCTCGGCCTGGATTCCACCCCATCTGCAGGACCCGAGAGTTCAGCAGCACCATCAGAGGTTTTCATTCCTCAGGCAAATGCTGTGGGGGCTGGTTTTTCTTTTACCTCCTTTAATTTTGTCCCTGCAATTTCCCAGAGATGCCTGAAAACAAAGCACCTCTCAGGTCTCTCCTTCCACCTGCCAAGAGAGCTCCTGGCACAGAGCCCTGCCTGGTGCAGATGCCACACAGGGCAGTGTCCCAGTGTCCCTCCCTTCTTCAGGGAGCCCTGCAGCTCTTCTGCAAGGACAGATGTTGACCTCCAGCAGCACAGGCAGGCGGACTGTCCTTCTCCAGCATCCTCCACAGGTTGCAGATCCTCAGCCTCCTCCGTGTCAGTTGAAGATGTGCTCCTACAAATCCCACGTGGGGCTTTTGGTATGAGGAGGAACACAGCACAGCCACAGAACACGCTGAGCTGGAAGGGACCCACAAGGATCATCGAGTTCAACGCCTGGCCCAGCACAGATACCCCAACAATCCCACCCTGTGCCTGGGAGCACTGTCCAAACGCTCCTGGAGCTCTGGCAGCCTTGGGGCCGTGCCCATTCCCTGGGGAGCCTGTTCAGTGCCCCACCACCTTCTGGGGAAGAACCTTTTCCTGGTCTCCAACCTAACACAGCTCCAGCCGTTTCCTGGGGTTGTTATCCAGCATGGGGCTGTGCTAAGCTCTTCCCCATTTCAGGCAAGCCTCAGAACCGTGCGTGCATTGCTGGGGTGTCCCCCCACCTCCCACAGCCCTTCCCAGCTCCAGCTCTATCCTGGTTCCCTGCAGGGACCCTGAAGCCCTGCTGGTGTGAAGATAGCAAATACAGGAGACAGCATCCCACACCCCAGCCAAGAGAACATTGCTTTCCCTCCCTACGGGACATTCCTTCCCTGCAACAATCAGGTGTTGTACAAAAGCCCCAAAAATGCCAACAAATCCATTGCAGACATTTTTTTCCCACCTGCATATCTTCTCTGCAAGGATTTGGCATGGGGATGGCCATGGAGAGCATCAGTGCCTGCCACGTGGGGCAGGAGCCAGCCCTTCAGCAGGACACACCAGGCTCCTGGCACCAGGGGGGCACCACCACAGCCTCAGGTGAAGCGAGAAAAGCAGGTGAGAAATGACAAACACAGAAATTATATGGAAAAAGCAAAGCCCAGCACTCAGTCTGGGACTCCAACCTGGATGTTGACTAACCACAGAATCAGAGAGTGGCTTGGGTTGGAAGAAACCTTAAAGATCATCTACTTCTGCATATCTCCTGCCTGTTAATGTCAACTTCCAGACCAGGGAAAGGCAGAACTGAGGGTTGTAGCTGTAGGTGCCAGTGCTGTCTCCCCCAGAAATGGACCATCCTGGCACAGAGGCCTGATCCAGCTACCTACCCATCCTTCCCTGAACTGGGAGAGCATCGACCCACTGTCATTGCATGAGATGCTCAACAGTCCAAAGAAAAGTTGAGAACATTTGCTGTAGGGAGAAAAAGCAGTACTTTATTATGATGAAACCCACTCCAAAAAAAACCTTTTCTCTCTTGGCACATGGTGATCAAAGGGAAAAAAATTCAAGAGCAAGTGGTTTCCTTCACCTGGGAGAGAAGCTGATAGGGTTCCCTCCAGCCCCTCGGAGACATATTCACCTAGGCACTAGGAAGGAAAAAAAGCTACTCATCCTTCAAGGAAATGTGTGCCTCTTTTATTTGCTGCCCTCCCCGAGAAACTCATTCACTCCTTGTCCACCCACACGAGCAGGAATGATGAATGAAAAACAAACCATAAACAATTCAGCCTTCCCTTTTCCCTCCCAGCCTTCCAATCAGATGTTGCAGCCCGTGCCTTAGCACCCAGATTTCGCCCGTTGATCATTCTGATCGCGTGCCTTGGCTCGCCGTGCCGGTCTCACGCTCTGTTCCTTGGATACAGACAGCTGCATCCAACACATTTGTCAGCAGCTCCACTCAGGGTGGAGGAGACAGGGGAGCCTCTGCAGGCCACCACTGCCCAGAGGCAGGGGATTCCCGTGGTGGGACTGGCAGTGGTGGACACCGGCAGGGAGCTGAGGATCAGCGAGGCAGCACTTCTTGTCCCCCAGAAGGACGGTGGTGCCCAGGCACTGAGATGTGTCACCAGGAAGATGACAAAATGGCACCAGTGCTCCCCACAGGATGGTGTATCCCAGTCTCCAGCCCCCCAGTGAGAGACCCCTCCATCCCAGAAATTCTCCCTGGACTGGATTTCTCTGCCAGCCACCCTGATGTTTCTCTCTCTCGCTCTCTCCCTTCTCTCCACACAACCTCATTACACCCCCCTGTGTATTAAGTAACAATTGCAGCCATACCAGGGCATCAGGTACATCTGTGCACCTCTGAATTCCCTTCATAGGTAAAGTCCCCTCCCACTTTTGTCTATTTTGTGTATTTTTATGTGAAAATATGCTGAGTGGGTGTATGCCTTATCACCTGTGTAGGAAACACAGGGAAGGAGGGCTTGAGGTACCACCACAATAATAGAAAGGGATGAAGCTCTTTGGCTGGCTTTGCCCTTGACACCCTGTTTAAATATAATTTGCCATTGTTAGGCAAGAGACCCTCTCCTAATGACTTCTGAGATCCAGGAGACCACTTCTGCAGCAACAAGTTACTGCTTGTAGGCAGCCCGTGGCTGGAAAATGCCCTTGATATTACAGAAATGGTAACTTATTTAATAGATCCAAATAAATAGGAAAGCCCAGGAACTTGGGTGGCAGCGTCTGAGCCCTGTACTGAGAGGTGCACAGACCTCACGGCAAGGCTAAATATAGGCCTCACAAACCAGAACAACAGAGCTTTTTACTGAGAAGATAATCAAGCCCTGGAGGAAACTACACAATATAAAGCTTAGATTTAAAATAAATGTGAAATGAGTTGGTGGATTCGGGACTAGTTCCTTATGGAAAAGTTTTCACATCAGAAAAAAATCGCTTGATGAAATGGGCTCTTTAATTAGCAGTTTCAGCAAGAAGCCAGGAGCATTGGAGGGGTTCTGGAGCCTCATCCCTCACCTTTCCCTCTTGCCCTTTGCAAGAAGAGCTGAGACCAGGGGAGGGGTGGACTGTCCCAGGCTGCTGCATGGAAGGGGCTGAAGAGGAGCCCTGTTTGTTCTCCTTGTGCTCCCCTGTTACCATGCACGACCCCAAGAACATCCTGCACTCTCCAAAGGCAACACCCAGGGTGCAGAATCCAGGCAGGAAATCCACATCCTGGGCCTGGGCACAGGACAGGTGGCCGTGGCTCCCTGCACAGCAGCCTCTCATCCTGCACCCACCAGTGGCCAGGCTCAGCCACCTGGGACTGTCCAAATCAGCTTTCAGGTAGCCAGATCCTGAATGCAACATCCCAGCCATGATGCCCAGGTGGGGAAGCTGGATCCCACCCACCAGGTCACACCATGGCACTGCCACATCCTCACCCAGCTCTCCTTCAGCCAGCTAAAGGGATGCAAATTAAAAAATAAGACCAAGTTGTTTTTATTTTTCCTCCGTCATTCTTTCCTTGCTTCATCTCACACTGTAATCTTGTGGCTTGCAATTAAACTGTGTCTTTATGTCTCCTTTCCTCAATAAGTTAATGAAAATGATTTTTGCTCCAAGGTGGAGTATGAATGTCTCACTCTGTGCTGAGTGTGAGAGCAAGACACAGGGCCCAGGAGGAGCAGCAGCTCCTGCTTCTCTGGGGAGGGATGAGTTGAGTCGGGCTCCTGAGCCCCTCTGAGCATCTGAGCCTGAAGTTTCAATTTTCAGCTCCATTTTCAGCTCCTTCTCCTCCTTGCAAAGCCTGTGCAACAGCAGTGGGAGGTTACAAATAGAGCAAGGCAGCTCATCTGCTGCCTCTCACTCGTGTGATCCGTGGGCACGCACGTGCACGTGCTGGATCCTCCCTCCTCGGGCACTTCAAGACTCTCCCAACATATCCAAGGCCACGCATCTTTCCCGGTCTGCAGCTCCCTCCTCAGCCCTTTGCTGTGCACGTCCTGGCTGGAGCTGAGGGCACAGGCAGCACCGCGTGCATCCGCACTGAGATTAACCCTGCAGGGACAGGGACAGCAATTTGTATTTCCTCATCCAAAATCCAGGCTGCCAGGCCAGCTCTGCCAAGGCAGGGGTTTCAGTGGGAGCCTCTGCTTGCTGCAGGAGTGATGGGGCACTGACACCACCGAGGCTCACCTGCCCCAGGGGACCCCAGGGAATGCTGCTCCTGCCTCTCGCTCCCCTCCTGAAGGCTGGATCACACATACAGGCTCGTTGGGGCAGGGACATAGGGACTAAAAGGAGGGATGATGGGAGGTGGTCTAATTTAGTCTCTCTGAGAGGAAGTTTAGGGCTGAGTTAAGGGCCAAAAACTACCTGGAGAGCAGGTACCAAGGCAACAGAGGCAAAGTCTCCTCCGTGGGGCATGTCACAGGGCAGTGGCCCTATAGAGCAGCTTGGGATGCTGAGGGTGAATATCCAGGGAATCTTTCTTTCCCAGGAGGTGGTGTATCCCTAGCAGAGCACACAGCATGGGGGCAGGAGTCCTTCATTGCTTGGGGTTCATGAGGCTGAGCCCAGTGAGGCCGTGGTCATCCTGACCTAGTGCTGACCACAGTCATGGTGCAAGCAGGCACCTGCCAGGAGCACGCCAGGGCTCCCATCCCACTGCCCCTTCTAGGACCCTGTGACTCTGGGCTATGTGAGCTCTAACCAGCCTGGCAGGGCTGTTTCTGAGCCCCCAGCTAGTGGGAAAATGCTGGCTGCCCATGACACAACACACAGCACTGTCTGTTCCCCTCCCAGGAGTCACCGCTTCTTCCTGCAGGGAAGTGATGGGGACCTGAGTGAGGCACTTCAGAGCAGGAGTCCAGCACAACCCTCCTGTTTCCCCAGTCTGGGGATGGCCAGGGAGCCAGCAGGAGCCTTGGCTCTGATCTGAGAGGAGCAATGTGTCCCTAGTGCCCCACCAAGCCCCGTGCACACCCCTTTCCTCAGGGACACTCCCTGAGCTGGGTAGAGGAAGAGGTGGTGTGGGGGTCTCTCCAGTCTCAGTGAGAAATGCCCAACGGCAAAAGGCTCAATAAAATCGCTGTTTTAACCAGGCAGAGTAAAAAGAGAACTATCAAGGGCAAGTAAGCCTTATGGCCCTTCAGATGCAGAGCACCCTGCATTCACACAGCGTTGGATGGAGCCAGGATGGATTTTCCCCAGTGCTGCACATATCCCTTCCCTGGAGAGAAGTTCTTCCTTTTTTTTGGTTCCTCAAGCTACTATACATCTTTCTTTTTATTCTGTCTTATTAAGGCAGCTGTTTTATTATGCCATTTGCTGTCAGGCCTTTCATACTGAGATGCAGAACTAATCCCCTCTCCCACCTCACCCCCTGGTGTGGAACCAGGACTCCCTCACAGGTGCCAGAGCCCCTTTCCTTCCCAGCCCCCTGCATTGTTTTTCCCAGAACAAGGGTCTGTGGCTGCTGTGCTGGCTGCAGACTGTCCCACAACTCTCCAGAAAAGCTGGTTTGCTAATGCTGCTGTTCTGTAAATAGTTTTCCTCTCTAACACAAACCGGGTGCTCCACACACCACAGTCTCTTGCCTGCTCCATCCAGATTTTGTGGAATCCCAGCACTGCATCTCCCCACCTGAACCTCATGGTATTTGCTGAGCAGCTGTAAAACAATTAATTGAATTTAATTATTGAGAGGATGTTCATGTTTCCTGCACACTTACACACCACCTTATCTCAATCACACCAGGGCTGGTCTATAATTCTCTTTTTAATGAGTTCCCAAAATATTCCCATAAGCAGTATCCTCAAACCAGCTCCTCTATCCAGACACTGCGAGAGGCTGAAACCACCCTAATGGTCCCTGGGGAGGGAGAAGGGCTTCTGCTGTGCTGGGTGCATCCTATATTGGCGCCAGGCAATTCCTGCTCTCCACAGCAGCAGGATTTAGGGGAGCCGTGGTTTTCTCCTCCTCCTGGTGTGATTCAGTCTGCTGTGCTCCTTCAGTCTGCTGCAGGGATATTGCACAGCCCCAGCTGGGACTTGTGGGTCTGAAAGCAGACCAAGGAATTACCTCATAAAAGTGAAGCTGTTTCCCCTCTGACACCAAGCCAGAGTGGACTCTGCAGCCAATTTTCTCTGTGAGAAACCAGAGCATGGAAAAATTCAGTACCTTCATCGTTTTACTCATGGCATCTTTCAGGGAAAAGTAAAAAGATATTGCCTCCACGGTAAGGGTCTGGCTTATGGATTAAGAGGTTTTCAGTTAAACACCTCTTCAGCAAAATCCAAAACACCGAGATGAGTTATGGGATAACTTTTTTGAGCTGGTAGTCTCCCAATAAACCACAGAGAGCAGGAATCCCAGGTTTTCGAATCCCAGACAGGTCTCAACAGGACAGAAAGGAATCCCACCCAGGGCCACGATGATGCTCCAGAAAATACCCCCAGAGCAGCTCTGAAAGAGACGTAGGCAAATGTTAAATAATTACTAAATAAACTTTGATACTTTGAGACATTTCCCTGCTACAGTACAACATTTCTTAATGCCGCCCATGGGAAGTCACTCAGAGAAAAGGAATAGTGCCTGGCTCTTCCTCATCACAGCACCCATGTCGGGCTCACAGGACTCTGCAGTTGTGAGCTGGGCCTCTCATCATCACCTCAGGCATGGTAGGAATCGACCCCATCACCTTGGGAATGACAAGCGACTGCTGCCTTAGATAATCCCCTCACCACAGTCCCTTTTCTTCTTGGCAAAGCTTCAAAGGAGAAGCCAAGTTGGCTTTTCTCTTCCTTGAGGTCCAGAAATCGATGGGCCTTTAAAGGCAGGTATCACACCTCCCTCCCACCAGGGGCAGCCCCCCTCTCACCTCTCACAGGAGGACTGCAGAGCTGGCCATACCTCCACATATCAGCACAGTGGAGACCTTCCTCCTCCTTGAGGGACAGCTGTGACTTCCTCCCAGGGAAGATGGAGCACGGCTTATAGAACAGCTTTATCCTCCTGGAAAAGACAGGGACTGGGGTCCAGAGGATGCCTCCTCCCAGGTGTGGGGCAGGACACCTGGCTGGGCCACACAAGGACAGGGCAACAGGCAGTGTTGCAATACTTGAAGAATGGCTTCAAACACTCATTCCTCACTCCACGAAATCATGCTCGGAGATCATCTTGTATCTCCTCTGAACGGGCTTTGTTTGCCACCACAGCCACTTGCTGTGAACAGCCCCTAATGAGATGCCTTGGTTGTTCTCATGTTTGCATAATGAGGAGTTTTGAAGTTAAAAGTTATAAATTCTTCTGGACCAAAGCTCCCACATTCTCCAAGCCAGGCCGAGAAGTATCTGTGTAAACAGGTTTGTTTACAGTCAACCAAGAGTTTTCATCCCAGGGATCCAACCAGATTCCTGTCCTGATGATGTGACTGCCAAACAGGCTCAGCACCAGCTCCACCAGCGCCGGGCAGAGCAGCAGGTGCCCTGCTTGGATCTGTGCCCATCCCACAGGGCTGTGGGATCCATGTCCCACCTGAGGGCCCAGCCTGCTGCAGAAAGATCAAGCTCATGGGACATCTCACCTCTCCCAGACAGAGCAAGGCCAAGCACAGGGTTGGTGTGAAAACTCAGATCCAGCTCCAGGAGAAGCTTTGAAGGGGGCAATTCCTGTCTCCTGGATCTGCACAGCAGCTCCCATCCTCCCTGGAGAGCACGGACCTGCTCCCAGGGCAAATCCCCGCTCAGCCTCAGCACCAAGGCACCTCTGCAAAGCACGGGGGATGAAACACTTCAAAACAAGCTTGGACCAGGGCCACAGCTGGCCACAAGCCAGAGAGGGGCCAAGAGCACTGTGAACAAAAAAGGTGTTTATAATAAACACCTCTCCAAGCCTCCTGCACAGCAAGACGAGCTGTGGAAACGCCTTTGGCTCCTTCCTGCTCATCTCTGGCTGGGCTCCACAAGAGCTTCCAGGGCATGTTTTTGTCCATTTATCTTAGACTGGGGAAGAAGGGGAGTTGGAAGAGTTTAAATGAAGCTCCAGTGCCTCTGCTCTCCTCCAGGTAGGTATTACTCTATTCCTGGTTTTATGTAGCATCCTTTAAATTACCGCTTTAGGTATCAGCTGTGCCTGCGGGGCTGCATTCAGTCACACACACACATATGCCCTCAGGAGCCAAAAGGCAGGTCCTGAGCTTCTGCAATGAGCTTACACTGCCAGAACAAGCCTTGAATACACCCATCAGCCTTGTGGCTGCAGTTCACCACCACAGGAAAAAAGAATTCAAAACCAGGGGCACTAAAATCACTAGGTGGGTGCAGCATCCAGGAGGACAATTATCTGGATGCAGCAAGAGGTTCCACCATAGGAATATCAGCTACTTTCAATCCAGCAATGGATCTGAGCTCCTGTCTGCACTGCACAGCTCCGTCTGCACAGCTGGAGTTTGCTCTTTGTCGTGTGAGCTTTGGGAGAGTTTTCCTTTCAGAGCCATGTAAACCAAATCCCACAGAGGATGGGAAGCCAGGACTCTGTGTGCTGGTTGTGGCTGGGGTAGAGTTAACTTTCTTCCCAGTAGCTGCTACGGGGCTGTGCTTTGGATTTGTGCTGAAAACATGGGTGATAACATAGAGATGTTTTTGTTATTGCTGAGCAGAGCTCACACAGAGCCAAGGCCTTTTCTGCTTCTCACATCACCCCACCAGCGAGCAGGTTGGGGGTGCACAAGGAGCTGGGAGGGGACAAAGCCAGGACAGCTGACCCCCACTGACCCAAGGGATATCCCAGACCATACAGCTCTGCTGTCCTGGGGCTGGCTGAACACCTGCCTGCAATGGCAGGTGGGGAACAGATTCCTTGCTTTGCTTTGCTGGTGCACGTAGCTTTTGCTTTCCCTGTTAAACTGTCTTTATCTCAGCACCTCTATCAGGCAAAGCTGGGAAACCCAGAACGCTGCAGGCAATGGCAGCCAGTGCTTTCTAAAGCACACTTCCCAAAAACGTGCCTCGAGGGGATGGATTCACAGCCCACAGCCCCCAGCGTGTCCATAAGCCCAGAAGGAAAAGCAGGACCAGAGAGGCTGTCAGCTGCCTTGCTGCCTGGCTGTGCAAGTCCAGAACCAGGAGTCACGGCTGGAGGAACAACAGGACCATCTGGGCTCAGCTCTGGAGACAGCAGCAAGGCAGCACGAAAACAAGAGGAATCGCACAGCAAAAACACAGGAGGTGCTGTCATCTTAATAAAAGGATGAACCAGCTGGTCACCAGGAGCCAGAGCAGCTGTCCCTGTGAGCAGCTATGCCCACCTTCCTGGACATCCCTGTGGACAGAACACCTTCCCAGCCAACGCCACGGGCATGGGAAGAGGGAAGGGAAGCAGGAGGTCCACCCAGGCATCACATCAGTTCAACTGGAGGCAAAGAAGCCATTGGGATACTGGGAAACAGGGAGTCACATACACAGGTGACACAGTCTTTGCTAACTGCTGCACATGATGCTGAGCTCTAGTCCTTACTCTTCCTTAGGAGGCAAGGAGCAGAGAGCCCTGGGTTTATAAATCATTCTCACTGAAAACCAGCAAGATTGGAATTGGATGGCCATTTGTTGCTAGCTTTCAACAGAAGAGCAGCCAGCACTTTCTAGATTATGTGGGGAGCTGGAGAACCATGCCTCCCTCTTAACGCCTCTGAGAACCACGAACTGAGAGAGTTCGTGAGAGAGCTGAGGTCCTCGCTCTCTGCAGGTGACGGCATCACAGAGTGCTCCGTGGTCAGAAAGAATAAATGAGGGGGAAGCCAGCTGAGAAAAGGGCAGTGGGGGACTTGCAGGCCAGTCAAAGGAGAAGAGAAAGCACGCTGGAGTTGGAACAAGCCATCATGAAAACAATCCCGAACTTAATTCACTTGGATAGGACATCACATAGTGCTTAGAAGAATTAGCACTTTATCTTCGCAGACACAAGAAGCAAGAACTTGTTCTGCCATTGTGCAGCCGCTGATTCCTTTCTTTCTTCCTTTCTTTCTTTTTGTTTGTTTTTTGTTTTTTGTTTCTGAAGAGTGAGCAGAAGAGGCGTCGTTACAGCTCACCATGGAAATTGCCGCTGTGGGCAAGGAGTGGCTGATACGTCCTCAGGATGTCACTCTCTAGCAGGTGGCCAAAAAGATACGAACCCTGTAGCCAGGGCCAGTCTGGGTCCAGCTGTGCCCTCTGGAACACCTGGAAGCCAGGCTCCCTGGCAGGGTTACCCCTGGGGCAGTGACCCTCCAGTACCCCCGCGGAGGAATCCTTGCCTCGCTGCTCCCCCAAAACAGCTCATCAAAGGAAATGGAGTTGCTTTCTTGGAGAGAAGCGGTTCCAACTGGAGGGCTGCAGTTGTCCGTGGCCAAGCTTTCCCATTGTTATTTTACAGTTGCTTGATGTTCTGAAAGATATTTAGAAAAATGACTTTAACTGTCCTGTGCCAAACTGGGTGAGGGTGAAAAAAAAATGAAATTTGGCAGGGATGTTATTCATTCAGCATGTAGCTTGGATGACGTCCAGTGACTAACACAGGAGTTTTAACTGATCTAGGAGACTAAAAACCATTCACAAATAATTTGATTTAGGGTCACTGTGATTTCTTTTCATAAATAATTTTCATTGAGAAGTATTTTTTTAATTAGGATCGACAGATCCTAATAGCAACGCTATTGTGTGCACCGCTCATCATTCCCGTCTTCCTAAATGACTTTCATATGTTGTGTGCTGGTTTCTTGTTTGCTGCACACGATGGGGCTTGTTCACGGGGTGACCAACGCCTCACGGCCGCGGACAAGCCATGCTGAACTCCTCTCTCCAAAGGCACGCTCCGAGGAGGACCCAGATGGAAAGCAAAGGGAGCTTTCACCATGCTGTTACACGCTCCGGTTCAGGGGCTGGTCTGAGCCTTCACCCAGCCTCAGACATCCCCCCATGGCTGTAACTGCCTTCTGAGTGCATCTGAGAGATGGCAACAGCAACTTGGCTTTGGTAGCTTCAGCGCTCCAAGTGCCATCACGGCACAGCAAGTTCTCTGAAGCAGAATACGCTCCCTTTTCCATGGTGGGGGTGCTGGACAAGAGCAGGACCGAGGGAAATATCTGACACAAGCTGGGAAAAAGTCTAAACTCAGTCACCTCCTAAGCCAGCAGATCGCCCGACTCAGCCTGAGTAGATCTGGGAAGACTGCAGGAGAATTCGGACAGCGGATGAGAGAAGAATGACTCGGCGACTCGAATGAATCTTGCTTGGCAACAACCTCCGTGTGTGACAGCCTTTTCTTTGACTTGCACAATAACAATTGCAGCCCAGCCACTTCAGTTACTAATCTTATCTGTTGTTTGAATGGCTCTTAGTTTCCCTCCTGTTGATTATAAATGTTTGTACAAGTTCTTGGAGTCAGCGGAGTTGTTGTTTCACAGCTGAATAACAGGCTTGGGCTCCAAACTTCGAGATGCTCGCAGTAATGATCGGATATGTTCTTAAAAGCCCACTGAATTGGATTTCAAAACAAAAGGCCCATTGATCTTAAGCCTGAAATCCCAGCCACAACTCTGAAAACCTTCTCCCTTGTCTTTCTGAGGAACTGAAACTGGTGCGAAAAATGACTACAACAGTCAGAGAAAGGAGGATTATTTAGGAGAGGAAGCTACCTAAATTTGGTCTCATTTAGACTATCAGAACAGGGCTGAAGGGGATATAATTGCTACTGAGAGAAACATGGAAGGGGAGACACTGTTAGAAAATCTCGTGAAATCTCCAAGCCGAGAGCTGTGGGGCTGGAGATGAAAAAGATTTGTGATTTTCAAAGCAAAGAGGTCTGGGGTGGGTTTCAGCAGAAGCCGCAGAGGCAGCGCAGTGTGCAGCCTGATAACCATTTGGGGGACACTGATAGGACTGCAACAGCCAGGACGGACAGCATGTGACCAGGAGTTCCCTGCGAGATCCCGAGCCAGTCTTTGGCCTGTACAAGGCCAAACCTGGACAACATATGAAGAGACTCCCCTGGGTCCTGCATTTATCCATCACCCTGGTCCATCCTGTTTCACACCTTGCCTCATTCAGCAGCCATCCCAAGCTTGCCTTGGCCACACGATCTTGTTTTAGCACTGGGCAGACCAGTTTAAGTTTCTGTGGGTCCTCAGGATGGGCTGCTGTGGTAGATCTCCCATTGAAAAGATTATCCATTGTGAAGAAAACCACTTTTTTTTTCTTTTTTTCCGTTTACTTCAATACGCAAATGCCTTACTCAAGCCAAATTCAGGCACGAAATCAGAGCATTAGGTAGTGGCTGTGACTTCCAACACAGAATGGTGGTGAGCAAGCAGAATCCCACAAAACATCATCCCACCAAAGCACGGACACCGGCAGGTTGTTCCCAGGATTGCTGGTATCCACTTGGAGCACATCCACTCCTGAAACAGTACCACTGGCCTGTGCCGGGGAGAAAAAATAACCTCTGCTGCTGGCCAGCATCCTCAGCACCAGCAATTTTCACTGCACCCCAGTCAGAGACAGACCAGCCACGCGCCCCCAGGGCACAAACGCAATTCCTTACATATTTCCCAGTTCTACTGCATGGATAAAGCAGTGGCTCACCCACAAGGATACCTGGTGGGGACAGCAACAGGCTGCACGGATAGGCCTCGGTTAGGCTGTTTAATGTCATTTACTTGAGGATAAAAAGAGCAAATCAAGAGCGAGGCGTTGCCAAAGCAGCAGCCTGCAGCCTGCCGTGGGTGCAGCGTGGCGATGCCAACCCGGCACAGTCCAGGTGGGCTGAAAATCAAACACAGCATCCACGGAGAGCACCGCACATCCCAAACACTCAGGGCTTTCCCGCAGCCGACAGCTGGCAAACTGCAGCTCAGCCAGTGCTGAAATACTGTTTCTGTGGTAAAAGGAAACTGTTTCTCTGTTGATTGTTTTTATTACCCGTGGAGTCGCCATCACCACGGCTTTAACCACAGCCATGGGGCAGGCTGGGGGCTCCTCCTGTGATATCTGAGCATCCTCCAATGCAGCAAGATGTCTCAGCAGTTCTGTCCCTGTCTCCTCGAGAATGCCATCTGGGTGCCAAGCACATTCCGCCGGCCACCCCAAAATTCACCTCATAGCACCGCTCCTTGTGCAACACTTGCAGGCTTTTTGGGACGCTAGAGGTACATCCATGCCCTCCACAGAAGTCAGCAGTCCTGGCAGCAGCAGGCAGGGAAGCGACTTTTACCCAGAGCAATCCTGCCAGTTTGCTTCCAGACCTGCAGCATCAGGAGAAAACATCCTTACTTGGGCTGGAGCTGGCTTAAAATTGAGGGTTTGGTAACAAGGACTAGAAGCTAAAGCGTCTCCTCCAAAACCCACCCCCAAACCTCCAAAAC
>VZTG01001720.1:9155-61648 GCA_013397845.1 Melanocharis versteri
CCGCGGGCGCCGTTTCCAGCCGAGCCGAGCCCAGCCGCGCCGGGCCGGGCCGGGCGCGGCAGCGGCAGCGGCGGCGCGGCCGTGGGGCGGCATGGCGAGAGGGCTGGCAGCTCTCAGGGACCACTGGAAGAAATCCACCTTCGGGGCCTGCCTGCTGGGCTGGGGCGGGCACTGGCTCTATGGGAAGCACTGGTAATGCCCGCTGGGGCCGGGCGGGGAGGCGGGAGGGAGGGATGGAGGGGGCGGGAGCGCCCGAAATGGGGGTGGCCTCTCGGAGGGCCCCGGCAGCCAGAGGGGATGGGTCTGGCTCCTGCTTCAGCAGCTGTGGCCGTGGGAAGCTCAGTGCCTTTTCGTGCCTTCCCACGTCGGCAGTGTTGTAAGACTGGGGCGGGTTCAGGCGGGAGGTTTAAACAGAGGGGATGTCTGGCGTGCATGAGCAATTTTGGGTCCTGTTGGAGAGGAGAAGATTTTCTGTCTTCTAACCTGAAAAAGAATGCCACGAGCCACACGTGTGCCTTCAGCTTGCGTGCTTTTAGCCTGTATCATGAGGATGACTGGAACCAGGCCTGCAGGATGTGCTGAGGGTGGCCCATCCCAACATGGTGTTCCTGTGCCTGTGGGTTTTCTCACCTCTTTTTTGCTGTAGCAGAGGTCCTTGTCCCTTTCTTGAGGCCTGGCAGTGGCAGCAGCCTTGTGCTGTCCCTCCCTGGTGTGGTGTTTGCTGTTGTCACCCACCCAGCTGGAAGGAGCCTGTCAGCTGCTCCCCCCATAAGTTACACGTAATGGTGTCATCCCCACTGCTTTCCTGTGGAGCAAATGTCCCTGACAGTCAGTAAAATCCGCATTTGTGTTTTTTAAAAAGATGGGTTCATATTTTAATCCCTGTCCTTCAAAATTATGGTTAATGTATTTGACTGAAAAGCAAGTGTAGCCAAATTATTTTTAAAAACTATTACTTTTGGTTCTGCTGGTTATTGTCCCCGTCTTAATGTTTTTTTAATTGTTTAGTCAGGTTTTTAACAATGCTCTTTTCTGCTTACATTGAAATGCTGCCAAAGCCTCAGTGGAAGAGTTAGGAAAATGAATCTGTTTATGTTGTTTTTATACTCTCCTTCTTCACATCCTTTTGCCAAAGGACTTTGGCATTAAATCAGTCTTTGTTTTGCATGGTACATCTGCTTTCATTGCTTGCTTCTTACCTCAGGGGCTCAGCTGACTTTCAGAGGAGGGCCTGGGGGTGCAAGCTGTTCCTGAGCCAGCAGTGCCCCTGGGGGCCCAGAAGGGCAGTGGAGTCCTGGGGGGAATTCAGAAGGGCATTGCCAGCAGGTCAGGGAGTGATCCTGCCCCTCTGCCCAGCCCTGGGAGGCGCCTCTGGAGTGCTGTGTCCAGGTGGGCTCCTCAGGACAAGAGAGACACAGAGCTCCTGGAGAGGGTCCAGCAGAGGATGACGAAGATGAGGAAGGGCCTGGCTCAGGGAGCTGGGCTGTTCAGCCCCGAGAAAAGACACAGAGAGGAGACCTCATCCACGTCCATCAGTATCTGAAGGGAGGGTGGCAGAGGATGGATCCAGGCTCTGTTCCGTGGTGCTGAGCAGTAGGACACGAGGCATTGGGCACAAACTGATGCTCTGGAAGTTCCATCTGAGCAGGAGGAAGAACTTCTTTACTGTGCAAGTGACCAGGCACTGGAACAGACTGCACAGAGATGGTGTGGAGTCTCCCTCACTGGAGATNAGTGATCCTGCCCCTCTGCCCAGCCCTGGGAGGCGCCTCTGGAGTGCTGTGTCCAGGTGGGCTCCTCAGGACAAGAGAGACACAGAGCTCCTGGAGAGGGTCCAGCAGAGGATGACGAAGATGAGGAAGGGCCTGGCTCAGGGAGCTGGGCTGTTCAGCCCCGAGAAAAGACACAGAGAGGAGACCTCATCCACGTCCATCAGTATCTGAAGGGAGGGTGGCAGAGGATGGATCCAGGCTCTGTTCCGTGGTGCTGAGCAGTAGGACACGAGGCATTGGGCACAAACTGATGCTCTGGAAGTTCCATCTGAGCAGGAGGAAGAACTTCTTTACTGTGCAAGTGACCAGGCACTGGAACAGACTGCACAGAGATGGTGTGGAGTCTCCCTCACTGGAGATATTCCAGAGCCATCAGGATACAATCCGGTGCAATGTACTCTAGGAATACCCTGCAGGTTAGAGCAGGGAGGTTGGACCAGATGACCCACAGTGGTCCCTTCCAGCTGTACCCATTCCGTGATTCTGTGACTGCAGGGCAAGCAACAAAAAAACTCTCCCTCCAGTTTTTTTTTTCCTTGAAAATGCTGATTACGTGTTGGGGTTTTTTGATGCCTCCATGTAATGTCAGTGAACTTGCATTCAACTTTGTCCTCTGATGGCTTGAACTTTGAATTTGGATAAAATAGTAAAATGTAAATGAGTAATTATTTGAAGTTCTATCATTCCAGATACCTCCTAGCCAAAAGAATAAACTTAATGGACAGAATGAGGAGGAAGAGATTGCCTGGTAGCATTCATATGAGGGGCTGGCTGGTGGTGCAGAGCAGCCTGTGACCTTCCCAGGTACCCAGCTTATGTAAATAGCCACTTCTCTTCTGGTTGCCACAGATACTGATGACAGCAGAGGGCAAGTCAGGTCCAGGTCCTATGGAGAGCTACTGAAATAGAGATTAAGAAAAAGACTATACCTGCTCCGTGTGCATATGGAGAGTGGGCACTTGAGGAGGCCTGGGAACAGTGGCAGACACAGCCAGTGTCCCCTCTGTGTCTGTTGTGTCTGGGAGTTCTTGTGCCCAAGTGCTGTTGGTCTCAGCTGTACATTGATTTCTTGTGTGGTAACGGTGAAATTGTGTTCTGGTCACTGAGAATATGGAGTGTGCCACTGGTGAGGTGGTGGGGAAAAAGGAGGAAAATATGAAAGGCGAACAACCAGAAAGGGAATCTTTGGTATCTAGATTTCAGTGCGTGGAGGTTGTTTGCCTCAAGTGTAAGCGTGGTGTTTTAACCCAGATAATATACTGAGGGGAAAAAAATTTTTGCATGTCCTATTCTCCAATCTCCCCTTTTATCTGTAAAGGAAAATACAGCATTTCCTTAGCAGACACTGGAAATGCAAGGTAGGAAATCCTGTGATGACAGACAGCTCAGTGAGACTTTGAGGTAGGCCGTAGCTACTGCTTTCAGGGTTTTAAATGCTGTTTGGAAACACTGACAACTGTTTAGCAGTTTCTGGGCCATTTTCTGTGGAGAGTTGTTTTATCCAGATTAGAGAAAAACAAGGAACGATAAGATGGCAAGAGTGTAGAAAAGAATTGAAAGATGGTCTCAACAGCCCTTTGTGATACTCTGTGCATGGTGAGGACCTTACCTTGCAGCAGGTGGACAGCAGGGAATAGGCCAGGATCCCTCTCTGCGGCTTGTGGGGATGGCTTTTGGTGTGTTTTTGTACATTCCCTCTTCCCAGTTTCTTTGTCTGTGTCCCAGTTGTGCTGGGGAGGAGAGAGGTGCCTTTTGCCCCGTGCACAGATTGCCACAGGCAATCCTCAGGCTGGGAGAGGTTAATGAAGGATCTGTAGGGGCTGTGTTGGCCCTGAGGCTTGTTGTTATCCACATCAGAGGCTCGATTGCTATGCGTGAGCCATGCCTGACTGGACTGATATTTGCCCTTCTAGAACACATTTAAAGTGTAGTGAGGCCTTGTGCTTTGGTTTCTGGCATCACAAGTTCCTGATGAAGGGCCTTGCTTTAGCACAGCATTGGTTCAGATTAGCCTTTGACTTCTTGGAAGTAGCTGAGATGTTGGTCATTTATTT
The DNA here is from genome assembly GCA_013397845.1 of Melanocharis versteri. NCBI lineage: Eukaryota > Metazoa > Chordata > Aves > Passeriformes > Melanocharitidae > Melanocharis > Melanocharis versteri. Next base: position 12,982 of record VZTG01001720.1, read on the forward strand.
GCAGCCAAAGAAAATTTTTGTTTGCCATCCTGCATCCCTCTTTCCGTCCTTGTGGATTTTCTAAAGTATTTCTCTTGCAAGGAGAAGGCGATTTGCTTTTTTGACTCCTCAAGGTTCCTTCTTCTTTTGGATGCAGCAGCCATGATGCCTGCATGAAGTGGAGCTATTGTAAATAACAATCTGTCCTGCAGATAAATGGCAGCTCTTCTGCAGTCAGTCTCTACAAGCTCATAGGGACAAAAGAGCTCTGAAGTACTTCCTTAAGGCTTAGGAGGATGCTATATGGACAAGAAGAACGTTACCTTTTCCAGGCTAGTTCCCAGCGCCCCTTCCCTGCCTGGAAATGGACGTGGATGTCCCCCTTGCATGCCCTGAAGACTGTGCTGTGGAGCCTGGTGAGGATGCCCTTGTGCTCCGTAGGCTGTAAAGGGAAGAAGGGCACTGGAGTGCGATGGAGCGTCACTGAGTTGGTCTAAAGGTTGTGGGTGGCAATAACTGTAAAGGTCGAGGAGCTGCTTAGTCTTGGTACTTTCTTCCTGCAGCATTTAGTTTCTGGATCAGTGTATTAGCCTTTCAGTTTGGGAGATGTTTGTTCAAATACTGACTGATTTAAGAGTAAGGGGTTTTGGATGAGCAGGTAGAATAAAAGGAGGAAACCTTGTGCTGATTCTCCCTCCCCCGTGTGTTATTCAGCCCTTCTAAGCATGTGATGGTACAGAAGGTACCTCTTCCACAAGGGTGTCAGTCAGGAGGTGGCAAAGGTTTTTCATGAGCCAAATGATAGGTGTTATGTCTGGTTGAACTGCTGTTAACTAGAAGCCCATTGCCATTCTTGCAAAACCATAACAAGTCTTAAAATTCCTTTTGTTCTCATAAAATGTTTTAAAAATCCGTTGTCTTGCATTTAGGATAGCAAATATTCTTGTGGTATCTGAGGAGTAGGAGGATAACTCAGTGCAGCTACATGTGAGGTTGTCTTTAAATTCAGTTTCTCTGGATTGCATGAATTTATGTATTAGGTTCATTTTAATCTATAGCATATCATGCTGCACGTGCAAGGGACACTTAATTTGATATCTTAGATCAAAGCTTGGAGGGTATGCAGATTGTCAGGTGTGTGCTCATACACAGTAACATACTTCTGCTTAGCATGCACAGGTGAGGTTGATTACAAATAAAGATACCATATGATTGTTTTAACATTTTCACCAAGTTTGGAATTTCCTGTCACCTTTATGTCCTGGGTCACCTTTCCTGAATTGAGCTGCAGCTGTTCTTTGTATGCCCAGGGGCTGCAGTCAGTTACCAGCTCTGTCAAATCAGCAGAAATGAAATCTCCAGCATGATGGACATCATCTTAACTGATTGTCAGATTTGACCTGGCTGTGACAGTGATGTCACTGCATAAGTGATCATCACCAAGTCAGGATGGAGACCCTAGATATTGTACTGAGGCAGTGGACTCATCACATACTTAGTTTTACTCTGTATATGTTAAAAGTATTGACATTCTCAGTAGAAAATGCTGGCAAAGCACCTGAGCCTTTGACTGCCTGCCAGTAATCCTGAGTGGTGCTGTTATCTACAATTTGAATGTTAGTCTCTGCGTGTTTGCCAGCTGATAACTCACTTTGTCACCTTTCTGCATGTACTTCCTGAGTAGCTGACTTTATTTCATCAAAACTTTGTCAAAAAAACAGAGTATAAATTCTGAGTCTTAGGTAAAGCTGATGAAACCTAAGATTTGTCTTTCATGCCCTTCCAAGGCCAAGATGGAAGTAAATTCTAATATCCAGTAAAGAGGATTCTGTGCTCTTGCTGTATTAGAAGCAGCCAAAAAAGCTCTCTGCTAAGATAAAATCTATTTCAGAAGTTCTGATATAGCTCCTGAGGACTAGTTCTGTGTGCACAGCTTTGGTCAAGTTTCCCACACAAAACTCTGTGTTTTGATGCAGATGCTGAACTGGAGAGTTTTTAGGCTTCTTCATATTTGAGTATATCTAATAGTCTTAGATGTAATGCTGATAACCCATTTCGAAATGAGATCCTGAGCTTCTTTATACATTCGTAGCGTGATCACTTTCAGAGGCGTTGCTTTGGTTGGATCTAAGACAGACCCTTGCTGCAGCTGAGAGCCTCAGACAGCTTCAGTTCGACTTTGTTGTCTTCTGCTTGTTGCATCCGTTGCTGCCCTGGGTGACCTTTCATCATGGGAACTGTCCTTTCCACCCTGGCTTCTGCTGGCACTTGCGCACAGGACTCGGTCTCAGCTTGAGGAGCATCCATACGGAATTGTGTGGATCTGTGTGCTTATGTGTAAGAGTGTTAATTCCCTGTTAATGCCCTATTCCAGCCGAAAGCATTCAGGACAGGAGCAGTGGCCAGCAGTCCAGCACTGGGGGTGTTGCAGAGAAACCAGAACAGCCCTGTCCAGCTGAGTCAGGGATGCTGCGCTCTCAGAGCGTTGTGTTCTGGCAGCCTGGTACGGCTGGGGCGTGGGGAGCTCTGCACATTTGCTCTTGTGTCCTTTCTGTGTTGGTTCCATCCTTTGGTGTGAGCCTGCTGTGTTCTCCACAGAGTCTGTGCTGCAGGGGCTGCCGGCCTTGAGGCTTTACTGGGAATGTTCTGTCTGTGGGTTCAGGCTAGGACAGCCTCTTTCTTCCATACCCTGCTGCCACTGTTTGTTCCTCTCCGTTTCCCAATTTTTTACTGCTTAAGCAAGTTGGCCCAGCTGTAAGATGTGTGATGCTTAATTCTCACAGCAGGAAGACAGCCCTGAGCTGGCCAGCAGATGCAACACTGCTTGTCTGTTTGGTTTTAAGGCCAAATTGTGTAGATAAGCCCTTAGGGGAAATGTAAAGTAAAAATTGATTTTTAGTTTGCTGTGGATATGGTGCAAGTCAGAAGAAATCTCTGTGTGTTCTTTAAGGCAGCGCAGCAATTTCCCTCAGCCTCCCCCTGCTTGTGTTCAAGCATTGTTGAAAAGGCTTTGTACTGCCTAATAGTAGACAATAAAGTACCAAAAAATCAACAAAATCTTACGTTTATTATTAAAGTCTTATATTCTCTGGCAGCTGGTGAGCAGTCATATTTTGAGAGTGAATACATGCTGAGGCTGAAGGCTTTGAGAAGTTACCTTTTAGCTGGTTTTCACATTTTTCTAGCTGTATTTATCGATTGTTGTGACCTGCAGAGGACTTGCAGGCCCACTTGGGGTACTTCAGGTGAGCCACATGAAGTGAGTAAAGGCAACAGCTGTGATGCGGGAGGAGGACTGCTGTTCTTACAGGTGCATCCCTGTGAGTGCACTTGTGCTGTTTTTTCTGGAGTTTTTAAGCTAGTTAAGTGTTGACATAATATTTTAAGGAAATAAAAAAATTCCTGTTACCTGGCATCTTAAACCAAACTTGGGACATCCTTAAGACAAACTCAGATGACTTCGAAATGTCCCAGCTGCGTAAGTGGAAATCCTATGAGTATGGCTGGGATGGTATGGGATTCTGGGTGCTGTGCTGCTGGAGGGGTGAGACAAATCACCTGGAAATTGTTGGATGGTAAATGATTCTTCTGGTCTCAGAATCTAAACCTTTCCTTTGACACCAAAATGGTAAGTGTCAAAGTAGGCTTTTTCTGTCTCTTTAACTGCTTCAGTGCAGGAGAAAATCAGCATAAATGTTGGCATCCAAACTGTCAAGCTTAATTTTTATGGGTAAGACTCCATTGAGGTGAATCCTTGACAGTTGTTTTGAGGATCTTTGCAAGCTGGGAAGGAGAGCACAGTATCTTCTGCTTGCATTTGGAAAGTGTTGCTGGACTCCATTTTAAAAGCAATTAACACTGCAGCGTAAAGCTGGGGGCACCAGGAAAACAGACTGGCTGACAGTGTGACAGAGCTTGACTTCTGAACAAAATAGCATCAATGTGAAGTAAACAGATAATGTGGGTTTGGCTGGGGTTTGTTCAGAAGGTTAGGACAGCAATTCTCAAAGACATCAACTGTGCGGCCTTCATTTGATAGTCAGGGCTTCCTGATATCCCGTAGTATTTCAACTTTATGTATTGAAATTGCAATTGTTTTCTGTTTGCTTTGGCCACACGTAGTCGCAGAGTGGGGTAAAACGTCCCTGTGTGAGGGCTCATGCCCTCAGTGGCACAGTGTGCTCTCAGCCTGTCACGCTGTCTTGACTGAGCTGGAATTAGCTGTGACACTGCTGTTGCACAGCTTGGAGCACCAACCTTTGCAGAGGCAGTTATTTTCACCGGTGCTCTTCTATCATATTACTGCAATCAAACCCAAGGCTGTCACTCCTCTAAGTGATATTGCAGGTGCTTAATACAAATTATCCACTCCTTTGGTTTTAAGGAGCAAATATGACAGCATGCCTCTGAGGAATTGTTTTGCAGACATTCCAGTTACTTGTTGTCCTGATGAGGTGTTATTCACATATTTTCTTTTTCCATGCTTGAACTCTTCCTTTGTCCTTTCATTATTACCAAGAATAAATCTGTGGCTTTTATACTGTAGTTATTTTCTCAGAACCCAATTTTATATCTCACCTGAAGTCGCCCTATTTCTTGTTTTGTGGCATTGCAGCATCTCCTGGTGATGCCAAAAAGAGCAGCTTATATAGTTCCAGTGACAGATAAATTCTGTAAAGCAGTGGAATCAAGTAATGGCACTTGTGTTTGGCCTTGCCTTGCCTTCTCTTCTGCCGTTTCCGTGGCGGGGTTTGGCCTGATGAGCCACACTTGGGGGCAGAGGTGTGCTGTTCTCCCAGTCACTTGTTTTTGTCTGGTTGGTTGGTGTAATGTTCATTCTGGCGTGCTGACTGGAGGTGGGGTTTTTCATATGTGATATTTTGAAATGATAATATACAGTCTTGCCAGGTAGTGGCAAAGACAAGCTGAAGGATGGAAAGTGTCTGGTAACCCAGAGGACGGGCGACACTCTGGGCACAGCAGAACAGTACTCCCCATTTTGTCTGCAAGGGGAAATAGGGCATTTTTGGGGCTGAGGAAGGAGCAGACTTTCGTTCTTCACTCAATAGCTGTGTCTCCAGTGCTTGCCGTCTGTATACCTTGCTTGCCAGTGACAAGGATTAGTCAGGAATGTGTTTCTGACATGACCATCCGTGACTTATCGAACACTGATCATCTCTCTTTTGTTTTTAAACTTTGCTTAACGAGTTGAGTGTTTTTCACCTTTCTGAGTTACTGCTTTGGGCCGTGCTGAGACCTAGGTGGGTGGCAGGTGCTGCATTAACGTGTGTTTGGCTTGCACACTGATGGAGAGTGGAGTCCACAGTTGTAATGCATAAAGACTTAAGTCCTCTCTAAAACCCTTCTACACTTCCAGAATGGTAAGTACCTTCAGTGTAAATACCAGGCAGTGAGAACATTGGAAAAACCCACACCTGAGCTCTGGAGTACAGTTACGTAGCAATTTAACAAATAAATCACAGTTACACAGTGTGCCAGAGCTTATGTAATCTCTGCACACTTGGCATCCTGGTCTTTGTTTTCTGCTTTTCTTCCCTCTAGAAAGAATGTTCATGTGCACATGCAGAAAAAAAATATGCATGTGTGCATAAATGCGTGCATTATCCTTAAAATGTTTTGTTTGGTTTTTTTTTTTTTTTTATTTCAATGTTGTCAAACTGTGTATAAAAGGGGTATGTACCTACATTTTAAAAATGAGCAAATTGTTTTAAACTTACACAACATAATGTCCCCTCTCTTTTCTGTCTTACCCGATAGCGATAACCTGCTACGAAGAGCTGCATGCCAAGAAGCCCAGGTAATACCGTTTAAAGTAATAAAATTAGATTAAAATCTCCCTCTTATCTTGGTTGTGCAGGGCTCCTGAGATTCTCCCAGCGGGCCCTTCCTACGTGACAAGCTTTATAATGATGCCATCTGTGTTCTTTCCCTTAATGCCCGGGGGTGGGCAGGGGGTACTGCCCCTTGCAAGCCCTGGCTGCTGCTGCAGGGGAGTGCAGCGTTATCCTTGGGGTGATCTTAGCCACTGCTGGAGCTACCCAGACCTCCGTTGCTGCACATGTAATTGCTCTGTGCCTCTAAAGTTGTGGTAGGAAGATGATTTGCTGATAAGAGTGAAATCCCAGCCCCACCAGGAGGGGTCCAGCCTGGGCAGAAGCAGCATAAACCACTTCGCGTCGGTGCTCAGCTGCAGACCTTGCCCTTGTGTGTTTGACTCCGAGTGACTTTATCAGGGGTGCCAGCTGTGATAACTGACTGACCCAGCTCTTTTGGGACCCATGTACTGGGAGCTTGATGGGGACAGCCTGGTTGCTGATCCGTGACAAGAAGACAAATGTTCAGGGGGGGAGAGTTACTCCCTCGGGGTACTGGCTGTTGCATTTCATAGTTTGTGGCCTGCATGGCAAACAGCAGTCAACAAACTCCCATACTGTAATATTCCCACAGTCTTGTCCTTAATAAGCAGTGTTTTGGTGGTGTAAGTGCTGCTTCCCATGGATGACATCCCTTCTGGAGGATTTTAAGAGTTTTTACCTCCTGCAAATGAAGTTTATTCTGAACCTGCATCTTCATGACACGTCTTGGAGATTTTGCAGGGTGTAACACTGCTCCCATCATTGCTACATGCTGGGGCCTGAGTGGGATAGTGAAAATTATTTTTCTCAGTAGAGAAGTGTTGTGCACCTGAATTATCCCAATTTTAGTCTGTCTGCTGTTGAAAGATTTTCACAGCAACTTGTCTTGTTCAATGGATTTTCGTGCCAGAATAGATGTTAGGGAACTCACGGCTCGTGAAAGAACAAGGAAAATCTTTCCCTGAAAATGCTGCTTTCATAAACCATACTTGTAATTTCAGTGCCTTATGCTTTCAATATTAATTTTTACTGCATAATAACAAAGTGATAGAAGTTTTTTATATCACAAAAAATAGACGTTAATACCGCCGTATTTGAAGCATGCTGACCAAATTAAACCAATTTTTTTAAAAGGAGCTGATGAAGTGGTTTGTGTGTACTATCAAAAAGGTGTGAGTGCTAAGGAAGAGACTGGTACCAGTAGATAGTTCAGTTGTGGAAATCCTGAATTTCCTATTTCTTAAATCCAGTTATTAAGTGACAGGTTCTATTCCATTATGACTTATTCTTACAAATGAAAATACAAAAGCACTGTCAGTAGAGCTTCCTGCAATTTTAGTGGCTAAAGCCTGGGAAAATATCCTGCAGATGGCTCCTGCATTAGGAAGGAATGAATCAGAAAGCCTAGTAATCAATTCTTGCTGTAATTTCCATTCTCACTGATGTGTCAGTGCCAAATAGTGCTTGAAAACACACAGCAGTACTGCATTAAGGCATTAAGTGTCTGGTATGGTCTTCAGAATAACAAGGATCTAAAATTGTTTGAAAAATGCTGCTTGCTTTTATAGTGCTGTATATAAGTATTAGAAAAAAATAGAGGCAAACTCACCAAAGAAAAAGTTTAGTCTGAATGAAGCGTGTGTGGAGTTCTTATCATTTTTACATTGGATTTTTAGATTTTTAAGCCTGTTGCATTTTCAGATTGATGAGGGAGCTGCCTTCCTGACAAAGTATCCACTACAGCGGTATTTCCTGCCAAGGTTCCTCCACGTGTGTCTGAATTAAAATATCAGTTTATGATGACAGCCTTGGTGTGGCAAGTGATTATGGAAAGATTCTATAATAAAGAACCCATTTATTCTATTTTTGGCATTTTACACCTCTATCTCTGGAATAAGCCAGTGTCAGCTGACTTGGACTTCCTTGGCAGATCAGTCTTGCTGATTGGCCTTGTTGTTGCTGAACTCTGGGCACGTGTTAAAGAGGTGCTGTTTATCTGGCAAACAATTCACTCAAGGATCGTTTTCTGTAAAAGAATGTAGTTTCTTTGATGGTATTCATAAAGCACTATAAAAGCTTTGTATAGAGGGTTTTTCATAGTTGTAGAATAGTGATTGTCATCTTAGAAATCCAGAAATACAATACCTGGAAGTGTGCATTTGACAAGAAAGTGAAAAAGGCATTGATTTACCTAAATTATACCTTCATATATATGTTTAATAACCATTTTTATGGTATGACTATAAGTTATCTTTACTTATGTTCTGCTGTGAAAGAGTTTTAGAATGTTGCATTATTATTTTTTTATTTCCTGTCTTACAAATCAGCATTTGCTTTAGAAATGCCCCTGTACGTAACATAAATGTCTAAGTATATTACATAAAGAAGCGATTATGTCATTACTCATAAAATCTTTATGAGCCTTGTCGGGTGCTTTAGAGCCTTATTAGATTGTTTGGAGCATGCAAATACATCACATTGTGCCCCCCAAGCAAATAATTAGTAGTTTCTAACAGCTGTAACGTGCTAGAGGTCCCCTATTCCCCAATTCTCACCCAACAATTGCAATGTAATAAGTTGGTCTGTTTTCCAGCTAATCTTCAAGTAAACTTTAAGAGCTATTGATTTGTTTCACTTTCTTTGAAGATTTCTTTACTCTCAGCGACTTCTCTCATCCTTTTTCTTTCTTGAAGAAGAAATTCGGGTGTTTTAAGCAGCACAGCCAGCTGTACCCTTCTTTAAATTGAGGTTTCCTGAGCAAAGTTTGCAAGTGGAATTAATAATAAGTTTGAACAGCTAACAACCACTAAAATGTACTGTTCTTTGTGTACAGTATCACCTTCTTCAATATAAAAATTCCTGCTAGGGGGTTAACTGTCAAGGGAAAGGGGAAAAAAAGCCAGGGACAGTTGGCTGGGCCATGTTCAGCACAGTAGCCTTTGGTTCCTGCTCTTTCTGGGGTTTCTGGATGGTATTGCTGAATACCTTGTATTCCTTGCGTTCAAATCCAGTTTGATTTGATGCATTAGTGAGGATGCCTTCAAGTGACCTTCTAGAGGCTTACAGAGTGGGATGTAACATGCATGGAAGTTTTGCATTTCCTTGTGTCCCCTGTGCTGAACGGCTTTGGAAATAGGTACAAAGTGCAAGGGGCTTTGTGGAGGAACTCGCAAAGAATTTAAAATTGAGACGCCTCTTCAGAATTGGATTAAAAGTTGAAGAGGAATTGGATGATTTTTATACAGAGAGATTAGTTTAAAAAAAAAAGTGTAAGGAACAGTGGACTTGCTTGTAGGTCAAGGGAGATTCTCTTGTAATTATCTTTCCTGTCTTCAAAAACTGAAGCATAGAAAATACTAAAATGAGTAGAAGAGATAGAGGAATTAAAGTTCAGAAGTTGGAAAGAATGCAGAAAGAAGGTGGGAGGCAGGTGTATGAGAATTACCTAAGGAAAGAAAATCAAGTAACCTTGGAGTCAAGGAGAGCTCCCTGGATCTCTGCCCATGGCAGAAGACCAGAGGTTGACAAAAACGAAATGGTGGCTGAATTGTAAAAATGAGCTGAAGAGTACTTACGACAGTGGTATGAGCTGCTGCTAAGGGTGCAGCTCTTTGAATAGGAGACCTGTACAATGGCTGAAGATGGAAGTAATTTGAATGTCATGAGGCCTGAGAGCCCATTGACATTTGTAGAAATGTGTTATTTTGAACTGTTTTAGCAGTGTGGTTAAGAGATAAACTGAGCCCTACTCTTTTTGTCTTACTTAGGCTTTTGGCAACCAGCTGATCCCTGCCACTGTGCCACTGAAGAAAGCAACAGTGTTCCTCAACCCAGCAGCTTGCAAAGGGTAAAATTCCCCCTTCCCAGCACTCTCATTTGAAACACTCTTTCTGCATATCTGTTCTGCTCTCCACTCTAAAAGCCAGCCAGATTTTTGAGCTCATTTTTGCCTCCCTCTGATGCCAAGCTGGTGCTATGTCACTATGCCAAACTTTGTTTCACCAAAAATATTGGGATGAGAAATAGGATTAGTTGCTTGAGGTGGAAGAATTATTTCTAAACATATATATATATTTCTTTTTTTTCTTTAACCCTGTGTTTCGGCCTTTGTCATTCCTTCATATGTGGAATTGCTTTGTATTCCTTCTAAACTTTTGCATGTGACACATTTCCATCCTCAAAAACTATAGAAATAAGAGATGACCTTGATTGCTTCAAGACTTGAAGTTGGCAAGGAGTGATCTTACTTCTGTGGGAGCCTGCCCTTGAAAGGGATGTGCCCACAAACTGAGAGGCTAAATATGGGTTTGGAGCAAGACTCCTGGAAGAGGTCGGCTGCTATTTTTGTGTGCTCATTAGCAGAAAAACGATAATCTTGGATGTGATGTGTGTCTGTTTCTGCTGATCAGCTAAGCTTTGGAATAGCTGCATTTTGTGGCGGGGCAGAGAGTTGTTACTACCAATATGAAGGGAATAATATACCTGACATGGAAGCGCTTGGACTCACATGCTTTTGTTCAAAACACTCATGACTGGAAAATGCAAAGTATTAATCAAGTCTCATGTTTCTACTTGTAAACAATTTACAGTTAGTGGTATAATTATTTTATTATCTGTCCTATAACAAAAAAGGTCAGAGTTTTGCTTCTAACCTTATTTAATAATATGTGGTAATAAATAATTGGGATTTTTAAAATATTTCTTAAAGCCTACATGGGCCTTCTTTGTGGTCCTAAAGGCTGGTGATTTGTAAGTCATTAATTTTCTAATAAGTTTCCTTCAGGAGATCTTGATTTGTTTTAATGGGTTTTTAAAATTATTTTTGGCAAAAGCTAGATAACATCTTGTGCATTTATTAAAACTGCAACGAAACCCTGACATCTGAGATATGAGACTAGAAATGTAATACATTTGAACCACATGAAATCTCATCTTTCCTCACTGTCAGGTGGAGTGACTGATTGTGGAGATTGAATGCTCAGTTTTAAGTAGATTTCTTCTTGCTATTCATTTGTTTCTTTCCTTTTTAATTTTTTTTCAGCCACCAGACTCATTAAATAGTTTTTACTCTGTTGTTTCTAGCAAAGCTGGGAACCTTTTTGAAAAGAATGCTGCACCAATTTTGCACTTATCTGGCTTGGACGTAACTGTGGTTAAGGTAAGAACTGATAGGTTCTGCTACTATAGAAATATTAACTGCTCTTCTTTCTCCTCTTGGAGAATTGAAATTCAAACCTGTATGCATTTGAAATTCTCAGTTGTCCTGTAGACATCTTAGAGGAAGAAATAAATACTGAGATATTAAGCGGATACCTAATCTTTTTAATGCACAGTTAGTTTACAAACAGTGTAGTGAGATTTTAATTTTCAGCTCAAGCAGTCCATGTGCTTGTTTGTCTGTCTAAAGCAGCCCTTCTATAATTCATGTTTGAGAGAAAACTCTCTAAATACTTGGGTGCTGGCTAGTGGTGCGTGCCCATTGCTGTTGGATTTGTCATTTCTGCCTGAACTTGGAGAATTGAAAAGTGAGGAATTTTGGCATGCAGTCGAACTGTTCAGATTAATTAAAAATAACCTTTTATCTTTACACTGAAATTATTTCTGTGTCTCTTCAAATAATTCAACGTTCCCATCACAAAATCAGAACACTGAGCTCTAAATGGTGTGAATTAACAAACAGGTTTTCTTTGGAAAGAGAAGAACAAGGAAACATGAAGGGATTCTGATCTCCTTGCAGTTTTTTTGAGGCTGTGATATGTGGATTGCTTAGTAGTCAGTGGGTCCTAACAGCAAAGTACTCTAATATGCATCTTTCTGCCTTGCAATCTTTTTCACAAGGTTTAGTGTTAAAATGCTGTTTTTATTAATCCCTTTCTCTGATCATTAAAAATACCTAGTCCCACCATAAGAGAAGAAATTATTTTGCAAGACTTAAAACTGATGCTTGGTAGTGTCAGACCTGTCAAGTTGGCAAAACAGGGCTGGGCAAGGAAGTGAGGCTGAGATGGCTGTATAAAAGACACAATTTTGCAGAAAACAGTTTTGATGGTTTAAAAAGTCAGTACTTTTTACTGCTAAATACGTTGTCAGTGGCTGTCAGGCAGTGGCCTTTTATGTAGTTGATGCTGTGTTTCAGGAGATGCACTTGAGCACTTGGGCTGCTAAAGACAGTGGGAGTTTTTCTGCAAGTGGTTGACTTCAGGGTGTGTTTCAATGTAATATTACCTGGAAATAAGATTATTGCTGTGGTATTCTAGATCTATTGAGTAAGATTTGCTCTGATACTTCATTTAACCTCTGTGTGTGTGTGCGTTTACTTGCACATACTATATTATGCAGCAAACTGGTTTTTTAAGTTGAAAAAAAAAATCTCTGAATGTAAGTAATATTCAGTACTGTGTGCCTATATAAAAGTAATTATTAACCAGATGGATAGATGATTCTTTTTTCTATAAGAGAGATATACCAGAAATAGTAATCTGAGTCCTCATGTGTGGATTTCTGTTTCTTCAGACTGATTATGAGGGACAAGCGAAAAAGCTTCTGGAATTAATGGAAAACACGGATCTGATCATTATTGCAGGAGGAGATGGCACAGTCCAAGAGGTACTGCAGGAGCCTGGTTTGTTGAGAATCATAGTTGGGCTGAGGACAAGAAGATTGAGTCTGTGCAATGTAGCAGCATCGTAACAATTGTTCCTAGAGATCTGTCCAGTTCAGTATCTGCGTTTTCAGTAAATGTTACAATATTCTGGAGGCAGAACACTCTGCTTTTTGGTATTCGTCTTAAAGAGATGATGGGAGTGGGGACAAAAAGAGTGTGTGACATAACTGTCTTCCAGAACTTTATTCTAGAATGAAACTCTTTGGAGGGACATGGTTTTAACTTTTTCTTTCCCTGTGATGTAGTTGTGATGGTTTGATTTGCAAAGTTCCTTCCTTTCTATATACTCCCCAAGAGGAATGCATATTTTGCTAAGTGGGAATCAGATAATTTAAAAATTACGTGGGAATGATAACAAAGCGTGGAACGTATTTAATAAATGCCTATTGTCAAGATGATTAATGACAGGAGCAGAGCTGGGGGATACTCTCTTTTTCAAGTAAGACTGTATTTTATTCAAGCAGTTCCTGGTTGCCAACTACTGGCTTCGTAAGACAATGGCTAAATGAATGCAATGACCTTAAGAGAAAGTGTTCAGAATACATCTGCAAGTTTGTTCTGGCCTTTTGTTAATTGCACTGACCAGTGCTGGTTTTGCATTATGCAGAGCATTATTCAGTGTTAAAACTGAATAATGACACTGGCATTGGTTGTGGTGCCAGCATGTGCTCGGGCACACTCATAACCCTGCTGTTCCCAACATGTTTGCAGGCTGAACATTCCTCCTTTCCCATGTAAACAACTTGTAGCACCTTCCATAAATGAGTAGCTGCTCCTTAAATCTCATCGAAGAGTAAATGTGGTTAAGAACTTAATAGCTTTTTACTGTAACTGAAAAATAAAATTCTTAGAGCTGAGCATTTCCTATGTTTTTCAGGTCATAACTGGACTTCTCCGTAGAGCAGATGAGGTGAGAAGGTGTCATTTTAAAAACTGTGTTTATTTCTTGGAGTGTCTTGTGCATCCATTGTGATTTCTTGGCCTCAGCTGCCTTCAGCAGATACGTTGCTTATTACTCTGGAGCCAGCTTGCTATGCAATAAGCCAGCTGGGCTACTGTCCTGCAATGCTGCCCGTTGTTCTTTGTTCCCTTTCTGAGGGAGCGCAGTGACTCCCAAGCCATGGCTCTGGGAGGTTTCCAGCGTCAGAGCAGGGATTGTGGAGAAGCCAGATGCTCAATTTTCAAAGACCCATGGACCAGCTGTGCATGCCACTTTGTTTGGCAGAAGCATTGGGCAAAAGTACATGTTTTTCTTGTATTTATAGAGGCTTGAAACCAAATTCAGTTACGGTCACACTCCCATTGCTTTGGGATTGCTCTGCTGTTTCTTCAAGCAGTGCACACCTACCTATGCAGATGGCTGTACTAAGCAAATTTTAACCTCTCAAGGTGGATCACTCTGAATGGAAATGAGAGAGATTTTTCTTTTTAAAGTGGGAGTACAGTGTTATTGAAGAAAGGACGGAATCACTGTTCCCAAAACCTTCTGGCAGGAGCTGGCAAAAACTCAATTAAATGATCCAGACAAGATTATGATGATACCCTTGGCAGCTAGAATTGTATCTGTTTAGGCATTTGCTTTGTCTGAATGTGACAAGGGGAATTCTGCAACCAATCCAGTATTTTTAAAGGAGGGCTAGTTACATCAATTCTGAGACATCACTGTTTTAAACCTAATATTATTATAGTTGGATCCTGAGACCTTTATAATTTGAAGATAGTGGAAGAAACGTTTTAGAGGCTTTACTGGCTGGTTTCTCTTTTTTTTTTGGCTTCTTATCTTGATGTACCTTGGATCGTTTCGCAGTAGTGTAGGAAATTCTGCATCCAGCACAATTGCGGGTGGAATACTGCATTGTAGTATTGCCACTGTGTCACTTCATGTCTTCGGCCAAGGAATTCCTGTCCTTCATGTCACACTGTCCTAGGAGTAGAGATCTGCACTGGAGCTCCCTCTCTCTGTGCCCTGCTTCCCTTTTCCCTCGGGGCTGTCACACCACTGTTGCCTGCCTACGAAGAGCCTGTGCAAGGTGTTCCAGAAGCCCTGTTCCTAGCAGCCGGGGGAGCAGGGCTTGGCTGCATGAGCTGCAAACAGCCTCTCCTCTGCACACTGTATGGCAGTGCTGAAGAACATGAGAGCAGGGTGTTTGAGAGTGTCAGGACTCGCAGGTGGCACGGACACAGCAGGGGGGAGCGGTCGGGCGTGCAGTGAGAAGGAATTCCTGAGCGGCTGCAGATCGGCTGTGTCCCGGTGCTGCTGGTGGCATCGCCCAGGAGGGAGGTAGTGCCCTGGAAATGGGGTGGTTCACACTGATTTGCTGACACACTTCAAGAAGGAAGGTTTAGGATGATGTATAGGGTAATAACTTGCTCCTTCAACAAGCCCTTTTGCTGAGCAGTGGTACAGAAAAATAACATGGTCAGTGACTTCCAAAAATTAGACCTTCTGCTGCTTCATGATTTGGATGGCAGAGGAATCAATTAATTTCCTTTCCTTAAGTGAGAAAATCTCTTTGCTATGCAAGGTTACTCTGTCAGAGGGGGATTTCTGCAGTGGTAAATGAGATTCAGAGCCTGTGATGCCACCGTCAGTATTAAGAAAGATGGCAGATTGCTGACAGAATCCATGCATTAGTTGGGATGTGGCTGCCAAACTGCGTGTAACAATGCTCTTAATGACTACAGAGAGCTCCTTTGTACCCAGTTGGCAGTGGTGGGTTCACAGATTCGGGTGCCATCTTCTGAGTCATTGTGTGAGGAAGTGCCTGGCTGCTCAGTGCCAAAGGGGTGATGCCAGACACAGCTGTCATCTCCACACAGGAAGCTTCGTGCAAATGTTAATTTAGTCTCTTTATGTGTCCAGGCTGCCTTCAGTAAGATTCCTATAGGATTCATACCCCTTGGAAAAACTTGCACTTTGAGCCACACATTGTACCCTGAAAGCACGAATCAAGTCCAGTAAGTATTGCATGTTTCTGGAACACGTTTGTTTATTTTCAAGGAGCAGTGCTTCTTGGTAGCTTGATGCTTTTCTTTTTCTTCTGTGTTACATAGAAGTTGGCAGTCTTTGGGCAGAGCCTGATGATTCTCTGGACTTGCCTGAGTTAATGACTTCCAAAAACTGACTAAAAATTAAAAGAAGGAAATGTATGTATTATTAGAAACATTTGCTGTGGCTAATTTCCCTGTGATCGTGTGATGCTCAGAGTTTAAAAAGAAAAGGGGATTAAAGGGATCAGCCTCTTAGGAATAGCAGGAAGGGTATGACAAGGATATAGCAAGGATATGACAAAATAAGCCAAAAATAAGTCCTCTTTCTGACCCTTCTCCAGCCTAAGAATTCTAGAAACCGGTCCACATATAGCCTGGTTAGGACCTGCAAAGTAAGGCATACAAGAATATGGGGAAGGTTGGATCCCATTAATGACTTCTGCAGGGCAGGACTGACTTTTCCCTGTGGTGGAACTGGTGTCAGCAGTAACCCAACAACCCAATTCTTATCTTCAGCATCCTGGATACGATCCAGTCTGGTGGTATCTGTTGCCTGCAGTTCAGTTTGTTCCAGGATTGTTTTGTCCATTTCTGAAGAGGAAAGGGAGTCAGATAATCTTTTTTTTTCCCCAACGCTTCATTTCTTTTCAATTTTTCCCTTCCTCTCCTCTCATAAGAATAAAAAATATATTTCTTCTTGATCCTGAAATCTTTTCACTCTCACTCTCCCACTAACTCATTAACATTTTTCTCTGTGGATCCCTTGCTGGTATCCATCATACATAAAACCCAGGAGTCAGCTGGCATAACATCCTTCATTAAAACTGCCAGAGTGCTTTGAAGCTCAGAAAGTTGGACAAGGCTGTAATCAGCAGCTAAGATAGAAATAATAATTTATGTTTGGGTTCTAAAGAAGCTGTTTGAATTGGGTGATCTTGTCCTGAGGTAATGGACTGTGCAGGTGGGACTGCAGCACACTGGTGAAGTTGAGGGTAATTTGGTCGATAGGCTGCTTAACAACCTGCACCTGTAACAGAACCTGAGTTAAGAAGTGCAGAAGTGGTATTTTTCAAAGAAATATTTGGGTTTTGGTTCCTTCAGCACTCTCTTACTTTGGAGTGTAGGAACTGTAAAGGTCTTAGAGAAGGATAAGGGAGAGAAGATGGGCTGTGGGAAGAGCAGCTTCCTTATCTGTCTCAGTATTGTAATCCTGATGAAACCAAGGGCAATTTCTCCCACTGATTCACATGAATATTGGGCTGGATCTGAAAGCTGCATTTTTTCCTTGTCCGGCTGAAACATGGGAAATGTATGCAGTGTGGGAACTAAATATTACCCAACTTTGAAAACAAGGAAGGGGTTTCAATCAAGTATATGCTTCAAGGTTTGAGCATAGACTGTTTAGTGGACTTAGACACTTTGGTTACAAAATCTTTACAGCTTGAAATGACAAAGTGCCCTGGCTACTGTCCACAACTTAATAGAGACCTGAATGACATAAGCACTGCTGATAGGTAGATTTACGTTGATTAAAAACTTCAAAATAAATTAGCACATACTAATGCAGTTCAGTCTCAGACACATGAGTTGAGACCAGTCATGCTGTCCCCTTCTCTCCCAGGCTGTAATGCTTGCCACTGCTAAAATAAAACCATGATTTGGGTCCTTGGTGTGTTAAGTATCTGAAACAGCAGGTAACACGGTTGGCCTCTGACCTGCCAGTTTAGCTCAAAAAGGAGGAATATCTCAAAAACTTAGGCTGATAATTTCCTTTTGCTTTTTGTGTATTTTGCTGTTTGTTAGGTTTTGTCACATGTTGCAACCACACATTTTGCTTTCTGATTTCAGTTAAGTGCAGCACGTTTCCCTTGGGTTTTTACATTTGCTGAAAAAAAGCCCTACCTGGACTCATAGTGGAATTTGCTAGGAAAAAAAAGTGATTTTAAAGCTTACTGATTTCCTTTCTTCCTGTTTATTTTCCTTTGCTTTTTTTTCTGTTTGTTTTGCAGACATATTACTAATGCTACATTGGCCATTTTGAAAGGAGAGACAGTTCCACTTGATGTCTTGCAGATCACGGTGAAAGCATCTACTTATTTGGAACCCAAAATTCCTAAAACTTTCCTGTTCTCATGTTTCGATGTTTATGTGGACTGGTTTTCCTCTGTGTAATGCTGTTACGAATTTTGGTTTATGTTACCAGCAGTTCTGGTGGCTATCATTTCTCCACCACGTGCTGGACAATCTAAACAGATTCTGTTCCTTCTAAACAGAAGAAAACACTAGAATGCTTCAACATCACCTTTATTTGAGACTCAGAGAGTACTGCTGAGTACAAAACTTACTAACAGGGATATTTCTCTAGCAGTGGTGAGACGTAGCAGTAACTGTCTGCTGACTTGATGCATTCGTGTGTATTGTGAAGTTAATAGCTTTCTTTGACAAACTGAGAAACATAAAATGGGAAAACATTTGACTACGCCCTGTATGGTTTTTGGATATTATTTTTCTGTTCAGTTGTAGAATGGACATTTCTGCAGCGAGAGTGTTGTGTCGCTGTGCAGAGCTCCTTGCTTTTGGCTGACAGTCAAATCCTCCAAATGAAATGGCCATTGCTGGGTGTGCAGTCAAAATCAGGCTACCTCTTCAAAACTTTACCTCTTATATTCCTCTCTGGAGCAGATTGAATGTACAGTGCTTAAATTCTGCTAAGCTTTATTGCTGTTAGCTGTTTGTCATACCTCTTCTGATAAATTTTCACTTTTGAGATTAATCAGAAATCAGTTTTTATGTAGAAATGCTATTTTTCCAACTTCAGGAAATGGAAACAAGGTCAGAGAAAGCAATTTTGCAATGTTTATTTTTCTTTACAGGGAGAAAAGGAACAACCTGTGTTTGCAGTCTCTGGTTTAAGATGGGGATCTTACAGAGACGCAGGAGTTAAAGTTAGCAAGTAAGAAAATGCTGTTTTTTGAAACTGTACCCTTTTTAGCATCTGTTGCCTAAAAAGACACAGCCCCCCCTCTCTCAAGTAAGTATTTTTTGAGTGTAGGCATCTGACAGGCAGAGGCACCCACTCTTGCTACGTCTTGCATTACACACATGGGAGTGTAAGATGTATCAGAATTCTTGTAATTTGAAATACTTACTTGGCGCTGACCTGTTCTTTAAAGTATTTGCTTTCTTCTTGCCTCGTGGTATCTGCTTCTGGAACTTTATTCAGATTGTAACAGGGGGGAAATCTCTCCCTTGAGTAAAGTCTAAGTAAAGTAATTGGCCATTGTTTTTCATCATCTGCCAATGAAAAGCTGCATGCGGACTCTGAAACTCAATCCAGCAAGGGACATCAGATGCAGTAGAAATGCCCTTCAGGTTCCTGCCAGAAATGGCATGGTCTGTGCTATCTGATGACTGTTCTCTGAATGCTAAAATCATAATTATTGGGCTTTCTCCAAATGGACATTTGACCTGTCACTGTCTGTGTATCGGGTGACAGGCATTATCTGCTGAAGGAGCAGCAAAGCCAAAGCAGCTCACTCCCCAAACTCTTATGCAGGAAATGCAGCTGTAAGGAAATACCATGTGCTTTGTGAATGAGCTGTCTTTGTCGGGAAGGAAGGGGTAGCAGACCTCTGGAGTCTGTCTGACAAATACTTGAGTAGGTTTGAGAGGTGATGTGGGATGGGGGAGATGCAGTAAATGGTCAGATTGGTTGTCCCTGGGAAGCCAGGGACATTCTTAGTAGGCTGTGTAGGTGCTGACTTGGCTGTGCTGCAGGCTCTCCTGCTAATTGCAGCCCCCAGTTCAAGGAAGTGCACTTCTCTCTGCTCTGCACTCCTGCTGGGCTTCCTGCCCATGCCCTGGTTTTCTCCTGGGGTCAGCCTTCACATCTTTCCCTGCAGCACTTCCCCTTTATAGGAGTCCTTTGGGCTCAGTGCTGGAGGCATGACAGCACCTTTGGTACGTGAGGCACACAAACATCCTCAAGCCTTGCTTCCTTCCATAAATGGTTTTGAATGCAGCTTGGAAAGCACTTCAGCAACAAATGAACAGGTGCTCAGAGTCTGCTTGGAGCAAGATCCACGTGTGCTTGTCCTGTTTTTATACTTTCCCACTTCATCCACTTTCGCTGCCTGTGAGAGATGGGCTTTTGGACTAAAAACATATGGTGTGTTCCAGAGCAGCTGATCTTAAACTGAAAAGAACTCAAAGGGAGTTAAGCCATACGACACAGTTCCAGAAGTGTGTCTGACTATCCCTCTGCTAAGCACTGTGCTGCTGCAGACCTGGTGCTGTTTTATGTTACTATTCTACAGACAATTTCATGGCTTGAGGGGAGTGGTGGGACAGTTGCATGCCTTAATGGTTAATGAGATCCTTTGATCTGCAGTACTCTTGAGCTGGTGGTGTTTAATGTGCTTTGTTGACCCTCCTTGGTGAAAGACAGTGATCAAAATGTGCATGAAGCCTGCCTAAATATAGTCACATCTTTAGATTCTATACAGTGCTGTGTGGCTGGCAGGATTTTTATTTTGTAAAACCCTGATTTCGATGTGGGAATCCTTTGGGACTGATGAATGTTTGCTGGTTCTTTTGTCACTGAAGCTTTTGATTTTTTGTTTGTTTCCTCTGACCTTTGGAAATATGCTTTATTGCATATTGTGGAGATGCACACCGCCAGCTGTTAGGCCACAGACCTTTAAATCATCCCCAGTTGTCTCACATAATGAGGTAAAATTCTGGTAGTGAGATGTCCACTGCCTGTAGTGAAGATTATACACTGCATTTTGGTGATGTGTAACTCAGGATAGGTATGTCACTGCTAGGCTGCCCGTGATGTGTAGAAACTCTCTTACAGTATCCAAAAGCTAAAGGCTGTCAGGGAGCACTGACTCAGTGGCAGACAAGTCTGTGTGCTCTGACTTCGTGCAAGGTTTCTCTCTTTTCCAGTATTAACCCCTGGATAAATTAGAAGTTCTATTTCTGTTCTTTTTTCAGGTACTGGTACCTTGGGCCTCTGAAAACCAAAGCAGCTCACTTTTTCAGTACACTTAAGGTAAACATTAATTGTGAGGAAAGTGTTTTTGTTTGGGAAATGAACAGGCTGACTTTGCTTTGTACAGTCTATCTGCAAGCTTTTGTGAAGGATTCTGGTTACAATATAAAACGGGAGTGAACCTCAACTTGTTAAAAAGCCTACCAATTGATAGACTTACTTCTGAAGAGAGGAAGGGGAAGAGAAATACTTTTTAAAAAAATTTCCTCTACTGAAGATCCATTGCTGCAAGATCACCAGGGGAAGCCAATAGCCCCCTGTGAAACTGGTGAGCAGCAGGGGTGGTGAAGTGCTAAAGTGCTCAGCCACATTTCACTCTGATTTATTCATCTGGCAGAAGGGTCTATAATTAGACTGCTCATGCACATTGATAATCAGGCTTCCTTGTGTAGTAAAATGAACATGAAGATGAATAGCTTTTATCTTGCCTTAAACTTTTCTGTTGCTTAAAATTGATCCTGGAAGGATTAAAATTTGACCTGCATGAAAGGTAAGGCATTTTCATTCATGTGGTTCTCCTGTTCTCTGAGCATACAAGGAACCTCATGAAAGGCAGTGGAAATACCCAGGAACTGGTACAGTAGATCAAATAGTGCAGTCTGGCCGTGCTGTCTGTGCCAATGCTTCCTTTATAGGAAACTCCTGTAAGGGGAGACTTAATAGTAATGTATCCAGGAAAGCTGGGGTGGGTTCCCACCCCATCCCCAGAAAATCTGAGGTTATGCTTCTGTGTGCTGGCATTCTAGGTAGAAACCTATTCTTCATTTCTGTCCACCCCTTTCTCACTTCCTTTGAGCCCTTAGGCTCAGCTGGGGGTGGTGATAGTGGATTTCTCTCTTGAGCTATTGTACGTTAAAAAGATCTGTTTAACCTGCTGACGGTTAAAGAGAAGTGCCCACTTCTTCAGCTATTTAGATAGAAAAGTTTCTACCTAATCTCCCCTAGTTGTGGTATTCATTGCTTTATGTACCTTTTATGTTGTAATTTCATTAATTTCTACAAGAAGTGTCTCCAGCCTATTGCGCTTAATCTCTTCCTGACTTGTTTTTGCTGCTCCACACTTCATATTTTCTGGTTTTACTGTAGGTGTCTTTTGAAACAGGATGACCTGTAGCTGAAAAAAAGTGTAATGGGAAATATCACCTCTGATATTGATAGGGGCATTGTTATGAGTGTTATCATCTCTTCTAAAATATACAGGCTTAAGTTATCACAGCATTGCTGCTTTTCCATTTAATCATTAATATTTATTGTTTGTGTACTGCCCTACTGATACAACCTCTGTTTGTCCTGCTGATTCTGTAAGTATGAGAGTGGAATCTTTCCTTGCTCTCAGAGGTGTGAGGTGAATTAGCTTAACAACCTGTGCTATATCATCCAAAACTAGTTCTGAAGTTTTGTAGAAAAATAATTGTACTGAATTCATGTGGGCTCTTGGCTGTGTTGTTTTAGAATATAGATTTAAAAATCAATTAAGTTATTCCCTCCCTAAGTCCTATGTTTGGAGCATTTCGGAAGTTATTTTCAAAACAATGACAGGAAATAAACTTCGTCAGTATCTGGAGATATTTCAAAAGCTAAGGCTCTTCTGTAGCCCTGGTACTGGAATCTGAAATATCACCAAGAATAATGTGTTAGTACTTGTATTTTTCTTTTTTTTTCTCGTAAGATGCTTTTAAAGCTCACATGAGTTGCCTGAAAAGCTGTTGTGTTGCTGTTTATAAGCACCTGACTGTCAGGTCAGCTCTCGATTGTTTGAGTTGCTGGAGAACAAAGGCCTGTCAGGTTTTAGTGCCCCTTGGCTGCACACAGCACTGTAGTCTTTGTTTGCACTGGATCCCGTTGAGCAGTTGCTCTTTGAGGTTGCCTTTGTGCCATGCAGAAACCAGCTGTGCTTTCAGACATTAATGCTGACCTTGCTGGTTTGGGTTGTTCCCTCCAG
This sequence comes from Melanocharis versteri, assembly GCA_013397845.1. NCBI lineage: Eukaryota > Metazoa > Chordata > Aves > Passeriformes > Melanocharitidae > Melanocharis > Melanocharis versteri. Next base: position 35,490 of record VZTG01001720.1, read on the forward strand.
CCGGAAGCAGCTGTGTCACCCTGCCACACATCAGCAGCAAAGGAGACATCCCTTCACCCTCTGTTCATAGAGGGAAAATGCCCTCACTTCTGTGCAGGGAAGGATTAGATTAGTGGATTTGGGAACTGTGGGTAATCTTTTTAAACTGCAGAAATGTCATCTCACCAATGAACCCGGGGACTGGAGAGCCATAAAGTAGGCTGAGGCAGTGGGGAGGTCTGAGTAGCTCTGCAGGGCTACGTGTGAGTACACGATAAATAGGCTACAGGACTAGACAGAATAAACAGGTAAGTGCTAAACAAAATGCCCTTTTATCTTCTGTCTTTTCTTCCCATGTAAATCCAAGGAGTGGCCTCAGAAACATCAAGCTGCTCTCATGTACCTGGGTCCAACTGAGAGACCTCCAGAAGAGCCAGAGGAGAAATCATCCAGACCTCCTTTGTATGTGAGGCTTTACAGACGACTTCGATCGTACTGGTCCTCTCCAAAAGGTGGGCTGGGTGTGTTCTGGCATAAACTCACATGGAGGCTCTACTCCCCCAGTAGATCCAGGGGTGTGTTGCATGGAGGGCATGTCTACTTTACTTTACTGCTCTCTATTTTATTACTATTATTCATTTATTTGTTTACTTTTTTTATTTATTTAGACAGTGATTTTTGTCAAGATAGTTACGGTGGTATCTGTCAGAAATGGAACAGAGTAGTCCTGCCAGTGTTTGTGGTCTCACAAACAAATACTCCTTTGTAAAGAACCCAGGGTATTCCCTGGACTCACAGTTGCCATTGCTGTGGAGGTGTCCATAGAGGATACCTGGCACTTCTGGCTGAGCTTCTTGAAATCTTCTTCCAACAGAATGACTTCTTAGAGAGCTGGGGGGAGAGGAGCAGGCGTTGTTTTCCAGGGTGGGGAGAGTTGCTGACACAGAGTAACAATGTTGCTTTAAATAGAACAGTAAAATTTGGGCCGTGCAGAAGCCCTAAATTTCTCTTAGTACATTAAATTCATTCTGTACCATAAACTTTGTGCTCTCTGAGCCTCTCTTGGGTTGGGCTGTTGTCTGGGCAGTGCATGTGGCTGGCCACAGGAGGAAGGAGGGTGGGTATTTTGCACAGTCTGGTGCAAAGACCTCGTTCCTTCTTGGCTAGCAGAGGTGATTCATGCAGGAGCATGAACCAAGTGACCTGGATAGGAGAACTAAACTGTGGAGCTTCCTCCTGTGGAAAATATGAGTTACCACAGCCTCCTGAACACTGGAGTCCTGGTTTTTTGGTAGCAGCATTTCATTGTTTTTCTAAGTGTTCCTGTCACCAGCCCAGGAGATCTCTTAATCCCTGGACATAAGGACTCACAGGGCTGTGATGTACTGTGCTTGGCAGTCTTTTCTGCTACTGTGTAAATGCTGATGGTATTTTTTTTTCCTTCAGTATTCCCAAGCTCCCTTTTCCTTTTTTAAGATTTTGACATTTTAGAGAAACAAAACTAGTGGCCAGAATGGCTCAGACTGATTTTTGTGTTTGGCACCATGCTTCATAGTGATCTGTGTAATTAAATTCCACTTAATGATTGATATCTTCTCCTCCTGATATGCAGGATTCCCTCAGGAGGTAGCCCCAGAGGACTGGGAAGAACTGAAGCTGTCCACCATTGAGCTTTCCATTGCAACTCGGAACAGGCAGCTTGATCTAACAGTAAGACCATAACATAACTGGATTCCAAATGCTGTCGGCCCACAGAGTTTTGGTGCAGTTTTACTGCTGTGAAAGCTATTTGGATAGGCATCAGTCTTTAATTTTACAGGAAAATGCTAACACAGTGATCCTATGCTCCTGAGCTTCCCTTCATTTCCTCCTCATGGCTTCAGGAAACCGTTGCCACTCTGCACAGGTTAACAGGAGGTGTTGCACTTACTGCAACATATTTCTTCCTTAGAATTCAGGATCTTTAAGAACATGAAAACTTGAGTTATATTGATGTGTTATCTTGTAGGATCAGACCAAAGAAACCCAAATGGGCCAATATAATTTTTAAAATGTTCTCCTGTTTTCCTCTGAGAATGTACCACATGAACTTTAGTTTCTTCTTCATTGTGGTTTATGATTTGGACTGTTATTGTCCTTGTGATGGTAGAAGCTAGACAGAGACTAGTATTTGGGTATTTTTTTAGTGGTTTCTAGATGGCACTTGAACACGAGAGTTTTGGTTGCTGAGCTGGATTGGAGCCAGTGGAACAGACCTACCAAGAACAGAAAAAGTATCTGGTTGCCGCAAACCGGCCCTTATGCCCTTTCTCTTGTTTTGTTAGTTTTGTCTCCTTCAAGATGCACTTTAATATTAGTTTTGAAAGAAAGGAAGTGATGTGGGGTTCTCAGGTCTCTTGCATAGCCTAGAAAAATGGGCAAGTTCATGTTAGACCAGTTTTGCTTTCCTGTTTCTAGAGTTGGAAGTATCTTGATACTGAATCTTTCTTTCTACAATTGTGGACCCCTTATAACTGCTTTTAAGTCCCTCCCTTGAAACCATTGTCCCTGTAGCCCTCAAAGCTGAACAGCAGCTCTCTGGAATCGATACCAGGCCATATCTGCTGACTGCTGCCAGCCACTCCTGTCTCTGTGTGTCACCTCAGATTCATGCTTAGGCTGCCCCATTGCAGAGAAGCTGATAAAGCCATACAGGTGCAGCTCAGGCAGTGCCAAGACTACCTCTGCAGAACAGCAAAGGAATAAACCAAATTACACTAATAGATGCATTTATTTTTACTTTTGTCATTTTGATTGCATCTGCACCAGGACTTTTGCCAGGGCAGAAATACTAAAATAAATTTCAAAATAAGTTGCGTCTTAATCAAAATTGCTTTCCCGGAAAAAGCTTTACTGTATACTCAGTTTAAGGGCAGCCTGTAAATAGGAAAGAAGCTATGTAAGGAGTTTAAAGGATTGTTACCAAGGACACTTTGATTTCCAATATGTATTGTTTAAAATTCTCTTACTGTGGTGTTTGGTGGCCAAATCTTGTATCATAGTACTATTGCTTAAATTCATGAAAGACCCTTTGAATAGAAATTAAATTAGTAAACCTAAGAGATCTGCTATTGTCTTTAAGTATATAACAAGAAGCCAAATGTGTGACTCATTATTTTGCTTCTTGTGGTATTTATTTAATGTTCATTAATGGGAAAATGCTATCTATAATTTCTAATTCAAATCTCAAGTTGAGATTTGAATAAAGCATGAAATGCAGAAATGCATCTTCTGCCTCCTTTTGCGGGACAAAGGACTGGCCATTGTGTGAACATATTGCAGTATCATGGGTGTGGCATTTTCAAATGTTAACTGCTTGATTTCTGAATCCTTTTTTGCACAGCGCACTGAGGACTTCATGGACATTTGCATTGAAGCAGAGAGTGTCAGCAAAGGGCAGTTTGTTCACACAGGGTGAGTGTGGGAAGGCTGCGAAAAGGGAACAGGATCGCTGAAAAGTGTGCTGGTTTTCTCTCATGCTGTGCTGCGAAATTCAGAAGCACTGCAAAGCACACCAGTCAGTACTGCTTCATGGGGACTAATACCTTTGTTCTTCAAAATTCTTACTCATTTTCTGCTTCTGTAAACAAGGCAGAGCTCCAGAACATGGAGTGTCGGTACTCAGAACCTGCAGTTCTTCTAGCTTCTGAGTTTGCTATGCCTTTCATCTTTTGCCCTGTTGCTGTAAGTCAGTACTGCTTGGATATTACTGCCATTACTGAGTTTTATAGGCAGCCATGCAGACTCGCCCCAGAATCTTTTAGCCCTAGCTGCTCAATGGATTGAGAGGTGGGTCACAGAGCTGGTATGTGTGTACTAGTGCTACCTGGGAATTCTTGAGCTGTGATTAGACAGGCCTTCTTCTAAGGAAAGAGCTTCCTTGCCTCAATAGCTCTTGTGAAAAATTAGGTCTGAGCTGAAAGAATTTTGCAATATGTGAATTTAAACAGGGACTTGAGGCAAATGTATCGGTCCTGCTTGTATGTGGAATAGGAAGGCTGCAGGTGTGAAGAAGCAGCATGGAGAGAAAGTGAATGTTATTGCTTCCTTTGTGCTTGTGATGTTGTCTCGTAGTGTGCTTGTTCCTCCTGCTCTCACCAGATGCAAATCAGAGCTGCCTTTACCAGCTTCTTCTTACAGTCCCACTCTCAAATACATTGTGTCTTCAGTGCAGGTTTTACCAGCAACAGATTTTCCTGCTAAATCCAAGGGAGCTCCTGTCCATATTACCTTATAATTTGCTGTTTTCTCAGTCTTCGAGCTCCCTCTAGTGAAATCAATGGGAGAATTTCAAGTGCAGTTTTCACCTGCTTGTCATCACCCTAATAATTCCTGCAAGATACTTGTTTATGATATTAATGGCAGCTCAGGCCCCTTATTTGAGCATCCCAGGAGCCTCAGTGGGAATAGAATCTTCTGACCTATGCATACTTTGTAAGTCAGGTTACCACCTGTAGCTGCTTTTAAATTGCCTGAGCATGTGGACCGTGGTTGCTTAGGACTGATTTGTTTGCTTTGAAGGCTACAGAGGGAAAGGAGGAGGAGGTTTTCCTATTAGAAGCAAGAGGAATCTGGTCTCCTAAAGGAGAGAGACAAAGGAGATGCTGTTCTGGGTTCTCAAGCACTTTGCTAGCAGAAAAATGTAGATGAGCTTGTGTGACTTGAGGGAGGCATATGCAAGTGTATTCCCACTGTGAATAATACCTCCTGTGCTGACTGGACATGCTTCCTGCAGTAATGTGGCACGTTTTCTGACTGCAGTTACAGTGTCGTGCAGAAAAAGCCTCTGAGGAGCATTAACACTGCCCTGCTGTTGAGAGCTAATTAGAAGCAGTAGTGAAAGCTTTGAGCTGTTCAAGCAAAGTTCAGAGAAACAAGCTCTTTTGATTAAATAGTGCCAAAAAGCCTGTAGGTAACAAAGAAAGACAAAGAGGGGTGTGTGGGGTGGGGGAGCGGTGGGAGGGAGTGGTTAGTTATACAGAGAGGAGTCACAGCTGAAAAAATGTGCCCTGTTTTTTCAAGGCAGAATCAGGGTGTTCAGAGATCCCACTGTGCCTCTGCCAGCTGGATTTGAGTTAAGCCCATTATCAGAGGCCCCCCATTGCCTAGCACCAACAGAGTTTGTCTTTGGAAATGTGTGAAATAGCTCTTTCTTTATTTTTCTTTTTTAGTGCATAGTTTAAATACTAGAATTTGGGGAGTTGGGAAGGTTAGGGGAAATACCTTACCAGTGCAGATATCAAGGGGCTTTTATATTGGAGAGGGCACTGACATGAGCTGATGAGAACTGGTGGGTTACACAGGGAAAACCACACATCCAGCAGGAAACTACCATGGAGGCTCAGGCAGTGTGTGTATCTGGGGAGGTGTGGGGGTGCATCAGTGCGCTGGAGGGCAGCTGCTGTTGGATTTCCAAGAAGGGAGGAGGTCATCCCAGGTGTATAAAAGTGCCCTCTGACTGTGGATGAAATTTGTGTGAACAAGAGCATCTGCAGCAGCCACAGAGCTGATGTTTAGATAAGGTGGGGGAAGAAGAGTTGTTTACAATGGAGTGCTTACTAAGAAGTGCTGCAGGGAAGGAGAGCAGCATGGAAAGTGTGGCATCAGTAATCCACATCCTGGTAGGCAGTTTAGATTCTGTATGTGAAAGTATGGAGAGCTGTCACTCCAGGGCACGAGTACAGTAATCAGCTACAGTGCAGAAAACGGGGGTTTTTTGTTAGAGGTCTTACCCTGAATCATTTAACATTGGCAGGTTCTGGATATGAAAACTAGGTTCCAGTTGTGTGTTATGTGCAGTAGGTGTTGTGGTTCTCTCTCTGCCTATATTTTTGTGGTTCAGCATATAGAGTGGGATGCAACAATCGATGGAAACTTGCTGTTGGACTTCTGGTACTGTTCCTGTTTCACACTGCTGTCTGGTCTTGAGTGGGGAGAAGAGTCCCAGGGAAATGAATGATGATTTTTTTTTATGGTGGACCACTAGAGGGGCAATCACTGAAAGTGGAGTTGTGTCTTACTTGCTTCTACCAGTGCTCTCCTTTGACTGATCTTTAATTCAATGTCTTGGCTCTTTTGAGTTTACCGTGACCCCATAATTACACCTCTATAGAGCTTCATGTGCCTTCACTGACCCAAAAAATCTGCTTGCTCACCAGAGTATGCCTTGTATGACATATCTAGTATCTAGGACCTTGTATGTTAAAACTCCAAGCAGGTTAAACTTTAAGTGGGGAATCTTGCTGCTTGTTTGTACAGCACTGTGTAAACTGACAGTATTGGATGCCATCAATGATTTATAATTTATATTGCTGGAGGATGTTTAATTCCCTCACAGTCACTCATCAATCTTTTAGTGTATACATATTTGATTAAAACCAAACTTTCCACGGTTAATATTGCTTCTGTCCTTCCCTGCCCTTTCCTTAGCTTTTCTTCCTTTTTCTTTGATTATCATCTCCTGTTTCAACCCTCTCTTCTCATGTTCCCTCTCTGGGATTTTCTGTGACTTTAGAGGCACTTGCCTTCCTCAGGGCATAGAAGACTTGGTGTACAGTAGATTCTGACATGTTTTTGTGAGTTGTTTTCCTAGGCAATATTTAAATACACTGTTCTTTCATATCCATCTAGAGATGGAAATTTGGGGACAGCGGGCAATGGAATATCTTTGATAATCCTGCCATGCTTGAGAGTTGTGGTGTATTAACACTGTAATTCTGTGCTGTTCTCTTTGCTATTTGTGTGTTGCTGTCTGTCTGGAGAGGGGCGCAAACTGAGAGGTTGCTGCTTGGGGTGCAGTGTCAGTCAAAAGGTTTTGTGTGCTGTCAGTCAGGAGGCCAGAGGAAGCTCAGCACAGCCCAGAGCTTGTGCTCACGCTGCAGCAGCACTTGTAGGGGAAAAAGAATCACAACTCGCTGTTCTGTAACAGCTGGGCCAGTGACAGGACAGCAGCCTAAGACTTGAAAAAGACCACGTGGCACTTGCACCACCAGCTTCTACTTTTTCACAGTTAAACCCACAAATATTTGTGTATATATATAAGTTTACCAAATGCATAGTGATTTACCACAGCAAAATGTCATCCCTGAAGAACGCTGTTTCTGAGGGAAACATGTCCTTACCTCACCTCTCTTTTGGTTTGGACAGAAGTCAAAAGATGCGTGATCCACATATGTGCCCTGAAGGGAGTCAGCGCATCCAAGCCAGCAGATGCATCTTGCAACTTCCGGAGGTGAGAAGCTGAGAGAGCTGAAAAACTCTTTCACTTTGTTTCTTGTACCTGTTGATGCTGCACTTTCAGAAATCCCTAGTCTAAATCTGGGAGATTGATAACAGTGAAAGTGAGACACTCAGTTCCACAGTGCAGCCAGTGAGTCCCTTGCCAGGACAGACATACTGCAGTTCCCCAAGTGGTCTGTAAACTTGAGGGGGAGCTTTGTTCTGCCAGGAAATAGTGGCAGATCTTTGATGAAGACAGTCGTGGTGGTTAAAGGGTCTCTTACTTGAGTGTATTGCATATGAATGGGAAGTTCTACCTGAACATGAGGAAGAAGTTCTTTACTGCACACAACCAGGCACTGGAACAGAGTGCACAGAGAGGCTGTGGAGTCTCCCTCACTGGAGGTACTTTGGAACCATCTGGACACAATCCTGTGCAATGTGCTCTGGGATGACCCTGCTTGAACAGGGAGGTTGGACCAGGTGATCCACTGTCGATTCCAACATACCCATTCTGTGATTGTGTGATATGCAGATCTTCGTCTCCTTAGCATTGAAGATGTGTATATTTTGCCCTAGACGGCATTGTGCTGTAGAGAAGAAGATAAATATTAGAGACAAAGGAGGGTAAGACAGGGCAGAGGAGCTGAGATCAGTGTAAGGAAGTGCTTCAAAACTTTGAAATGATGAAGCTGAGAAAGAAGACAAAGCTGTGCCCGCCTGTGTAATTTAGATTTGTCTTTTCCTGCCTCTGAGCTGTTATTGCGGCCCTGGGAGGACAGTTTCTTGTTTTTACAAGGACATGAAATCAGTGTCATAGATGATTTCTGTCTTCAAGTGATCTATCATTTGGCAAAATAATTCCATATTAAGGGAGAATAGAATGTGTTGAAAGGCAAAAAAATCTATCGCTACCAAGTAAAAATCATGAATTATGATGTCATGATTAACCAGCACCCTAATGCTTGCATTGAATTCAGATCATGACAGATTTGTGATTCTGAAAGAATACTCTGCAGTACTGGGCTAAGTACAGCTGGGCCATAAGTAAGGGCTGTGGTATAAAATGAGCTGTTCATACTGCAGCTGCTGCTAAGATCTTCAGAATATGGGTGCATGGTACAGAACAGTGCTGTTTGACTCCATGGCCCAGCTCCAGTGAGGGAACTGGAGGCAGCTCAGATGAGTCTCACCAGCTTATGTTGGTGGAGGTGGACTGCTTTGCTGTACCTCTGGCTGCCACAACTTGTACCAGTTCCTCTAGTCTGTGCTGTTCTGGTGTCTGAGTTCCCTTGGAGTTGGTTTGAGCACCCACATAGCACAGCCCTCCCATGAGTCAAGGGCACACCAAGTAGTCGCTGAGGTTGTTTTTAGGTAAAGTCAGCCTGCCATTTTGATTAATGGTTTTGATCACATGGTGACTTTATCAGCATTAAACAATTGAGAAAATTCTACTGCTGAGTAATTCCTGGCCAGTAAATTACTTTGCATCTCATGTTTCGGATCAATATAGTGAAACAATACTGAAAGGGCCTTGTAACATGGATTTAATAGAAATTACTTAACAGGCATTTCTGCAGATTAGTTTATGTCACCACTGGCAGACCCAAGATCTAAGTGCACATAATTGTAGTTCCAATAGCAAAGAATCCTTCAGTATAAACAATGGGGGTCATTAAAACATCCTAGCATTTAATTATCACTAATTAGTAACTAAGTGAGGTACCATCTTTTGCACCATACTCTTAATGCATTCTCTGTAGTGAAGGATAGCTCTCCCTGTGCTGTGGAGAGTAAATGCGCTGGAAGGCAGAGGCAGGGGGTCATCTTGGTTGGGGCCCAGCTAAGCATTCAACTGTAGTCTGTTAGTAAAATCAGCACTACAGCCTTGCTGAAATAATGTTTGATGTTTCACTGTTATCTGCACACAGGGCACTGAGGGATCCTTTGGCATTGATAATGAGGAGTATGAAGCTATGCCTGTGGAGGTGAAGCTCTTGCCCCGGAAACTGCGGTTCTTCTGTGATCCCAGAATGAGAGAGCAGATGCTGCAGGCAGCAGTACAATGAGAATTCATGGCAGAGGGGCCAGTGTTTACCAGTCTTACCAGGGCCTCTTCAAGGCACAGGAGACCTAACTAACTCAATTAACCCCACAAGACTAATAAGCCTTTTGGCTATTTTTATGTGCGAGATACTTCCATTGGAAGTGTATGATTTGACTGGTCTCAAAGGGGTTAAAAATGCAAATGAAAATTCTGAAAAACGCATGTTAACTTGATGGCATCTTTTTTTTCTCCTCCCCTAAGAAGTCATCATTGTTCCATTTACAGCACCGCAGGCTGAGTGCTCTGTGCCAGATGCTACTGCTGTAATACAATTGTATATTAAAGTAAAATTTAAGTATACTTGTCCTTGTGTTCTCAGAGTTTAGGCTTACTTTACCCATGTAAAAATCTTGCAAAACCTGGGGTCCTGGGGAAAAAATATTTGGGGGGGAGTAATGCTAAGGAATTCCATGAAACACTGGAATTGACACATTGAAACAGATGGTTGGTTATCTACTCTAACACAAAATAAATTGGAGATTGGTGGTACAAAGCTTCAGACTAAGTTTAAAAATGGTGATACAAAGCTTTGGACCAAGTTTAAAAATTCCCCGTATGTATCTGGATAAGATATTTATGTTAATTTTTTTCATCTTGCCAGATTCAACAGTGCAGAGTTCCAGTAATTATATAGTAGAAATATATTCCTTTGATCAATTTAGGTATATTGCACAGAAGCAAATTGGAAAACATCATTGACCCAAAGCTGTATGAAGTGCATGTGGAAAGACTCTTTAACAAGCTGAGTGAGTCTTTTTTTTTAAGTATTCCTTTTATTCCTGCAGTAGTATAATGCCAGTAAGGACATCTAAATAACGTTTATTATTTATTGTGTCTGATTGCTCTTCTCTAATGTAAACAGTGCTCACCACTCCGTATGCAGCCTCCATCCCCTTGAACCTCAGTACCATAATTAGTTTTGTTGTTTTTATGAGCTTTTGTTTATAGCTTTGCTTTGATTGATGAAAGGAAGTATTACTGACTTAGGCAAGCTTATCTGTTGCCCTTATTCTAACTTAGAAATTCACATGATTCTGCCTTGCCTACTGGAAGAAAAAAAATTATCCTTATTTTTCTGACGTGATTGTCTGTAGTCCCTGTGTTACGCTGTGGTCTAGTGTAAGTTCACTCTCTGCTGTTATCAAAATAAGGACATGAGTGAGTTGGCTTCCAGCAGCTCTGTTTAAGGACTGAATCCTGGCAATCTGTGCTCCAACAGCATCCTCTGCTGGAGACATCTTAAAGGAGAAATGCCTCCAAAGGGGAAGCAGGCTTGGGTTTCTGCATGATGCTGAAACCAAACTGAATGTTCTTCTTCCCTGAACTATACTGTGGAGACACAATTTACCTAAAGTCCCTTCCAGCCCTAGCTGTTCTGTAACTCTTGACTGAGACTGAAGGGGGTAGAAGCCTGCTAGTTCCTTTTAATAGTTATGCTGGTGATAGGACCTGGTTTGTGCTGTCTGTCTTTTGGTTTGTAGCCATGAAGAGTGCTGAGTGGAGCCCCAGGTCGCTCTCCAAGGAACACGGTGGTTGTGTTCTGCTCCTTTTGCTTGCCACAGCTGGCACATTGCTCTGCAGCTCCTGGCTCATTCAGAGTCAAGGGCAGTTCTCACCACTGGAGTTTTTCCTCAGGTTGATGTTTCTGTAGTAAAATCAGAAATGTGTTTTTTCTCCAGTGGCAGGAAAGACAAGGCAGCAGCCATTTCAAAAAGGTAAGCTTTAATTGTATTAAAAAATACCCATGTTTTTAGTAAGCAGTTTCTCTACAGAGCCACAGGCCTATGGGAGCAACCACACATCTGCAAGATGCAAACAACATCAGAGCTGTTAGAGTTACAGCCAGCCTGCTGCAAGGGGTGAGATGGTGAGAACTGGCTCCTTGTTCATCTGTACCATTTTACAGGGAAAATCACTTGTTCTCTTCCATAGCTCCCATTGCAGCGTGATTCCTTGCTTGAGGGTAACCAAGAGATCCCTTCAGAACTGATGCTGCTGATGCTGTTCTGATGTCAAAGTATCAAGGATCATCTGAGACACAGGCTGGTATTTAAATATTCCTATCAGCATAAGTTGAGTAGCTTGTATAAATACCATTCAAGTAATTTTTCTCCTTCCTCTGCTCTGTTCAGAGTTCTTCCAGTATGGGGTAATTCTAGACCTCTGAATTGCAACATTCAGAGGGGAGGTGTGACATAGACACTACATAAAATAGGCAGGGGCTGAATCCACTATCTACAGTGTTGAGGAAAGGACTCAGTTCTCATGTTTCTGTCTGACAGCAACACAAAAAAAACTTTCTTTGTACAAACTCCAAGACAGGAAGGAGGAGTAGAATCCTAGGTCCCACTCATGAAAACACTTATCCTGGCTTCAACTTACAGTCTATTCTAGAAGGGCTTAAAATACTGTAACATAAATAAAAAGGAAGGATAACAACCTAATGATGGACCAGCTCAAGGCACCTGTTTATTTTGACCACATTTAAACATTCCCATTTGAATGGCATGTTGCATTAACCAAGATCTAAAATCCTAGTTCACAGGTATTTAGTACCCTCTGTTTTAGACAGATCACACTGTTAAGTCAATACATTCCAGTCCCTTGTAAAAGACATTTATGTTCTCTTATCCCATAATCACTACACCACTGGTTTTGGGAAGGTGGGAAGAAGACAGCACCTAACTTAGAAGTAATGGCTAGGATGAGAGTTCGGGTTAGTGTGCATGCTTTGTACCTAGAATTTGGATAGAGTGCTCTTGCTCTGCTATTCCAGAAGCCACTGTCTTTCCAGCTCCCAGAGCAAAGCGCACCTGTCCCTTGCATAGTCTGTGGCCAGGAGGGCCACAGCTACTCCCAGCTTTTTGCTCATTAACTTTGACAGGTGTTAAAATGGGGTATCACCGTAACCCTGCTTTACTGAATAACCTGTACAGGGAGCTACTCCCTCTTGAAAAGGTGATGGAACTTTCTTCTGCCCGTAAGGATGGTGGACAGGCAAGCTCGCCTTCTGTGACAGTCATGACCACTGGCTGTAAGATACACTGCAGTAAGTACTTCATATATGCTAGAAAAGAAGGTAGTAGCATGTCTGTAAGACAAATCTGAATTCTGATTCCATAAAGTGCCCTTCTCCTGGTGTCCATTATAGTTCTTTATTGTACTTGGCTCTATGCAGCTTGGCCTAACCTTGCAGTGAGAAGACTTTTGGATGACTTAAATGTCTGGCATGGTGTTGCTTGCTCAGATTGAAAACCTAGCTTTTATGTCTCTCATAAGCTTTACCCTTCAATGCAGATAGTACAAGTAGTAATAATTCATTGCTTGATTATACGTTTCTAGTGCAACTTGAGTTAAGTTAGGAAGCTCTTGTTCTCCTGGTTAAAGTCCAGCAAGTACCAGCTGAGAACCTGCAATGGCTATTCAATGACTTGAGTTTTGGAGAGCACACTGGGGCACAGGATAGACCTGGTTACTGTAACCACCATTCAAAGCCCTGCTCTGATCACAGCAGCTGACCAGGGGCACTACACCCAAGAAACTGAAGGCACCACTGCAAAGGCAAAGTACTTCAAAGGGAGAAGAGAAATCAGCAATATCCTATCTTATGCCACACTCTTCTCCCTCTTTTGATTCAAAACACACCCAACAGATGTCTCCCAGCTGCTAGTATACAACAAAGCACCAACTGAGTGCCCAGGAAGGGATTTTGAATATCTGCACATAACTGTTTTACCTTGAATTATGTTATCTTCTGGAAAGATAAGACTGAGTTAAACTGGTTCCACAGAACAGTCTTTCATGTCCTAAGCTGTAACAATTTGTTTCTATCATGTACCCATATACCCACCCATTTCTCCAGAACTTTCCACATGTGACAACAATAAAAGCAGTATCTTTTAGGAAAGGAGTGCAGGTGGAAGCACTTTTGCAGCTAATCAAATAAGGAAGGGTTAGGAGAGAAAAGGCTTCTTGTTCTGTTTTCTGTCAGACAACTTCTACAGTAACCTGCTTGCTTTGATGCTTCTGCCCCCATACTACTGCTAACAACTGAGGACCTAATTTCTGAAAAGTAGAGGTTTAATAAATGTCAAATAGGAATTTCAGGAGCCTCTGCTCAGTGGGCTCTGGCAGTGCTCTCTACTGGACCTCATGTTCCAACAGCTTGTAAACAACAGTGCTCTAATGCAGTGTTAGAAAGCCTCTGATTGCAGTGACTCTAAAATTTCAACATCAAATCAAACGTTTGTTTCTGTTTAGTTTAGCAAAAGAACTACTGACAAAGAGAATAGAAAGTCAATAACAACTGACCACAGCTAAACTATGTAGCAAACCTTCAAGAAAGTGAGAGGAAAAATTGCTAGAGACTAGTTTCAGTTCCCTTTTGTTTTCTTTCTGGTGTCTGAAGAAGTGCCAGCAATACAAGGGCAGCTGTACTTCCTCAGGGATGGTCACTGCAGACAGCATGTAAAAACTAAAGTGGAAGTTCTAGAAAAAAAGTGTGGAGATTGTGGGCCACTTTTATACTTCAGGTGTCAATTTGCAAACAAAGCCATTTCTTAAGGAAAAGACTGGTCTTTCCATTAAATGATACTCAGCTGTTTTACCTGTTCCTACATTTTGTCCCCAACCTTCTTAAGGTGATGACGTCACAGTAGTGAGCAACTGACAGTACAAACAGCAGCATATTTTCTTCTGTACAAAAACATCCAAAGCCTTGAAAAAGCAGCCAGGGGAGTGACTACTCAGAGACAGGCAGATTGCAGGAACATAGTATGTTGAAGCTCATACCAATGAACTGTGCAATAAGCCTTGTGAGGCCCCTGATACCACACCTCACTGGAAGTGTATCCACAGCAACCAAAACTAACCCTTTGCTGCAGACAGCCTTCAAGAAAATACAGGACATGCCAGCCTCCTCCTTTCCAGAGGGAGACAATCCACAGAGGGTATGCTTGGAGAATATTTGCTTCACCTTTTTCAAAAAGGTGCTTGCCTGCTTTAGAGTAAGTGAGACTTCAGTGGTTCAGGCTGTGTCCCATCCTATAAAATGCTAGGACAAATGGATACATCAGCTAGAGTTTGCATTCCTACAGTGCACAGAAAGCCTCTAAGGGTGCTGAAGTCTGTAGTGATAGAAGCAGCAACTCATTAGCTACAGCCACAGTTCAGGAAGAACAGCAGTTGGCTTAAAGCTGATACTGCTACTGGCTGAAGGACTTGGGTATGTCACACCTAGAACCCACAGTACCATTCTTGGATTTTGCATGGCAAAGGGATTACTCTTTACTGGGATAGCCTTCCTGGAGGTAATGACTGGTCCTTCAGGAACTGAATCCTATTCTTTCCACAGCATAAGAAAACATCTGTTTCATCTGGTTCTACAGCTCAGCCCAGGAAAAAAGAAAGACTTGCTTTTAAACATTGCTCCTAGCAGCTGTGCCAGTGAAGAACATCAAACTCCAAGGGAACCTCTTGCAAACTTCAGTTGTTCCAGCTGAAAGGTCGTTCTCTGTCTCACACAGAAAGCTAGGGATAGCAGCAGGCAATGCTGAAGGCTCAACAAAAGGAGGATTAGCAGACAGCATTAAAGCAAAGGAGCAACAAGTCCCATCAGTTACAAAGGAAGGGCTAGTGACATTATTCAAAGCATACTTATTCTACCCCATCCAGCCCAGCACCATCCAAGCTGAGGCTGGAGAACAAAGTGACTGCAAAGTGGCTCAGTGGTGTTGGTCCCTGTTAAATGGGAGACCAGCTTGCTGGTTTGAAGACTAAACAAAAGCAGCAGGTGTGATGCAACTAAAAACCAAAGGAAGTGGTGGGAGGGAGTGGGGAGAGAGGGTGCTCTCCTCCAGCCATGAGATGGGTAGGTGCAGTCTCTGCCAGTTTAGACCACCTCAGATGCGGGAAGTGAAACCGTGCTGCTCCAGTAAGCAAAGTCATAAGATCCTGTAGCATCCCCAATCCCCAGCTTGCTTCTGCCATTTACAAGGAAGGGTGGCTTTACTCCAATTCAGCTTGAAGTTGGGTGAGGAGTGTTCAAAAGAGTCCTGGTTCTTATCATTGGTTTTACTGTCCCCACCAATAAACTTGGTAGGAGATATTTATGAGACTGGGCCATTAACAGTTTGTGCTGAAGCCCACTTCAGTCCCCAAGTGGAAGGGGGCGTTGATAGGAGGATTTTCCAGCCAAGACTGAAAGCTCAGCTATAGTATTTCACATTGGTTGTCATCAAACAAAGTGCTTTCCTGAAGTCTTGAGCCCTCAGGTATCCAGGCTAGGCCAAAACCTAGCTATCACTGGCAACAGTGAGGTTTGGTGCAAAGGTGCCACTGGTCCTAGCTAGACAAAACAAAAAAACACAAATGAAAGGGAAAGGGAGACAAAACTAAAAGGAACCCTAGAGCAGGTACTCACTGGGAAGTTGAGTGTGAGAAAATAAAATCACATTTTGTTTTAAAATTATAAATACTCTCCATATAAAGTTATTAAATAACTGTGGCTGTGGTGAGTTCCAGTGATCTTCCTAAGCAATGTCTGGTAGTCTTTAAAAAGTGATCTTTGCTCCCCATCTCTCTTGCCCTCGGTTTAAGTGCAGCAGGGGTTGTCAATGACCAGCATAACATCAATGCCATACACTTCCAGGAGGTCCATAAGGAAACTTCGATCCCCTTGGGGATCCAGGCCCATGCCTCGCGCGTGGTCAGCCGTCAGTGTCTTGTCCTGGCTGGCTGACACCTCCATCAGCGTCTGGAATATGCGGTTGTTCTGCTCCATGAAAAACCTATAGGGTAAAGTCATAGCGATAGCATTGGAGCTCCAAAAAGACAGTGTGTTTACCAAACAGGCAGCAGAGCCCCAGAACTGCATTTAACCCCCTGTAGCCAGAGATCCCACCTTGCTAGGTGACGCTGTAGTACTTTTCCATTCACTCTGTGGATGACCCAGAATAAACAAAGATAAAGCAGTAACTTTCAATTGACAGTGGTGCTCCTGTCTGGCTGGTCTGTGGGCGGCATTTCCCTCAGAAAAAGGCACGTTATCAGCTGAAGTGTGCTCTGTGGTCACCAAGCAGGTACCTCACACCTACAGCTCCCGTAATGTAAAGGAGGAAACAGTGTTGTCACCCATCTGATAAGCCAGTGGGTAAATAAATTCTCCATTGCTGGTGCAGAACACACCAGTGAGAGCTATTTCTTACCTGCTGCTTTCCGAGAAACACGCAAAGCTATTCAGAAGGAGCTCTGGCTACACCTGTGAAGCTCAACAATCAGAGCTCTGCCCTGACAGCCCTTCACACAGTTTCATCCCGTTACTTCTCACCTGCTGCAGAGTGTGAATAGCAACAGGCAGTGAAGGGCTTCAGTGGTGATAGACGTGGTTTTTATCTAATTCTGTACCTCCTGCTCTACACCCAGTTCTGGTTCCTCTGTTGGCCAATTACGGAGTCAGCCACATCAGTGGGCCAATCCTTCACATGCAGGTCTTATCTCCACACTGTATCATCCCCAGCATGGCACAGTGCCTGCTTCCCACAAACACTGTCCTTTCCAGAGCCAAATGTTCTGGCAAGAAAAATCCTGTAGTGCTTACGTTTTCAAAAATGGGAGGGCATTGTTACATCTCTAATTTTTAAGTGTGTTTTTAAAATTCACTTCTCCCTTGCGGCACATAAGTGACCCCAGCGGATACTACGTTTTGGCTGCTCAAAATGAAAGGAGGATGATCTGAAGAGGAAGAGCCAGTCTGTTTTTGGAACCCTAGAGGAAGAAAGCTGACTATGGAATGATGTCAAACATGCTGTTTCATAATATGCCAAACCAGTGCAACATGAAATCAGCGCAAGAGGCTCCCTAAAACTAATAGTGTCCCACTAAGTATTAGAGGTAGCCACTCACAAGATGAAAAGGTCCTCTTCACAGGAGCTGCAATCCTCACCCACTTCTTGAGAATACATTAACATCTGCCTGAGAGAAGGGAGACAGGTTAATTGCACATACCTACTGTGAACCTCAAAGCTTTATGAGACGACCAGAATCTTCAAGAGAAGAGCTGAACCAGTGGGATATTTTGAAAATACTACAAGGAGGAAAGTACAAAGGAGCAGTGTGCTCTTTATCCCACATCTCCTACCAGGACCACCCAGATGTCTGTGATTACCTTTGGTCATTGAGCCGTCGGTACTTCTCCTTGTCAGCATTGTTAATTTTCAGGAGTGGTTGCAGATGCTCATGATGCGTCTTCACATTCTGGTTGTCCACATACACATCATAGAGATCCCGTTTCTGCTCAAAGATCTTTTCTGTTGTACCTGCCAAAGTCAGAGAATATTTTCAGAGAAGCATGTTGCTTTCCCAGCAGACCAACTGTTCTCTCCTGCTTGCATAGTTAGTCATTCCATGCACAACCTATTTCTCATCAGTTCTATTCCACAGTCTGGTGTCTCAAGACATTTTGCAGCCTGAAGCTAAAAACATCACGCCTAATCCATCATACTTACAGGCCACATATGATACTTCTGTCTCCAGCATTTCTATGTCTGCCACATTCACATAGAAGAATGGTTTGGACTCTGGGACAGTTCCTCCAAGGCCAGGCAGAGAAACATTGGCAAGGCAACAGCAGCAATACACTGTAGACAAGAGAAGTACATCCTGAGATGCTTTTGGTTTCCCTGAAGGGCACTCTGAACCCCACTTGCCCAGTTCTCCCACACGCCTCTACGAAAACAATGGTCAGAGCTCTGAAATGCCCTTGAACACCAAAACTTCTCAAGTGATGACATCCTGTTTTGGATAGGAAATAATCGCTTCTCCCATAGGAATCCCGCAATCTGGAATCCACAAATCCAGTCAGTGCTCTTATTGTCCTGTGCTGACAGGAACTGAGTTTGACAGTGCCAGATGTGTTCTTACTCACGAGGCTTGAAGAAAAGCATTTGGTAGGAAACGTGTAAATGCAGACTGAGTGATATCTTCAGGAGGAATGGTCACAATGGATTTTGAAGACCTGCATGACGTCTGTCCCCTCAGTATTGACAGGCATTTCTGCAATGCTTCAGCCTCCTAGATCAGAGCTCTGCAGTGTCCCTGGAAACATACCTCTATAGCAGACAACTCCAACTGGGGGTGGTGAAAAGATCAGTATGCGCTTGCGCAGCAGGGCAAACTTCCAGAGGACGAGGATCTGCTCACCGAAGAATTTGATGAACTGAGACATGCAGCCAGCAGGGTGTGTGATCTGCAGGTGGAGCGAAAGGGAAGAAAACAGCTCAGAGGTGAAACAGGGACACATGCACAGATGCTAAGTCTAAATGTGGGAGCAAGACCAGCACACAGCTTGCAATGGTCCAAGT
This sequence comes from Melanocharis versteri, assembly GCA_013397845.1. NCBI lineage: Eukaryota > Metazoa > Chordata > Aves > Passeriformes > Melanocharitidae > Melanocharis > Melanocharis versteri. Next base: position 54,192 of record VZTG01001720.1, read on the forward strand.
AACAAAATCTTATCTAAAGCAGCCTACAAAGCGCGGGAGTGACTGCTTACATAAAGGAGTATGAGGCACCAGCAAGGAGCAGCAGCCCTCTGCCCACTCCTGCAGGCCTCAGGCACCTGCCTCACCTTCATCTCTGGGTACATGTATCTGTGGATGGAAGGCAGCCAGTGGACAGGTTGCTGAGAGCTGGGGGTGCCCTTGCTATCAGGGAGAACTCCTTTCTTGTCATCATAAAATGCCTCTAGATGGGAGTAGTGCCCTGGCATCTCCAGCTGGTGTCTGGAAAAGAAAGGAAAAAAGGGGAGATCTGTAGTGTCTCCAGACTATTTAGTTTAGTGCCTTGCCTCCAGGAAACATCTGCTCTCCCAGCTAAAAGGGATCCTGGGTGCCTCAGTTGCACAGACTCATCCAGGAGGGCTGAAGAAGCATCAGGACTACCAGTAGCTCTCAGTGCAGCCAGAGAGCACACACAGGACTGACACAGGCAGCGTGCTAGGGTGTGCATAGTACTGATCCTGTTTGAAATAACACTCAGGTAGGAACAGCTTTCTTTTCTACCATCACCATTTTCCCTGCTAGATCCACTCAACACAACTGAAGCACACAGCTAGCCAGGATCACCGTTACACAATTAGAAGCCTTTTGTAAGCCCCTAGTAAAATGGTTTTCAGAAGGAGAAAAGGGGAACTTCTTGTCCTCTCAGCTCTCCCTGTGACACTTATGTCTGCATACAATAAATAGGGTTTGGGTAGCATTTGACTAGCCTGTTAGGAAGGAACAGACTGCTGCTAATCAGTTCCTTGTCTCCTTCACACTGTGAATCTGTAATACTTTCTGGAGAAACAGCCGGTCAAGGAAATCACAGCAGAGCATTGTCACCGAATTCTAACTTGCCTAAAACTGCTCTCTCTAGAAGCAACATTACCCCTCCCAGGTGGGGAATGGCCAGTCTCATTCCCAAGGGAACTTACCTGACCTGGTTCTCCAGGAAGTGCATGTACCTGTACAGCAGAGTGTAGGAAGGGGAGAGGATGCCCACGGACTTCATGCGGGCACCACGCTCTAACTCACTCTCCACAGGCATGTTGGCAAAGCAGGCCAGGCCAAAACAGAGCCCTTTCCGGAAATAACTGGAGACAAAGGTTTGACAGAAGGGTTAACATTAAAAAGAGGAAAGAGGAAGAAAGAAAGGTAACTGAGTGCTAAAAATACTGATTTGGGAACATGCTTTCTTCTGTAAGGGACTCCCTGAAATCCCACCCTGCTAGCTGAAGGGCTGAGGACAGGCCTTGGGTGCCCCAGTCTTCTCAGTAACAAGACAGAATATTTAAGGTAAGAGTTCCCAGGAGTTCCCACTAAAGCCCCTACCAGCCACGTCACAGGCCAGTAAGGAATGCAAGTAAATAAAATAACTTGGAAGGAAGACCAACAGAATGCATGATTCTGTCAGTGCAGAGCCCTTCCTCCAAGGAAGCAGCCTGCAGTGAATGCAGCTCTGAGTACAGTGCAGCTACCTGGTCATATTTTGGGTGCCAGCACGTTGAAGCACACTCTGATTGACTGCAAGGGCTCCGTTCACATGCCTTTAAGAAAGTAACTGTTACTCCTGACCAAAAGGAATTGTGACACTGCAGTTCATTGCAAAATATTGCTGCATTGCAACATTGGGTTAGCAGAATGCAGAAAATTCCTCTCTTACATGTGTCCACCGAAGGAGCTAGCAAAGTAAGTGAGCGAGACCTGTTTATAACAACATTTAAAGGAACCAAAAGCCCTGGCAGAGTTAAGAACATGTTTCTAAGTCCTGTTCCTGCAAAATCCTTCCCATTTCAGTTCTGCCATTCCTTCCCCTTCGCCCTAGGCCTCTGCTGACAGTCCCAGTAGTGGCAGTGCAGATCATGTGCACATGTTAAAATTTGCACACCGGTGAGAAGCTGGCCTGCCCCATTCACCAGCTGGCCTCCACAGGCAGAGCAGTCATACAGCAGATCCCTGCAGCTAGCTGGGATTTAATATGATACTGAAAGTGTCTGAAAAGTATCTTTGGCTCAGCTAGAACCAGTTTAGCAAGCAGGTTTCTGCAGGACCCTAGCTTCCTAGATGGTATTTTTCTTGCATGTTCTGAATTAAGAGCTGGTGGTGTAGATGCACAACTAAGAAAGGAGGAAGTAATATAGCTCAGATGTACTCACATGAAATCTGACTGGATTTTGTGGGACCCACTTGCCATGGATTTGAATTCCACGCCTTCCAAATCTATATCTTGGGGTAAACACCATTCCACCATGTTGCCTGCAGAGAAGCAAACTAATTTGAGTAAGCTTGAATACAGTACTTTTTTCTAAAATGCATACATCATCAACAGCAAGTTGCTGCTTTTCTAACACTGGGATACCTGTAACAGTGCCCTAACACAACTTCTGAACTCCTAAATTGTCACAGACAGTAGGTGACGTACAATACTCCCCACATCTCTTGCAAACGTTACTTGTAGCACGACCCACAGACACTGCAGGACATTTGGGGTGGATAAGCTTTTTTACACGAGTATCCATCCCATACAGAAAGAACCAAAGGACAGACTGTTGCTCTTTAGGATGAGTTTCTGGGCTAGCTCACACCAGCACCAATATTGTTCTTTGCCTGTGCTTGGCAGGCCTGGTCAAACAGAAACCCCTATGCCATCACCCAAGTCATCACTTCTTCCCTGAAATCTTTCCTATTTTCTTTAGGATAGGAAGAGTTAGCTGAAACTTTATATGGAGGCTGAGGTGATCCAGGTATTGCAATGTATTTGTGTATGCTAGAATAACCAACAAAAAAGAACATAAATTACAAGCTAGATCAAGATCAGCAAACATCTGCCACCTGCCAGCCCAGGCAGAAAGCATGCAGTTCTTCAGGGGAAAAGGCCACCTGAGGAGCCTGATCCTGGAACAGATGGTATCTGAGAAGTCACAAAATGTCCCTAAAGCAAATGAAGTCCAACAAGTTTACCACGGACAAAAAAAGGGGTGACTTCTCATGCTTTCCCATGCCAGCACTTCAGAGCCCAACCTGCTCACCTGGACATTCCCACTGCACTGAAATGTGCTCCAGATTTACCTGTCGAGTTTCTGTTCTCTGTCAGTCTGCCCACAGCACTTGAAGTCTTGTGGCTTAGTTTTAAAAACAAGGCAAACAAACCAAAATTCTTCAGGATAATGCAATGGCTGATGCAGCACAAAGGTGCTTCCTGGAAGTTCACTCCTTTCCCTGCCCTTTGGGGTGAGTACCCCGGCTGTGCTTGCATGGACGGCATACATTTGGAAGGGCCTTACACTCAGCCAAGACTCTTGCAGATATTTAAACCTGAGGCCTCATTTCTGAAGCCTGTCTTTTGTCTCATTACTCATACTGCACAAGTATATGCCTGCACAGGAATAGGGCTTAGCTACTGACATTTAAATAGGCTATTTTTCTTCTCACATAGATGCTGTATTCAGCAGACCTCCCCCAGCCCTGCCTGGCAAGGACTTCAAAAAAACCAACAGCGTTAGGCATGGCAACAGGAGTTTTGCCTCCAACTGCCCACTTGCAGTGCACAAGCAGCCCTCTCCCGCCGAGCCGGGCTGGCCGGGGAGCAGCGGCAGCCTCGTGACCCCGAGCACAGCCCTGTGCAGTCACACACGAAACCACAGAGCTCTGCTGTGCGGCGCCTTGGCCTCTGAGGCGTGTGAAAGGCTGGCAGGGAGAGCCAGTGACATCATGGCAGCCCGCGCGCTCCCCTGGAGGGCTTGCAGATTATACAGAGATGGTGGCTTTTGTTGTTTGGCGTTTGTGTGTGCCGCTTTGGCTTGCTTTTTAAAGGCGCAAGACCCTTCCTTGAAAGCGTGAGGAAGTCAATTCTTGAGACTGTTGCCTCATAATCACAAAATTGTGGTGAAGGCCAGATGTGCTTCTAAGCCTTGCCCCACAGAGGATCCCTTACTGGTCATTACCTATAGATTAATAGATTGATATGTGAGAGTGCCATCAAGAGCAAAGGCAAATTGGCTTTGCTCAGGTTAGTCACAGACACTGTCAGGTGTCACATCCACTGCAGAGGTGTTGAAGTGGACATGGCTCAAACGGTGTAACTGCAATAAGGAACGGATGCCTTGAAACGGATCTTTACCTTACATGTGACCTCAAAACCAGCTCACTTATCACGTAGCTATTTTTTTTTCTTGGATCTGTCAGGAGCAACCTGCACCTGTGCTCCTGGCTGTTCCTCATGCCACCTTGCCCTATGAACACACGAGTGACGTGGCAGTCAGAGAACAAACGCGGAGATAAAAAAGTAGGAAAGTCGGTCTGGCGAAACAGGAGAGCAAACAAAGGAGAGACTTCACCCAGATGCAATATGACTGCCAGCCTGGCCAAGAAACCAGAGGAGGGAGGAGGGAGCAATGTTGTGGAAAAACAGGAAGTATTGCCCTTCCTCATGGAGAAAGCAGCTCTCGTGCGCACAGGAAACTTTCCAAGTGAGAGTCACCCAGCATTGGAGAGCAGGCTAATGATTTTGCTGAGAGTCAGATCTGCAGATTTGATCTCCTGGAAGCTGTCTCCCACCTTCAGGTCAGGTCTGAGCCAGCACTCATTTTCTAGTGTGCAAAGGATGTTCTTCCTCCTTCCCTTGTATTTTCTTTCCACTGGATTTTCACATCCTTCACAAAGAAGATATTGGCACCAGCATCTGGGGGTCATCACCTGGCCCTCCTCACTATTAGATGTTTCCCAAGGGCTTTAGGGTCCCCAGCTGTGCAATGCTACCATGTTGTGCCAGGACAGGAGATGGAAGTGTAACCTAAACATCACACTCGCTCTGTTTCCTGCATGGAAGAAATGTGGGACAGAAAACCAGAATATTTGCATGTTCACTGGTGCATTACTTCCCTCTCTTCCCTCCTTGTCTCTCTCCATTACTTACAGACCCTTTAAGCTCACAGACTGTGTGGGACCTGCACAAAGGTGACTGTTATCAGCTCCCCACAAGAGCAGTGAAGCAGTGAGCTCCTTCTCAAGTGCCACAAGGTTCACCATGCTGCAGGTGAGCACAGCACCACTGATTCAGAAGCTGCCTCTGGCTCTTATGTCAGCCACTCACATGAGCACTGACAGTCACAGGGACACCGGAACGATAACAGTGACCTGGCAACCCCATAACCTACCTTTGGAAACTCATTGCATGCAGCTACTATACACTGAGCTCGTCTGCTTCAAGCCCTTCTAAATTTAGGAGGGAAGCTCTTACATCCTTTATTAGCATAGTCACCACTTCATCCTTCTACAGTAAAACCTCTCTTGCCCACCTGCTTGTCTATTGAGCAGGCACTACCTGGCGTAACCACCTGCACAGCCACCTCCAGAAATTCGGCTGTTCCTATGCCTCAGCAAGCTGCCAAAGGAGCTCTGCTGTGCTTTTCCTGGGCAGGATCAAGCAGGTTTCCAGCTCAGACACTAACTGGATGATTTCCTTTAAGTCATACACAAGGACCAGACAGCCTTAAAACACTACAGAAGTCCTTCACACCATTTGATGTGGTTGACCAGTAATTCCCATATTCTCTTTTTGACCCTACAAGTTCACACCACTGCAATTTCATGATCTTTTTCCAAGTCCACATCCTCTGTAGGGCACTTTGCTCCCCAGCTGTAAAGCTGACATTTGTTGGTATATTGCTCACAGTCCTATCATGCTCCTTACATTCATCATCCATGCTGGGTGGCAGCAGGAGGCTGAATCTTCCTGGACTTGACAGACTACTCTAAGGCTGGTGACACCCAGCATTAACTGCACATCAGATGTGAGAAGAGCTGTTGCCCAACTTTCCCTGGACTTCATTCAAAGCAACAGCTGGTTCAGAAAAACTCCTGAGAAGGCTCAGCTTTCTGCCAACTAAGAAAATCTCACCATTTCACAGAAGGCATACGCTGTCAGATTGAAAGACAACCTGCTGTTGCTGCAGTCATCCAGACTCTTTCGTGTTTTGGATACTTAGGAGAAACACCTCCATTTTCCATCTCCTGGTAGAAAGATGACATCCAATCTGATTTCAGATTTTTATGAGTGAAGAGCCTCTGACGGAAGACACTTCTCTCTGGTGCAGTATGAAAGGGTAACTTCTCAAAAGCCCTTGGGTGCTTTGGGACACAGCAGCCATCCTGTCTGACAGTGGGCATTGCTGACAGCACATCACACCAGGGGCTGCATGCTGTTCACCACTTCTTTAGGATTTTCAGTTCAAGACCAGCATTCAGTCTTCACTACCAAGGCCCCTTGCGAGCACGATGTCAGTTACTTTCCCCTTCCACCGGAGAACCAACCTCACTGTGCGTTACAGACCTCTTTCCTGTCTCTAGTACTTTTGCTATGGATTTGCTAAGGAAGTGCCTGTCTAGAGAAGAAAGAGAAGCTCGCTCTCACATCTGGATGCAAACAGGCTCCTGAATCTTTCTCTCTTGCCTTTGAACCCGAGGTTGGTGCCTGGCAGCCAAAAGACCCCAAAGTGTGTCTCAGGACATCAGACCCCTCTGCACAGTAGTACCTGCGTTCACAGGTGCAAGGCAGGTGCTAACTTCACATCTGTGTCCTAACACCCTGTTTCATGGATACTGTGGGAGCAGCAGGATTGGAAAAACAAGTTAAGACATTTTCTGAAATGCTAATTTCCAAGTTTGAAATTAACCTCTGTCAGTAGTGATACAACACCACAGCCCAACAGCACTGAGATGGATATGGCAGTGAGAAGTGGAAAATACATTCCCTGCCCCCTCTTCTCCGCCCTCCTGGATCACAGAACTCATTCAGGCACTAAGTCCCAGAGATCCCACCAGAGGCCAGCCTCTAAACACACTGGTCACCAAGAAATACGCAACCGAGCTGCTGCTGCTGCTGCTGCTGCTGCTGCTTTTCATGCCCTGCGAGCCTGCCGGATTTACGCCTGCCACAAACGCCATCCATCACCGATAGCTGCGGGCAGGTCTGCGCCACTCCACGGAGACAGAAGGATGCTCTCAAGATGCTGCTAACAGGTTGGTGCCTTCTAGGCAGCGCTGGGCAGAGGCTCGGCCTAAATCTGTGCGGGGCACAGGGGATGCCCCAGCGCCGTCCACAAACTCCCTGCGCCGTGACCCGCTGTGGGGAAGAGACATCCATCCCTCTCCTCGGAGCGGCACCAGACGCGGCGCCTTCCTCCCGCCAGAACTTCTCGGCGGGATGGAGAGCAAACGCAATCCCCCCTGTGCTCCGTTTTCGGCAAGTGCCCACGGTCCCCGTCCCGAGAGCGGCACCCGTGCGGCGGAGCCGCGGTGCCCCGTGGGGGCAGAGGGCAGCCCGGCCCCCGCCGGCCGCTCTCCGCCGGGTCCGGCGGCGCTGCCCCAGCGCGGCGGGAGCAGCGGTCCCTGGGAGGCGGGATGCGGGGAGAGCGCTCCCC
>VZTG01001721.1:0-181357 GCA_013397845.1 Melanocharis versteri
TTTCTGCCCTTTTTTTAAAAATAAGAGCCATGTTTCCTTTTTCTCAGTCACTGGGATCTTCACCTGAGCACCATGAATTTTCAAATACCATAGAGACTGACTGGGCAACAACATCCATGGGTTCCCTCAGGACCGTGGGACACATGTCACCCATTCCCATAGACTTATAGCATGTTCTTTAAGTTGTGAGCTAATATTCTTGTTCTAATCCAACTGCAGTGTAAGCAATTAATGCATAGGTTTCCTCAATACACAGCATCTCAGGTCTTCCTTCATACGCTCTTGCTAGTCTTGGAAAGTGTTGAAAACCACCCATAATCAGATGTTATGCTCTCTCAGTGTTTCATATAAGCATTCGAAACTGATATTCTGCCAGACAGACCAAGCCTAAATAAAGAACAAAGAGTAGCAAAACTGAATGAATGCATTTTAGACCTGCCCCAACCCTTTTGAATTCTCTCATCATAGATCTGAACTACTATTCAAATCAAGGTTCCCATAAGTCATTTTTAATTAAGCTAATCAAGAATTTATTTTTCTACAAACGTCAAAGGTACCCAATTTTTATTTCTGGTAACCCCATCTTGGGATTGGCAGGTCCTCTGTGTTCAAACAATTCTCTTTAATTTAATTTCCTACCTCTTTGAGGTCTTCCGTTTGCATTAATGACTCTTTACACTATGAGTATCTGTGTATTTAATGACTGAGCAATTCATAAACATTTACGTATGTATCCAGTAGAATTATTTTGTTAGACATTATTTTTGTTCTAGAAGGGACAGAGGGTATAAATCATTCTCACGTTGAAGACTTCAACCAAGTTTCCTTTTCTGTCTCCAGTGTTTGGTTTTAAATACCGCAATATTATACAACACGTACTAAGGCAGGCCCTAATGGGTGTATTCGTCATGGATTTTATGGCAAGAACATATGATAAATAATATTCTAATATTTAATTCGGATTACAATGTACTATCTACTGAACTCAGAGAATATTCAGTAACCTTTTCCATCAGACTTCAATGAAAAAATCAAGAGATGGAAAGTCCATCACTTCTGTGATTTTTCAAACAGCTGAAGTCTTTTTTGCTCTCATGGCTTTTTTTCCTCTTTATATGTCTGGTTTCAGCTTCCAGCTACTGTTTTTTATTGTACTTCTACCAGCTAGATTAAGATATCACTAATATCTGGTTTCCAACCTGTAATCAAATTACTATTCAATCATCTTTCTGTGAAGTTAAGCAGACGGAGCTCTTAAGAGCTCTTCTCTCATACAATATCTTCTACAGTGTACTTCTGTAGTATCTTCTCTGGCTCGTTACCTTTTTTTTTTCATGTAGGTATCCAAGAATTAATTCTTACTATAGCCATGTTCAGGTCTCATCTACCATAAACCCTGGATTTTTTTTTTTTTTTCCACAGTCACAATAATTGTAGAATCAAAGTTTATCTCATGAAGGTGCTGCCTGTGTTCACTATTTGTTGGCAGATTACTTTATCCTTGGGTGTATTAAAACACATACTGGATGAGTTGTCCCAGTTTACTTGATGACTAATTATGGCTGCCTGTCCTCATCAATATTAAAAGTCTATCATTTTTGTGTCATCTTCAAATTTTAAGAGCAGGGATTTTACATTTACTTGCAGATCATTTGTTAAAATGTTGAGTAGCACTGGGTCTTTGAGGAATCCCAGTGCAAAATCCTCACTTGACAATGATTCGCCTTTGACAAATACTTTTTGAAAACCATCTAATAACCAAATTTTAATATGTGTTTTATTGATACTGCATAATGCTAGTGTCTCAAGCAGAATGTCATGTGATATTAAAACAAAAACTGTTAGAAGTCTAGAATTTATATGCCTTTGTGGTTATCTTTATCAACCAAACTGGAATCTTATCAAAAAAGAGTATCATATTTGTTTGACAGGCCCTATTTAAACAGGGGGGGGGGAAAAAAGAAAAATCACTCTCATGTCAACAAGCATTAAGTGTATGACAGTTCTTCAATCCTTCTTTAATTGAATACCTCTTCAACTTTTCATGCACTTAATCTAGCATACTGATACCCTGTCAGCTCTGAGATATCACAGTGGAGAAGCTCACTGAAATTTATCAGCTCTCCATCAAGTAATGAACATAGCGAAATTAAGACCTTTTGTTCCTATGAATAAGCCAGCAGTATTTTCTGATATATAGGTTTTAGAAAGTTTAATACCTTTTTTTTTCTTTAATCCTAGAATGTAAAACCCTTCTTCCCCATTTCAATTTTTAAACTTGAATACCAAAATGAAAGTAAAGGACCAATTTTCTTTGAAAATTTATAAACCATTCCAACATAGTTTTAAGTGACTGTACTCATCACCATGAATGATTTCAGGCTGATCAATTTGCTGTTTCTTGCAAAATGTGGAAACTCTTAGATTCATTCCAAATGATGTGATTGTTATCTATTCTTGGTAAGTGAAAGAACTTTAGAAAACTGCTACAATTCATTCTACTAATTAAAATAATAAGGCATTTTTATATCACCAAATATATGAAGCTGTTTAAGATTTCACTTCCTATTGGGTAGGAGAAAAGCCTATCACGTCTTTGAGAAAAGGCTAAATTTCTTCTGGTAATTTACATTCAGTGCCATGGAAAATACATTCCATTAGAAGGACTTTTTAAGGCCCACTGTGAATTTAATAATAAAGCAGAATAGTATAAAAATATGACTGTAAAATTCTCCAAAATCTGACAATAAAAAGAAAGAGTGGGAGAAAATAGAAGCAAATTAAGACTATGTTATTTCAAAAGAACTTCTGTCTTAAGAGGCCTAATCTCCCTACATGCCTAAATAATTTAACAAAGGTGCTTTTCAGGGATTAATGATGCATTTCACTTCAGTTCACAAGGCAATTGTAAGTGCTAAAGAGTATAATAGAGAAAAAAATTGAGGTTCATAAAAAACCATAAAATAATTCTGTGTAACCCTGCCTAGTGTTTATGTCATCAGTTAAATTAAATGTGACAGGACCGGTAAGTCTGGAAATTTTCAGTATTTGTGAAATTGCCTTGAAGTATTTTGCCTCTTTAGAATTTTTTTACCCCATGGCTAAGGGAAGCTGACTCCATGTTAATCCAGCATGCTTTTTTAACAGCAGTTTTGAATGAAGGTAATATATGTATATATATTATACCTTCCTATGGGGAGAGTAATTCCTCTGTGATCTGGGCCACTTGTCCTCTCACTTTGGTAAAATAATTCCAACTAGAGCACACGAGTCCCTTTTTATCAACACAGGTGTAGCTGGAGAAGGAATTGACCTATCGAGGGAACAGAGCTGCTTCTCAAGGGCTCTCGGTTGGGAAGGGCCTCATCCAGAATATTTACGTGGGTTAACACATGGGAAAGGGAACGTACATTTTTGGGAGCAGGGAAAAATGAGGTAGTAACAAAAAAAATTACTGAGATGGACTATGTTTTTGAGAGGACAGGCCAGTTGTGAGTGGCTGCTGTAAAAATCAATCAAAATCCATCCATACTAGCTGACATCAAATGCAAAGCATACTAGTCACCTAATTTTTATTATTGTAAACATACATAAATTATTATGAGGATTTGTCACAGATCAGGATAAGTGTACATTTTATTATCCTGGTCAGTAGTGCCACGGTGCTAAGTCCATATGGGGGCATACCTGGTTGTCCTTCTCCTTTGTCCAGGCCTCCCCTACTCCTCTGCTGCTATGCTGGTAGCTCGCGTGTTCCGCTCCCTTGCTGTGGTAGCTGGTGGCTGCCTGCTTCAGGAAAGTGAATAGGATTTAGGCTGGAGCTCAGCCCACTCCCATATAACTGCTGGTAAGCCTTCTGGCAGAGTTCTAGCCTGACCCAAGCGCTGCTCATACCTGGGCAAGCTCTAGATGATGATTCCCAATAACCTTTATGGGCAAGGTCACTTATTTTACAGTGCAAGGAAACTCAGGCACAGGCCTTAGATTCTGGGCCAGAAGACAGTCGCTGACATCCTGGTGTTTACATGAACAGCTGCTCCTTCTCACTTCCAGGATCCCTCTGTAAAGACCTGGAAACAAGAAGTGGAGCTATGCAGTGTTTCCACTCTCAATGTGTCCATCCAACACCTTGGTGTCCCCTTGTTCTGCCCACTGGTGTGCCTGACCTGAGAGCAGGTGAGTGCCTGGATTGTCTCTGGCACCAGGTGGTACACCCATGGCTTCGCTCAGGGACAGGGAGTGAAGCAGAGCACAAATACACTGTTCAGAAACAGTGAGCTCCAGGCTTACAGTTTTCAGAAATTCAGAAAGAGTAAAGCACATTGCAGCATTCTCAGGTAGAGCCATGATGATTTTGATAGAAACCTGCAGAAGTGAGGACAGTTTCAGGCTCAGTGACCAGCCAGAAGCAAAAGTTGAAGACAACGCCAAGAACCAAAGACTTAAGCAGATGACATGGATACAGATGTGTTTACTCCAGGTCACACAGGAACTCTAGAGTAGGAAATTCTGGGAAGAGAACCTGGACTGTGGGAATTAGGCATGGCAACCATCATGAATTATCTCTCCTCTGCATAGTGCATATGAGTAAGGACTGTGAGAAATATTACAAGAAGGATTAAGCACATCGAGAGTATATGTATATGTACTACATAAGCAGATGTTAACAAGAAGAATTCCAGCAAATATATTTAAAAAATTCACCATTTAAGTTGCCCAACTACAACAGAAAATTGAACTAAATTCATTGCTACTGCAATTACATTTGAAGCTCAGGACAACTTTATCTTTGTAAATGTCTAAACCCTCCACCTCCTCTGCAATAATTACATTAAAAAAGATGAAATACAACACATGCATCTTTCAGTTAAAAGGCCCATTAATCTCCCAAGGAAAAAAAAAGCAACCCACTATACAAGTTTTATTTCAAGAGTTTTTTTCACTTCTTCAATGAAAGTCAAATAATACATCATTCTCTGGATGACACCATATAAATGACTATCTGAAATGACTTATGTTTCTACAGCCATTTATTTCATAGCAATGAAGACAAAATTAGGAGATTTTGAATACTTTACAAGAAAAATTCAATACTAAAATTTTCTCTCAAATATAGTAACACTTAATTTATGACTTCCTAATGTGCTTAAAATCCATTTAAGAAGAAAGTCCAAAATTTATAGGCATATATCTAATAACCAGATTAAACTCTGAGCATGGTAGAACTGTCATATACAATAGCTGTAAAATTACAGTTATGCAGCAGATGCATCATGCATAATAACCTCAGGCAAGCCTCACGTGTGGAATTTTGAAGTACTTTCTCACTTTCAAGACCTCACAATGAGTATTTAGTAAAGTGAGTGTTTAGTCACACCAAAATGCAGCCATTTGCTACCCTGGAGAATCTGTGGACCAGAGCTGCAGAATGCACTGTGCTTCTCAGCCATGCTTTCCTCAGTCCTTTTCCAGGTTTGTACTGATGGTCAGCAGACGTGGCTTGGTATGTGCAGTTGCAAGAGCATGGTTGCAACCTGACTGGTGAGCACAGCATTCTCATTACCAATAGGAGTTTAAGTACAGTCCCAGGATGCTCTAGGACCTAGGCCTGTGCCTGCTATCCTTGGGTGCGTGCTGGATCTGCTGTATTATGAAACAAAAGATTGGACTCCCCATCATCTGACCCCATTTTACAGGCAGCCCTTTGCAGTAGGTGTCGTCATGAAGTATAGGGCACTGCTAAGAGAAAAAAATGGCCCTGCCAGTCCCCAGAGCACATGGAGATCCAGACATGTCCCTGGTGTGAGATTTCTGCAACTCCAGCCAGGATGCTTCTCGCACCTTCTGTGTGCTCCTTTCTAATTCAACCTTTTCTCTAATCTCAGGCATCCAGATTATAAACTATGAAGGGCTCCTGCAGGACTCAGCACTGAAAGTGGTGCTGTCCCCACATTGAGTATGTTCCAGCTTTGGCCTTTTCCTAGCAGAAAAGTGTAGTCACTATAAAAGGCAAGCAGTGTTTTCCGTGAGTCCTTAGTGACCGCTTGTTCAGTAACAGTTTTGTATTCACATTGTCAGAGTTGCTCCCACCATGTATTAATCTTTCACCAGAAATTATATCCTTTTCATCACTAACTGCAGTGCTCTCTATTAAGAAGCACTCCTAGAAGGTATCAATCCAAGCACTTCTTGAAAGAGTACCCTAAGAAAGGAGTTGTTCTCAAGTTAGACTAAACCGTTTGTTGAATAAAGTAGAAGCTGATACCACCAACACCTAAACAAGAGAGCAACTTGAAACACCTTTGGTGAATTCCAGAACTCCCATTGGTCTTAATTAGGACAACTGAAAGAAACTGTTAATTTCAATCAGCTGGTGAAAGGTGCTGCTGTCACAATCAGTCAGGCTTTTGGAGTTCAGTTTTCAACTTTTTCGATATTAGACAATCTCACACAAAAGATACTGTTTCCCTGGAAAAATGTGTATCTTTTCTTTTTTATTAGACATTCTACAGAGTGTTATGAGACCAGAACATATATTAAATCTTGTTTTATTTCTGGGTAAAGTTTCTTTGTTTTATCAAGAAGAACCAGAATTTAACAGCTAAACAATCTACACAAAAAAGAATTACACTTATTAAAAGTAATTCTAAAAAGGCCTACTGAGTAATCTACTAGTAACAGACGATTCCAGACTTTTTAATTTCTTGGATACCCATTTTTTCTAAAGGAAGAGACCTAAAACTTCTTTTGTATACGTATTCTGGTGTTCCAGGAACTTTTGAGACCTTGAAATGTACCTGATGTGAATATTAGGGTTCTTCTTGCCTTTGCCTTTGCCTTCTTCAGTTAAAGCACTTTTTTTTTCACCTCTTTTTCCTCACAAGATATATTTTTGCATAAAATATAATCTGCTGTGTTTTGACCACTTATAATACGTGCAATTGAATAGGTTTTTTGTGGAATTGCCTACTTTGGTACAGTGAGAAAGATCAAGTCGGTGTAGATGTGACATGCATTGTTGCCTTGTTTAAACTGCAAAGTACTTATCCTCAAGTGATATGTAGATTGTTAGAAAAAATAATGTAATTCTTGAATTGCTTGCAAGGTTAAAAAAAGCATCAAATTTCAATCAAATCAAAATAAAAGCTACCTTTTTAAAGTATAGTTATGGGTTCTCCAGAGGTGGCTAAGAATTCCTCCAATTTTAGCAACAGCAAGCAGCAAAGTAGTAAGTGAGGGTGAGAATAGTAGTTAATTCACATGGGAGTAGGTATTTGCACTCTGAATGTTCTGAATAGATTTAGAAACAGGGGTGAACTCATGGGTAAGACACATGGAAAACTTAAATGTAAAAATTTACTCCAGTGTCATCAGAAGAAAGGCTCGGGGGAAAAATAGAAGAACCATAAGAAGGAAAAAGAACCAAAGAACCATAAGAAGAATGTAATGAAAGTGCTGAAATTGCCTAGCTTGGATATGTTCCTGCTTGAAATGTTTTTACAAGGGCATCCTTGTTACCGGAGGGAAAAAAAAAATCGTAAATGTTAACTAGAAATCACTTTCCTTCATCCCACATCTTTCCCCTTAGTAAATGAAGACAGGATGAACAGCTAAAATTACTAATTGGTTTACTGATCAGTTGTAGTTTGTTCGATTGATTTGCAATTAATTCTGGTTTGTGGTGCATAGAAGAGGAAGGTTGGCGCCAACCTTTGAGGCAGCTGATACTCAATATCCTCCAAGAGAGCTGTGGGTCAGAATATCAATAATCTGTTTTGAAGCAGCTCCTGAATGTATTGAGACTGTGCCTTGTGCATTTGTAGGAGCTCTAGGGAATAAAACAAAATCTGAATTTTGTTAATAAATGGATCTGTCTGCAAAGACCAGATATTTTTTACCTTACAATTAATATTTTGTGCCATTCGGATTTCAAAAAAGTGTAAATACTTTGCATAATCTGTAATAGTATTGGTTCTTTTCATAATACTTGCTTATATCACAACATTCACTTTTTCAGGCTCTTTGCAGGTCAATGGCAACTTTAAATTAAAAGAAAGTACCAGTTTTTCTTCACTGATAATAAAAAATCATGGAAAGTAATCCTAATAAGAACACCTGTTTATATGCACAATATCTGAAAGATAAATCACTTATTTTGAGACATATAGGGCCATGTTTAGAGTACAGCCGATTTGTTTCCATTAAGAAAAAAAATCCTTTAATTAGGAAAAAACAAAACAAAACAAAACAAAAAACCCCACCAGAATATATCTGAAGACAAGGAGATTAAGAATCGAAGTACAGATTATTTAAAATGGAGTCAAGAGGGAGCTCATGTTCAAAAGGATTATCTCTTCCTCCTCTCTATTTGGTCATATCTGTAATGGGACATCAGATATTTTCTTTTAAGAACCTGATTTAAATTTCACAGTAGTATTCACTTGGTATAAAGAATCCTTTCCTGGATGCCTTTTACACAGTGTATCACTTTCTGCTTGAAGAGATTTTCCAGATAGAAATAATAATATTCTTTTCCTCTGATACTGTAGATTGCTTATTGTCCTATCATTAGTGTAAGCATCCTATTCCTTGGTCCAATATGAATTTTTTCTTTCTCTTCCAGTTTGCCTGTTTAATATAAAAATCCCTGAACCCTCTCTAGAAAATGTGTCCTCTCCTGTACCTTTCAATTAAATTTCCAGGTATCTTTACTTTATCTTTTCCTGATACCCCAAAGCTGAGTGAATTTTTTATGAAATTACCTTTTAATTATTTTCATTTTCTTTTTTTTTTTCTTTTTCTGTTCAGACCCAAAAGGAATATTTAATGATTGGATTTCATGTGGAAAACATGTTAGAAAATCCTATTGATGCCTTCTTATTGTAGTCTAAGTGCATTTTAATGCATGCAAAGCCTAGTTTAAAGTATTTTTCATTTCAATATTTGTGCAGATGGTGTGATTCATAACCTGAAAGTGCAACTTATTTTAACTTTAAAAAAAAATCTTTTTCAAACTTCTGTTTGAAGACACGTTTATGTAGCATCAAAAGTACAAAATGGATGAGGACAGGAGAAATGAATGGCTATTCATCAAGACTATTTTTTGAACCCCTAATAAATAAAACACCTGATTAAAGCTATAGAAAAGAAGTGATAAGGAAAACTGAACTGAGTTTCCATGCTACTTAAGACTTTGGCTTTTCACTGTAAATGTGATCTTGTTTCAAACTGTGAATGAGTTTAAAACTTCATGTTAGTGGCCGCATTAGAGATACTGTAATAGTGATGGATCATTCCCGTGAGAAAGGCAAGCAAGGCTTGTGTGACTCCTGTGTGAGAGAGCTATCTGTCACAGATGTCACTTTATCTGATTGAGACTCCTTAGCTGCTGCTATACTTGCACCCTTCTCTATATCAAGACCTTTTGCATCTACAAGCTGCCAGCAGGGGAGTGAAAAAAACCCTTCTTCTGATGAGATAGCATTGAGATCTGTGTGGCTTTTTGTCTCAGCATTTAAACAGAGGATTTAATTGGCTGACATTTGAACTTTGAAAGAATCCTAATTCTTATGGGATGTGTGTTTTTTCACTGTATTTCAAAACGTTACCATTATTTCACATTTCTTATGCCATTAGCCCTATATACAGCCAGTCTGTCAAAATATGTTTAGATCTTTTGTCTGATACACTGGCAGAACACTTGTAAATTTTTATTTATGATAGTCAAAGATTTTGTGATCATTTTGATGAATAAAACAGCAGTGACGAGATCTGTCTAAATCATTAAAATGTAAAATTAAGACAACAAAAGCTGTTGAGAACTTGATTTCTTTTTCCTAGTGTTTGATTTTGATAGGTTTTTCCTCTTGCAAGCAGCTGAAGATGAGGAGCACAAAATTCATTACTGAATAAAATGACCTTCATTACAAGGCTGTTTGTGGGCCACATGTTCATATAGTAAAGTACAAAATGTACTAATGCCTGAAAACCAGATTGTGAACAGGTTTCACACTACATCTGCAGCACGCACATGTGCATACACCATCAGCAGCTGAAATTGTTTGGTCCAGACAACTGTCCAAAACAATTTTTGTAAAACTTACTTTTGATATTGGAGTAGATATAACTGGCGTCATTGCCTTCACTGACTTATGGGAGGAGTGGGAATCTGTTTTTACTCTTGCATCTCTTACCAGACCACAAATTCAGAAAGTAACAACATTATTCTCATTTGCTGATCTGTTATGAATGTGCATGGTTTTAAGGTGACAATAATGCACTAAGACAAAAAAGCAACCTGAAGAACGAAGGAGAAATTGAGGTTGTTGCAGACATTCACTCTATTGTTTATGATTGTACATGTAAAATTTATGGATTTGCCACTTCTTTGTAATGTATTTACACAAGGAAGCTCTGTTATAAATCATCTGTTTTCCAATAGGAACCTACATTTTTCACCCTAATCTCTGCTTGAGTTCACTGAGGCAAGAAGGGGTCAAATGATGAGCCCAGTGTTACATGATGAGTCATTGAATGAACCAAGTGCTAGGATCCTCCTTGCCCCTGGTCCTTTATATCAACAGGCCACAGGGGCTTTGTGTTGCTTCTTTCATCTGCCTTTAAATCCAAAGTGTTAGTTAGAAATATCTTCCACTAAATCTTTGCGTGGCTCAGACAGTGCAAGAAAATACAATCCTTGAGATGGTCTGTTCTTGTACGGGATATTTTTCCCTGTTTTTTTCTGAGACGCCCTTTCTGCGGAGATTTGTTTACTGGTCTCCATAAATCAGCATTCTCATCAGATGTGGTAATGAAGTCCTAAGAGAATCAGCCAATATTTCCACGGCTCTTAAGTAGTTATCTAAAGATTTCTTTCTTTTTGGGCTTGATTCACCACTGGGTTTCCTCAGGTTTATACTGGCGTAAGTCTAATGGGTTCAAATTGGTTGCAGTAAATCAATGCACAGAACTAGTCCCCGACCCGGTGTAAATCAGCACAGCTCCACTGCATCAGCATGCAGCTATCCTTATTTTCACCAGCTAAAGCTCTGTCCCATGGAGTTCAGACAAGTGCAACCGTGTACATGCTGTTGTGCCAGGTTCAGCTGCTATGACCAGGTATTCCCAGGTGTAGTGTTAGAGTTACACTTTCAAAAATGAAAATCAGGTTGGATTAGAATGATAAAAGAGAGACATTTTTTGTGTCTGATAGTTTTGTTGTCATCTGTTTCTTTTTGTTTCCTGCAAAAACAGCACTGCCTTTCAGAGCTGCACTTCTGAGATTTCATCTGCAGCAGTAAGAAAACCAGTGACTGCAGGCTAACAGAGGAACAGATGTAAAATAAATCCTTTGGAAGATATTTAATGCGTGTGGAAAGAAGAAACAAGAAACCATATCTACACAAACTAAACCATGGGTGACTCTCTCTGTAGTCTTTCTACATATTATCAATTAGGCTGTGAGCAGACAAAAACTTAGCCTTGCACTTGGATCTGTATGTCCACTGAAGTCAGAGGAATTAATCATGTATAAAACTGGTGCCCTCTAAGATCTTGCCAGAAACATAACTCCCTTTTGACTGGAAAGAAATGTTCAATTTCACTTAACTAATTTTAAACTTTTTAATAGATAAAATTCATAGAATTTTTGAACAAAACAGTTCAGTAAAAAAATAGTTTTTAAATTTTAATATATAATCCCTTTATTCTTTTTTACTTTTGTTTTTTTTTCTTTTTTTCTTATTTTTAACTGATCTACAGAATGAGTATGTATTCACAGTAATGGTATTCCTAAAGCCACCCTTCACAATAAAAACTTCAGTAACAAAAATGCTTTTGTCTACTTTTCTTCCAAGCAGATTTATGTCTGTTTATGGAGGAGCATATTGACATTGCGGTCCAGCTCTTCTGGAATTCTCAGTGTCACAAAAACAAAGAAAACAACATTCTTACTGCAATATTGAAGCCTTTGTTTATCATAAAGGAACCACACTGTATGGAGAAAAACATGACAATTGTCCACTATTAGCCATTTCCAGTGCATTCAAAAACTAGAATGAGCCTAAAACAGTCCTAAAAGCACGGGGAGAATTCCTTTTGCTTTCAACATGCGCAGTATCTGTTACCCTTTATGACTTTGAGATTTTTCAACCTTCTTAAAACCGATAGTGAACTAGAATAGGCCATGTATAGGTGAGGACAGATACATAAATTCTCCTTCCTAAGAATTCTTTTACCCTTTTTTTTTTTTTTAAAGCATGTACACATTTCCTCTGTCATTGTATATAGTTTAATTTTTCTGCTTATTAAGTGCTATAGTGGCAAGTAGGTAAAATTTAGTCTTAACAGAGAAAATTTACCAGCATAAGAAACTGTATATGCTCTCTATGAATGGAAAGGAAAATTTGTTTTGTTATGTAAATGAATGCAAATATAATGGCATAGTTTCCACTTTACTTAAAGTGTTACCAAAAGAAAAACACAAACAAAAAAATACTCCTACTGACAGTCTTAGATAACATTTTCTTTTAGTTCATGTGTTCACTTTACAGTGCAGGAAAATCCCTTTTGCACTATGACAAAAATTTTCATAGTCAGCGTTTCTGATTAATGGTTAATATTTGTTAACTGGCTACTGGATAAGATATCGTTGTGGACCTTAGGGTCTCCAGCACTCTTATTCTAAAAATACACAACTTCATAATGTATTTTAAAACTTGTTTTTTTTTTAATAATTAATGGCCCAAATATACATGAGATTTCAAAGAAAAAACGGCTTGAAAGTTGCTCAGCTCCACCTTCAGTGAAAATGTTTCAATATATGCTTAGCTTTCCACATGTGCTTACCCACACCATGATTTTTTGCCAATACTTTCACTACAGCTTATTCACTATGACAGAATTCCCCTGTGTCCATGTAAAATTTACACAGGGCTCTAAAATAATAGAAATTGTAGCTTAAAACTTGTTACTTCTGTTTGATATTGTACTACAACAAGCTTTCAAAATAAAAAGTCAAAGTCCTTCGATTTTTTCCAGTCTCACTTCTGGAGGTAATCTTTCTTTATTTTGAAGGGAAATTGCAAGCAGAACTAGTTCTGTCAACAACACGAAGCATAGGATGAACGTATTCTTAAGTTTGTGTACAATTCACATACATAGTCACTTATATTCAGAGAAATAAACAAACTTATAACAAAATATTTTACTTATGATGAAAATTTATATCTAGAGAATTTTCTATTATAAATGCTGTAGAAGTAGAAAATACAAGTTTTAAAGGGGTACATACAGAAAGCAGAAACTGCTTTAAGAAAATGGAAATACAAAACCAATTACATCAAATTTTGAATGCGCACATGCACCCACACATATACTTTAAATTACCTGTAATTTTCAAGTTCCAATATCTAAGGTCCAATATATTATTTTTCTTATTTAAAATGTTGAGATGTCAGGATAGGTCTGCCTAATAACTACAAAACAGAAATTAAAAAAAAAAAATAGAAGGTTGCTGTTTTCCTACTTGTCATGAATGGGAAATATCAGCACAATTGTTTTTCATTATTATGTATAATTCATATATTCCTAATTTTATATCATTAGCATTGTTAAACAACCCCATAGAAACACTATTTGTGATTTTCTGAAGATGCAGAATTAACTTCCATTTCAAATAATATTACACTTTTCAATTGTGTCATTTCACAGATTCATAGGGATGATATTTTCAAAATTTAAGCTGAATTCACAGAGACAAGATTGTTCATGTGTCTTTTTGTTTTTTTAACAAAAGGACAGACTTAATTTCTAGAATATAAAATGCAAGGAAAGATATGGTTACGACCTATTCATTGAATGCTAACAAAAAATAGAGCAGAGCCTGAAGATTACTTTAGATATGATATAGATTCTCTGAGTCTATATGTGGTATGAAATTAAATTTATAATGATTGGTAAACAAATTTCCTGATTGAAGTCATCAGCTGAAGCTGTCTTGCACAGATTTACTGTTGAAGGCTTCAGTGACCTTTTTAATGACCCTAAACCTTTGTGTCAGAAGTTATTTCTAATCCTTAAATATCCATGTCTAATAAATTGAGGAGGCTAATAAAAGGACTTTATTTTTTGTATTGATACAAGTATGGATTTATTTATTCTAAATTACTCACCAGAGAGAGACATTTCATTGAAAAATATCCTTCAAAAGTGATTCATTAAAACCAAGGTGTCATCTTTAAAAAAATTGCTTGAAATTGTATCATCAGAGGTAATTGATAATATATCTTTTTAATTTCATTTGTGATGTCTTTACCATTTTTCTTTTGAGGTAATTTTTAACTACGAATATTTTTCTATTTTTTTCTATGCTGAGTGCAAAAAATACATTTCTCTTTGCTAAAACAGACACTGAATATGTCTTACACTCCAGCAGCATAAAAGAAATTAACTCGCTTACTCAATTTATGGATAAATTATCATGGAGTTTAGATTGAAGATATGGTATTAGAAATATGTATGGATTAAAGCTGAGAACTTCACTGAAGATTTTTTTTTGTTCTTTTCTTAAATGAGTGTGTGAAATTATAGATCATTCGGGGTGACAATAGTACTTAAAAAAATCAAACATAATAAGATATGGAAATGAATTCTTAAAATGTATTAAGAACCTTAATTATGTGCAGCTGCAAAATCACATAGTAAGAAAAATTACTGTGAGTTCACAGCATTCAGTATTTTTCTTTTGCTTTTCTTGTTCTGGTTGCGTATTATAGTTCTTTGAATCGCAAGGCGTATTTGTACAGGAACTTTCCTTAGTGCAGATGCTCAGTTTTGTGACTTGAAGTTTGAAAAATGAAGTTAAAAATTACAATCTATGGGATTATGTATCCACTGATAAAAGTAATTTCCTTACCAAAACTACAGTTAATAGCAACATAAAACAAGACCCACAGTCAGACAAAAGTTGGGGGAAATTTGTGTCTAAGCTGGTTTCTCCCACATGGGGCTTGGCTCAACTTGCAAATGTAATGCCACGGAGATCCAGCTGCCCACACTTAGCAAACAGCTTTGTTTTTCCTGTTGGAACACTGGTAGCCAACACAGTAACAATGCAGTGGGAACAATTGATTAGCCTCTTGGTGCCATATCAATTCGTGATTCCTGTCTCAAATGCATCTCAGACCCCATCTCTTTGAGCACCATCATAGAAATCAACTAGCTAATTAAGTCATCTTGTAGCATTATGATGACAATCGCTTGATGATTACTGCTCTTTTTTGGTATCTAGGAGCTTTTGTAAGAAATTTGCACCAGCCTTATGTTCCTGCTTTGTATAATTCACCAGGTAGTTGTGTACAAAAAAACAAACAAAAATGCAAAACAACAAAATAACACCCCACAACAAGTTACTGTTTTACACTTTCATGAAAATCTGGGAGAAAGCAATGAAAATCTCTCTCACAAGTGACCTACTTGGGTTTCTAAGCTACTCCTCTGCTTTTAAATAGCCCAAACATATACTATGTATGTAATGTGACTTGTATTCTGTGTGAAGTCCCACGTAAGGCTCTGTCATCTCACACAGGGCACAGAGCTGCAGCTTTGAAAGTCGCTGGTGGAGGAGCCAGAACTAGCAGCAGCCTTCACAAAGTTGGTGAGGAGAAAGCAAATGATCTGCTCTCTTTTGGGTTGTTTTGCTTGGGTTTATTTGTTTGTTTGTTTGCTTTAGCTCAAAGCAGAAAACATTTCGTTAGAGGCATTCAGTTACCTGCTTGGACTAAGCCCATGATTTTCAGTAATGATGATTACAGACAGACCAGCCAGCTGGGGAAACTCTGTGGTACCGCAACTTGAGGCATTCTGAATAGTTTTGAGGTCCAATTTCAGTAATTAATTTTATTTATACCATGAGAAGACTGTGTGATGCTTCACTGGACCTTTGGATTATAATCACAAAACACATTGCTGGATAATCTCTACATGGAAAGAGCATATCGTGTTTAAACTTGAGAGGGAAATAACCTTCTGAGCTAGCAATTGAAAATAAAACACCATTACCTAAATTAGCTGAATAATATATCACATTTAACTTCTAAGATCTTTAAAAAAATCTTTGAAAATATCCAGTAACTAAGAGCATAGTCAAGGAAGGTGACTTGGTAAAGCACATCTAGAAATGGGTTCTTTGATACAAAACTGAAGACAATTTCCTCCTCTATTGAAGATAAGAGCAATTTTGCTATTGATTTCTGTGGATGGAAGTGCCCAATGCAGCCTCCCTTTTCTGACTGTCACCAGCTAGCTGTGTGAACACGGGGAGTGAATGCAGCTGGGTTCCTTCCCTTCCATCATCTGCTATGTCTGCCCAGGCTGTGAGCTCTCTCCTACTCTACAGGGACTTTCTCCGATGATACATTTGAGAAGGGGGAAAGCAAAATGGGATCCAGTCCAGCAGAAGCATCATAAACCACCATGATTTAGATCAGAACTGTCTTTCATTGCCAAAGATTGATTTAATTAAGGCAGGACTGCAAATGGAAGCTATATGTTCTTAGAGTTCCACTGCTTACGTTTTACCATGGTTAATAATCCTATTCCTTTATTCCAGAATGCCTAGTATATAAACATTAATTTATATATTTCTTTAGCTGATTAAATAAGGAATCAACTGCAGCCAGCAGTCATTTACTCTATTTGATCACTTTTGATTCTTATTCACTCTGAATGACACTGAATAGAGGTGTGAGGTTTCTCATTGAAGTTGATCTTCTCACAGACAAGTTACCAAAGTACAGAAGATGGAAGAAAGTTAGTGTTATTTGCCTGATTGATAGCTAACAAGGCCCTTTCATGAAGACACTTGTAGTGTTATTGCAGCCTGCGGTCCAATTAGCAGATAGATCCCTTTTAGCACTGCTCTCCTTGTTCATCTACCTCTGTGCTATATTAGCCTACTGTGAAAAAATAGGCAAGCTTTTACACTAATCTTTAGAAAGACCTATGTGAGAAAATATAGTAGAATATTTATTAGGAATAAATATATATGTCTATATATTCACATGCATACTCGTTATGTGCATACGAGAAATTAGTAAAATGGGCACAGAAATATCCATGCAAAAATTCTTAAAGACCACGCTATAATCTGCCTGTGAAATGGTTAACAGGAAAATAAATCGACATTCCTTTCTATGTGTGTTACAAACATTATTATCTCCAAGTCACATTTTAATTTCATACTTGATGCTTCAGCTCATGCCATGTTTTTAGTTAGCAATGGCCTGTTAAGCTGCTAATTTATATACTGTTGTGAAGGCCTCTGTAAATGCTGCTCTATAAATAATAGAGCAGTGATCCATAACAACCTTCCATGTAACAGCACAGAGTCCACTGCAGCTAATATGAAAGAACTGCTGGTTGCTAGGTGCCAAAATGCTGCCTGCCTATTTAGGAACTGCTATAGTTTTGTCTCCCTGCTAAGATGACAAAAGTGTAATTAGAGATTAATCAAGAGCTACATTAGTGCCACAGTTTCCTGCAGGCTGACTTTTGTTGCTCACCAGCAGTTAAGTGCATCTGCCTGTATTTGCCAGTTCTCTGGAGATTTAAAAATTTATTGTCATATTTACAGGGACAGCTACAGTAAGAGTTATCAAACCCTGAAGGAAACTTGGCAAAATGCATATAATTTGTAGTTGCAAAGATGGCTCTTTGTATTTATTTTCTAAACATTTCCCATCTGAGAAAGGTTTTAAATTTCCTGCCGCCACATACTTAATTTGCTGGGATGATGGGAAGAGGACTCAGGCCCAGACTTTTGTCCTCTACTGAAGCTTCATATACTTAAAACTGTACACCATTTTTAATATTCTTATTTAATTCTAAGTCTTCTGTAAGATTCATTTAATATCATACAGATCTTCACTTTGTCTATTTAAATAGTAAGCAACTTCTAGAACTGCTGAAATATTTGAATACATTAATCTGTTATTATTTCATGTCACTAAATTGTATATTTAAATTCATGAGATAGCATCTTGATTACACAACCACTTACATATTTCTTGATAGAAAATTAGCACTTAAATACTTGTGCAGGGTTCTCTTCATTGCGTCATGTCGAAAAAGCTACAGAAGAAT
Source organism: Melanocharis versteri (assembly GCA_013397845.1). Taxonomy (NCBI): domain Eukaryota; kingdom Metazoa; phylum Chordata; class Aves; order Passeriformes; family Melanocharitidae; genus Melanocharis; species Melanocharis versteri. The sequence goes on from VZTG01001721.1 coordinate 18,142, forward strand.
TTTGTTCAGAAATTTATAGTAATCAAGTAAATTGTGAATTTAATTTATTCTTCCTAAATTGAGAACTTTTTAAATGATCCAAAATTTTCTTAGGAACCATGTTACATTTCCTGGGTAGTTCTAATAATAATTTAAAGACGATCTATAGGAAAACAGATGGAGGATATTGAGACTTACCCAAGGTTGCAAAATAAATTGTCGGTACATCCACACAGATCTCGGTCATTCTGTATATTGTGGAAAAACTTGTACTGTCTTTAAATGAGAGACTGTTATACTACTTGAATGTCTGCTCCAAAGGCTTCCCAAAAATCTTAGGAAGCAATCTGTGTTAAGCACTGTGCTACTTAGTGTCCAAGCCCAAGAATAGGTTTGTTTGTGTAAGATCATGTCAGACATGGCACCATCACTGGTATTGAGGAGAGTAAATCTAGTACAAAGTTAAAAAGTCTATGTTCAATACATGAGCAATAATCTTTACAGGGCAAGCAAGAATAACTCCCGTTAATGAGATCAATGCCTACTGTCTAAAGAGTCAATAAAAAGCACAAAAAAACCCCAGTAAAAATGCAGAGATTGTGCAGCCGGCTCTGAATAACTTCAATTAAAACAAGCAGAGAGAACCCAAGTACAGGAAAATGCTGTATAAACAACTCTACTGTGAATGGATTAATAGTACAAAACTGCAGTCCAGCTTTCCTTCCGCACCAAACCACTTCTAGAAAAGAGATAACATTATATATATGTAATGTGGTAGTTGGGTAGTAAATGAGTAGTCACCTCTGAAAACTATTGCTTATTCATATATATATATGCACACTACACACACACGTATATATAAACCTATATGTGTATATACATGGAGAGAGAGGGATAGAGAGATATGCATATATATATATATATATATATACACACCTACTGATTTTTGTAGAGTTGTAGGCAAGAAATTCCAGTACTGGGGCAACAGAACAAGAATTCTGGGATGGAGAGTTCCTAGATATGGTTGTAATTACTTATAAAGCAGACCTAGAGGAGAAAACTCTGTACTATGGCATATGGCTCTGTGAATTTATTCATAGGTCTTTTCCTCAAGGGAGAAACAGAAACTATAGTATTTTCAAAGGAAAAGCAGAGTTAGGCAAACCCCCCCATACTTGTTAGAGATTACTCCAGACTTTACAGCTCCTTTGATTTACAGAAAGACAGAAGCTTGTAGAAAATAGGCTTAACAATCAGCTTCTCATTTAGTGCTTCCTAATCTTTTTGTTTCATCTTCCTTTTGCACAGATCTTTACAATACTTACAAGATAATGCTTGGATAAATTGGGTTCTTTCTGAAGTTCAAATCCAGATATTTTGAAGGTAATATTTTCTTCCTTCTTAGTAAATTCCATAAATAACAATATGAATTTTTTGAAGGGTTTGTAAAAATACTGGTGGACCTCAGAAAACAAACGAAGAACCTCAAAAGCTTGGAAAACAAATCTTTTTATTGATCGAGTTTTACCTCTTTTACCTAGGAACAGGATAACTGAGTTCAGTTCAGGTCAATATGTGTTCTATATACCAAATGCTAATTTTATTTTCCTTCCTTTGTTTTACTTTTCAAAAGGAAAATATCTCACAAATACAAGGCCAATTTATTTAGAAACTTATTTTTCTTATGACGGAGCAGGTGAAATGCTTCATCTTTTAAATACAACAGAAAAAGTTCTCTGTCCACTAACAAAGTGCAACTTTTTATCTTACAAAAATGGGAAACCCATTTGACAGAATATGAAGGAGTAAATATTTATGAAGTCAAGCTGGAGGAGTAATAATAATAATAATAATAATAATAATAATAATAATAATAATAATAATAAATTCTCCAATAACCCATTAAGAGTTTAAATCCTAAGCAAAATTAGCATTTATCTTTCTTGTCTTCCAGACTCTTGCTCTTCTGGATTGATAGCAACCTTGTTTCAATATGATAAAGAGTAGGAGCTCCCAGAACTCAGATGTCACCATAATCAAAATTTATGGTTATGAAATGTGGTATAACCACAACCGTAAGCCTGAACTCTTTAAATATTTGCAAAACTAGGTGGCAGCTCTACCAATGATTCTGAACCAAAGTTCTCTGGAGCTGTTGATTTTTTGGGGGAAGGGCTGTTGTGGGTTTATAACTTTTTTTTCTTTAAACACAACTACTGGAGCTTATGAGAATAAATACTGCCTTCCTATGTCTAGATTGTAAGAGAGTAGAAGAAAACCACAGGAAAGGCACCTGGTGGCTACTGTGTGATGTTTAGCACTCTGAGTTTGCTCATGGTCTGATTTTAACTGCTGGAGGAACACAAAAATTGGCTAAGGAAGTAGCTTCTGGTAGCTGGCAGAGATGGAGGAGAGCAGGCTGTCTAGATGACGGCTTCAGTTTTTGGGAAGCTCAATTCCAGGTAGTATCCATTAAGAAATTTTGGATTATTCCAAGGAAAAACATTAAAAGAAAATAAGAGTTAATTTGTCTGCAAAACTAAATATTTTGTAATCTCAGTCTTGAGTTTTAAAGAGGTGATTATGTATTAAAGTAAAACCTAAGTTATCCAGGATTAAGGAAGAACATATGTACAACTCAGTCACTTGGGATCAAACGCTAGATCCAAATGGCAGCTGCAAAGCACAGATGAACAATTTTGTTCAACATAATTACCTTGATTGCAGCTAATCTGATCTGGGCTGGAGTATGTGTATGTATGTGTATCTAATCTTACATAAGGGTTGATGTGTTTGCTGGCTGAATTAGGTCAAAATACAAAAGACAAAATAGCTAATAAGTACAGAACATTATCAAAATTTGGATTCTACAATTGTACTCTTATTTTCACAAACCTAGTGCTTTGATGAAAATTGTTTATTACATGGCTAAATTCTTAGCTAGAAGGCATCTTCTGGGCTTTGAAGATTTTGCCATAGTCTTGGAAATTTAAAAAAAAAAAAAAGAAAAGGAAAAAAAGGAGCAAATTGCTGTGCTTTTCTGTAATTTTGTAAAACAGGGTATTTCAAGATAGATTATACTAACAGACGGTATCTGTCTTGTACCACAAAACACATGTAAAATACCTGTAATTTAGTCATTTCAAGGCATGCATGAGAAAAGGTAATAAACACAAACACATCCATACTAGTTTGTAGACATGCAGACTTCATAAGTTAGAAAGATCTCAGGCTTGCTAAATATCAAAAATGGGATCCATACAGCACACCAAACTACCTCAAATTGCCTTCAAATTTAAGGTGCAATTTATTTCAAATGGCATAGATTTGTAGATATCAGCACTAGCGTACACAGACTCACTGGATGTCTGTGTGTGGCAGTGCCTGGGTTGAAATAGAACTAATTTTTGGGTTATAGATACTGCTGTATTTAGATAGATTGTTAAAAATGCATAGGTAGATGTAAAAGTGACATAATATAGTTTTGTAATGTCCTGATTTATTCCAGTTTTGCCTTTTCTTAATGATTTAAAGTGCCCATTTCTGCAAAATTTTTTATCTTCCAAACACTTTTCTTTCCAAATACACACATTGTATTTCAAAATTATATTATGTTTTCCATGTGGTTTCCTGCACTTTTTTGCTCCTTTACCAATTCAGGAAACACTTACTGGACCTGAACATATCTTCTTTTCTTGTATTTGAAAAAGTGAAAAAGAAGTGGTTGCACTGTTGCTTTGCACCAAAAACTGTGACAAGAAGGAAAAGGTGAATTGAGCAAGAAGTAGAACGGTGAGCTTTAAATTGCATTTTAGTACATTGAATTTTACTAGACAGCATTTATTCCCTTGAACTCACACCACCCTGAAATATGAGACTATTTCTTGAAAAAACCTTTTAATAATGGATGAAGATACATAACATTTTACTACCATTTTTCTGTTTTATTAATATATATCCTAACAGTAGCTATAGTCCACATCATAGTGGATTTTCTTAGGACACAAGATATAATCCAATTACTCTTAGAGGCTGTTTACATCTCTTAGACTCTATCACAATTTTTGTCTTAAAGCACTTTCAAAACCAGTGTCATGGACATCATCCTTTTTTGAAAAACCCCAGTAAGCTGCTTCTGTGTTGCAGGGCTCTCACGTATCATACAGCAGTTGTTTCCCTACAGAGACAGCCCCAGACTTGTAGGAGAGACTAGGGGTTAACCTATCAGCTTGAATTACACTTTCAAAATTTTAATTCATTTTACAAAATTTAAAAATACATTTAGCCTATCCAAGTATTTCCTTGAAATCTAAAACTGCAGCTGATGCTTCCCTCTGTCAAGAAGTTTAAATAACTTTTGTGAGCCCAAAAGATTGTGGTAAATTAAATTGGGTGAATCATGTGATACATTCAGCCTTGTAAATCATGGATGTGCACAGTCCATCATATCGGCAAAGAGAAAAGTAGGAAGTTTTTAATAATAAACTTTATGACTTTTAACACCATCAGCTATGTTAAACAAATAGTTCCATGAACCAGCACTAGCAGTGCTTCATTTTCTAAGATTTATCTCTTGTGTTTGATGGAAGGTTCTGATTAAGGGTTTTCCCCTAATTAGGGCATTCACAAGGCCCCTCTTGCATGTAGTTTTTTCTTACATCCACAGGCAGGAATTGATAAGATGGCCTTGGATAGTTTATGTTGGAACTCCTCTGCCTACTCTCTTTTATAGAGAAACTTGCATGAACTTTTTTATTTTTAAAATACTTGTTCAACTGTCAAAGCTGGTCAAGCTCGAAAAATGAGGACTGTAAGATAAGATAAGCACACACCATGATCACAGAAGTTTCACTTTTTCGAGTACAGAACTACGAATGATATACCAATGAAAATTTGGTGGCCAGGAACCACGAAACACTGAACTCAAAACATGAAGGAGCTAATTGCCAGAGAAATGCCTGATAAGAAGGACAACTTCTCCTTCCAGCAGAGACCATGCTCAAGGAATATGCACAAACTTCATACTGGCACAGAGCTACAGTGTATCAATTGTCATATCATGGCAGACGGTAAAATTGTGGTTTTAAGCAGATGAATGCTTTGGGACCTGGGAATTTTCCTGAATCTCTGTTGACCTACAGACGTAGAAGCTTCTCCCATCGCTGCCATCAGTTGCCTCCTTGAACTAGGGCTTTGCTACAGCCCTGTGGAATGCTGCTCCTGGGTGTGTCTGCTTCAGGAGCCCAGATCCAGAAATGGTACTTCAGCCCTGGCGAGGCAGATTCACTGTCTCTGATGTGTCATTTCCAAAAGCACTACCTCCAAGACATCTCAGCATGGCAGATCAGTGAGTTGGGGGGCAAAAGCAGGTTACCCAATGGGTGGAAGCTGGTAATGGGCATTTTATTACAAACTAACTTCTCTCTTTAAAGCTGTTATTCTCAAGGATTATTCAGATGACCTTAGTCATGATTTTGTTTTCATAAAATGGAATTGTAACACTGTTCATTTACACAACTCATCATGCTTTTGGGCAGTATTAACAGTTTTAACAGATTAACCTCTTAACTGCTGGACTTCTCTAAATAAAAGGAAATCTCATTTTAAGGTGCACATCCCGATTACCAAAATTAACAAAGTTGTGTGAAAGGTAGCTCATACTTCTGACAAATTCTGACTAATCTAAAGATGATGAAAAAATTAAGCAATAAACTCTTGTTTAAATATCTATTAGTCTTACTCTGGAGGGCTGTAGAGATGAAAAAGAATAACCCAGACTTGTTAACGTGGGGGATTTTTTTCCTAACATACATATACTCTGTCCAGAAATATTATACGATTTTTCTGACTGAAAAAAAAACACGTTGAGACAAAAAAATATTTCTTAAGGTGTATTCTTCAGCAGTTTTCCTTCCCTGGTTCAGTGAAATAGCTCAACATGTGCCACCTTGCTTTTGATGGCATTTTTGCTATCAGATGTTTGGCCACATTTCAGAGCTGCAGGCAAATGCATCCTATTTACTTTTACCCCTCTTTGCTGCTCACTGTGATTTGCTTCATTTTCTGAAATTCCAGTGTGGATGAAGATCTCCTTTGCCCTCCCTCCTCACTCCCCACAGTTCTCACCACCACTGGCTGAAGACAGTACATGGTCTGTGGAAATTGTTGGACATGTTCCTCTTTTTAGAAGACCTTTCCATTCCTGATTTGTGGTTGAAGTGGGAAAAACCAGCAGGTCCGCGAGTGGGTGGGTTTCACTGTGGTATGATGTTCTTATGTTTAAATTGCTCAGAGTCAAACCCTGGGCATTTAAACTCCCTGAAAAATTATATTTGCATTATTAGGTATAGTCTTTCCTTATACCACAAATGCCGTACAATTATGCCATTTTGAATTCTCCTTCCATGTCCAGGCGTATTTTTGCATAAATCAAAATATATAAATATATTTGTTCTATACAAATATAAGAATAAATAGATATTTATCTTAGAAAAGTTAAAATACTGTTATATGTATTCAGTCTAAAATGGATGCCTGTGTCAGATGTTTTTGGAAAAAATGAATAATGGTACTCAGAGTATGTCAGCTTGCACACTTTCTCAGTGACAATCACATTCTGACTTCTTTTGTTCAATACATGTTTTAATTAAATAAGTTCCAATAGCTAAAAAAATTAGACTTCACAATGTAAATACTCTTGCCATGATGTGTTTTGTCCCCTCTCATATTTCCAACAGATGTGTTACATGGGTTGGCAGAAAATAATTTATTGAACCTCTCCTTATGATGGTGATCTAAATGGGAAGCCAGCTTAACACAACTGCTGATAGTGATCTTAACTGCCTAACAAAACATCATTGTTTTGAATATCCTAATTATTCATTAGCTGAATAAATGTCTTTTTCACGTGGGAATGTTTATCATTTTTTGAAGATGAAATATTAGCTTCTTCCTTCTTCTATGACTTCCTTTCATTTGTGTTGATAGTTTCTGAGTTACTATCTGAACTGTCTGCAGTCTGTCAATGGATACTTCCCAGATCAGAACAAACATTGCTTCACTTCCATTGCTGTACAATGTTTGGTCAAAGACTGTCTGTATGGTCATTATGTCTAAAAGTCCTACACACCGTGGAAGGTAACAGCTTTGCTGTAGTACTGCATGGCTCTGATTTTCTTGGGATTCAGTCTGAAATGCAGGCTGAGTTTAGATAGCGAAAGCACAGCTGCTACTTACAGCATCATTTATGGCTTTGTCAAGGACACTCTTTTTATAAGCACTTTGATGGAAAATAAGTTCTATCATATTCCCAGTTATATTGAATAGTCAGACTGGGGTGTGAGAAGAATAAACCTCAACTCTTGTTCACTAAGAAGTGCAACGGCTTTCAAAAAAGGCTGTGAAAAAGAATTTTGGTAATAATTTTGCCTCTTGCTGTCAGTGGTGAAATAAAAAAGTATTTGTATGAATCTGCATGTACATTTTACTTGTGAAAGCTCATGTGTAGGTCATGCCAAATTTCTTGCCATTTTTTTCATTCTCGTTACAGGTGTGATATTTGATACCTGTACTTCTGCCATTCTGGAAGTGTTAGGATCTGTAGTACTTTTTGCTTTTTATATCTGCCAGCTAAGATTAAAATAATGGGATGAAATTTCTCAGGTGACAGAATCACGCAGTGCAGAGATGCATGCACCCATGACAATTAGAGATTAATGATTCTAGATCTAAGGAAACTTTTATTAATAGTATTTACTTTGAAAGGTAAACACATTTCAGAACACATCCTTGGATCAAAAATAGTCTTATTGTGTGAAATAGAGAAGAAAATGTGGAGAAAATACATAATTATCTGGGAAAATTGATCCCAAATATAAGATAAAATTGCTGTTTGGGATTTTTCAGAGCATGAAAATAGATTTGAAAAAAATACCAGTTTCCTGGAATGTCTGCAGATTTGATAGATGCCATGTCTGTTCATGGGAGTGAAAGGATTTAATCCCTTACTGTGTGGAGGGAAAATGCTCTTACTTTGGAAGTTTAAGAATTTTAATGTGCTCATTAAGAGTTGGGTGAATCTCTGAGTACAAATCCCACATGGTCCACTCACTTCTTTGGTGAGAAACGTGAGGACTCTGGATACTTCTTTTGCATTAAGAGGAACAGGAGGACTAGTTCTAGCTCTGCATTAGATTAGATGGAAGAAATGTGACATGGCATCGTGTATTATTCCCCTTCAGGCTTATAGCACAACAGGCATGCCCTGAAAAGACAACAGTGTGGCATATGTGTATGTTTGGAATTTATGAACTAATAATATAAGTCAGTGCCTACTTGTTTGCCTGGGTGCTGAGCTCATGGGCTTTAAGAATTTCCAAAATTATATAATATAACCAAAATCTGGTCAGAATCCTGGCAAAATAAACACTTTCAAAATCTAATCTACCCATAGTGATAGAGGTCTCTGACATGACTTTGGAAGATTCTGTCGCTTCAGAAAACAATCATCACGCAAGTGATAGAGGGATTGATGTGAATTCTGAGAATTTTCACTCTTTTACTCTCTGGGCAAAGGAGAAATATGTTTTCATTTGCTTTGGGGTTTTTTCTGGTGAACAGAGGAGTGCAATCACTACGTGCAAAATTCTCTTGCATAGTCCTTTGCCATTTTCCTCCTTTGCTCAAACACTAAAGAACAATAACAGAAAAAGCATTTAAAAGAACAAACAGGGGGCATTAATCTGCTCCTGCTTCTCTCATTATATCTCATTTCACTAATCCCCTCTTTCCTTTGTCGTTATTTGTGACTTAAACTCACGTCTTGTCTTTAGGACTTTTGGAACAGGGCTATTCAGTTGCCACAACAATTGTGTTAAAAGGTAACAGTTGTAGCACGAGTGCAATGAAACTGGATATGCAAAATTATTAAAATTGGAATATATTTTTCAACTCCAATTAATTAGGACAAAAGCAATGATACTGCTTACATAAGAATGGATGGCTGGTTAGAATAAAAAGACACAAATTAGTCCCTACTGAGACAGAGCATGCAGCTTGAGGTCAAAACTTAGATTAGACACCAGACCATCAATCACAGGAGAGAGCAGTGGGGAAACGGCCTTCCAAAGTTTCAGCTGTTCACACAGTATTTGTTTAAAGAGAGAATAAAACTGAGCTAGTAGCATAATTTTCAAATCTGCAGACTGCATGACAGCACCACTGCTTTTGGCTCTGAGGAGGCCATGTTCCAAACTAGGAAAACTGAGGGGAAACAAGAGCCCATATTAGCTTTTGCTGAAAAACCACTCTTTTATTGCTTTCATCAAGGCCAGTCTCAACGATACTCCACCATCCATCTGGACTATAAAGGCTGCAAAAACTGAAATCACTCGTAGATGTAAATGTAGTTTGAAAATAGAAGCCATGAGCTCCCATTTAATATCTGTGGTCCTTTATGTCGAGAGAAAAGGGAAGGCTAAGTGATTATCACAGACTCCTGCATCACCAGTTGAGAATACAGCACATTGTTTTAAGTGGCAACTCGTCTTCCTGAACTTCCTTCTGTAGGAGTATTTAAACTAATCCACATCTCAGGAATCAGTTCAACAAGCTAATAGAAATTATTACAATCATTCAAGCTAATAGAAACTATTACATTCCCGATATTTTTATATAACCGTGTAACCCTTCTTTTTCTTTCCCCTCTTTCTTTAAATTCTGATTAGTAAGTTGATGAGACTTAACTGAATCTTTCTATTTATATAAAAATTGTTCAGAAGTTTCAGGAATGTCATATTTTAATTTCTTTTTCTTTTACCTCCGTCTTATATTTGGAAGGAATCTCACAACTTCCACATTATGCCCTACTGTGGGGTACCCCTACTGTGGTTCTGTGGTTTGTGAACTAGATCCTCCCAACAACCCTGGTGCTTTTAGTCTTTTGTGGCATTTAGATGAATTTAAAGTGGAGTGTGCTGAATCAATCTGCCCTTATTTTCTCAACTCAAGATGTACTTTCACTTATGATACAAATGGCCACCAGAAAACCCTTCCTTTGGTGGTAACTGTCACTGTAAAAGGTTATGAATTCACTGTCTGTTGACAGTCGCTATTTGGTTGCTATCTGGACATGAGTGAAAACTGGGAGTTGAAAGATTTCCCAGTTAAACAAGCTGTTGTGATCATTTAGTGTATCTGTAACTCAAAATTTATATTCATCAGAAGGCTCTGAAACATAAACCACTCACTATCAGGGAGTTAAAGCATTTGTTTAAACTCATAATCTTTATTTAAGAAAAGCTTTGCAGGCTTTGCAATTTACACTGCAAAATTATCTAGAGCAGAGGCTTGTGCTCTTTACCACACCAGACTTCCTACCAATTTTTTCTGTGTTCTGCCACAATGAGCACTGCAGTGCCCTACACAGTGGCACACCCTGCTAAAATATTTTGACCCAGGCAATGTTTGTACACACTGTCACCAAATCGCAGGTAAGAAGTTCTGCTCATCTCCTTGTCTAGAAAACTTCCCTTCTCTAAAGGACATATCATAGGATAGGCAGACACCTAAGAACCAGCAAGAGGTATTTGTTGAAGCTTTTCTTGTTAGCCCCTTTCTCTTCTGCTGTACAGTTGCACTGATGGCAATATTCCCGGTGTTAAATTTTAAGATGGTCAGAGAAATGACTAAGTTTTAAAATTGGTTCAGACTAGCCATCACCAGTTTCAGATTTCTGTCATTGGAGCCTTCCTGCTCAGTACAGTTGTTCCTCTGTTGCTCTTCACATGTTTAATTTCTACATATGGATTTTCAGGTTATCCTGTCTCCACTTAATTATGTGGAGAGCTATGGAAAGACGCATAGAGTGCACAAAAAGTGTAAATTATTTCACATTTCAAATTTAAATACGCATCAAATTTAACTTATTGAATATGAGCTGGAATGCAAAGCTTAGGGCCAATTTTTTTAAGCAGGGAAAAGTTTTGAATAACTAAATCTGGGCATTTCAGTTCAGAGAAAATTTTACACCTAATTTATAGGTTTCTGAAGCTGGATGCCTGCCACAGAAATGCTAGCAGCCAGTTAATGTTTGTGCCATGAGCAGCACTGCAATTAATTCAGGCAAAATCACGAATGTAAGCCGCAGCAGAGAAACAGGTGTTTACTAAAGGCTCACTGTGCTAGCCTGCTTAATAACCTCATGTTTCATTCTCTACAACTCCTCTTAGAAGAGCTAGTAAACATAAAAGCTGCAGAAAGTATGTTCAATTACATCCCAGCATCCCATCATGTAACAGCAACCCCAGGAAGATCAAAAAATAAAATGGAGAACTAGCACCCCAGAACAAATTAGATTTTTAATTAACCCCATAGATGGAAAAAGTATCTCTGTGGTAGTTTATTGCATTAATTATCTCTCTTTTACCTACAGGATACAGACAACTGTGGAGGGTCATGCTAAAAATGAGTAATCAAACTAGTCTTCAGTTCTCAACTAGGCTTGCAACGTAAGACCAAGAAACAGTATGTGGAAACTAGCAAAGAATTGCTTTGGGTTTCAACTCCTGTAAACCTATTTGGTAAACTTTAGGACAGACAAAATTTATAGACTCGATCAAAAAAAAGAGATTAAAAGGAAACTTGGTTTTCTATCTGTTGTATATGTGGCTTGTGTCTTTCCATTAAAGTAATTCTTTTCTTGTAGCTGAAATTTTACTTTTCTTGTCTTTTTTTTGAATTGTGGCAATGTTCTTGCTGTTTTAAGCTTTCTCCCTCTTCCTTATCTTATTGGAAGGAATTTTTGCACCCATAAAATGAATCTAATAATTGTTACATGTTTTTGTGTAAAAGGTTACAATATTGGAACTTCTATTTTCTTTTATTATATATAGATCAAGTTTTTCCTTAACAAAACGAAGAAAAAAGAAAGGGAAAAAAAAGAAAAAAAAAAAAAGTCTTTCAACGTTAATAGTTGATAATTTCCACAGAATGAAACCTCTGAATCAGAGTCTGAAATAATTATTCTTGTGGATTTCTATGTAACGTTCACTTTTTGAGAATTATACTCATGTTCAACAAAAAACACATTACCTGATTTATACGGCCAAATCACAACTGCTCACCTGCAAATTAGGTAGGATGTACCAAGATTATGTATGCCTTTTGCAATCCACAGGGAAAAAACCACAAACTGAGTAGCTGGACAGTTTTGAATAGCAAATCTAAGAAAATTGTTTTAATTCTTCTTTAGACATTATGCAAGGAGGAAGAAAACACCCAACCCTGAGGTCTAAAACCTCAGCCGGCATTCAAGTCATGTTGCTTCAATCATTGTGTGGAGCTGTGAGGATTAACTTTGAAATGGATTGCCAATCTGAGCAGGGTGGGAAATGTCAGTAGCACAAACAAGTAAAAGAACAATTGTGAAGGTGTTACTGCACAAAGTATAGCATCATCATATTACAGAAATTTGAATTTCCCTTTTTGGCTTGTATTTATTTTTTAAAGTGTGAAACAATGAAGATGTAAAAAGTACAGTTCTTTCCACATAAACAGACGGCTTAAGATTAAGTAACTTGGACTAACTCCTGTTTCCTTTATTAATGAGATTAGTCATATTTCTTTACTGGCCCCAGTTCAGAAAAGCACTTAAATATGTGCCTAAATCCTACTGATTTCAATAAGATTTACACATGCGCTTAAAATTAAGCACATGCTTAATTTTGCTGTTAAATTTGGAATAAGAAAAATTGAAGTAATTATCTCATCCAATACTGTGATTTCAGTAACATTTTGCCATGTTAACCTGCAACATCAAGCAAACCTAACACTTTTACTATGAGCGACATGAGACCAGATAGGCTTGCAAACCAAGTACTTTAAGAACACTTTTTTCTGAGACTATGGACTTTACTCCAGGCAGCATGTAGCACTTCTTAGACTGTACTGGAAAAAAAAAATTCGGTGTATGTATTGTACTGGTCTTACTGAAGGCCATGTTTGCATAGAAGAGGTTGACAGTAGATAAATATGTTACTGATTGTGTCTTTTCCTCCCTATACCAAGCTTTCAGGCTGATTCTCTGACTTCTACAGTTTGCAATATTTTACTGTGCATAAATATTCCCCCAAGCAGACTCTTCTGGAGATAAGTAGACAGTTCATTAGATTCTATGTCATACTTACAGTACCTGAAATCTTACATCTTCAAAACATTTTAGTAAAATTTAATTAATTAATATATCTGCAATTATGAGTGCTCAGGAGAAAAGGTCATTGACGATACGCTGCCAAGGCTCCAAGTGGTTATCACAGCTTCAAAGAGTCATAAATGCATGTTTTCAAAACTCTTTATTCTCCTCAGACTACTTTGCATGATGTTAGGAACACTTAGCTTCACCTTGGGAAAGGAATACAACCTTTTAAAAGCTTGACATTTTTGTGAATCAAAATTATCAGCAGTGCAGGAGAAAAATATAAGTAAATCTGTTTGAGAAATGATGGCTATAAAAAGTTTCTTTCCTTCCCCAGGGAAAGTTTTTGGAAGAAAGTCTTTTCGCGCACTACTTCAAGATACTTAGGTGCAAAGCATATTTTTAAAATAAACTCACAAAGTAATCATTAGATTAACAATTTTAACTAGATTCTAAAAAGCTATTAGAATAGCAATGGATTTTTTTGTTTCCCATATCATTCTTAAAGGTATTCTCAACTGACATAGATACTTCAGTAATTTTTTGAGCCAGAATGTGTTTATCTCATGCGCTTGGCCCTTTTATTAAAACCTAGATGTGAGTAAATTTATGTAATGAATTTTGCTTATGTAAGCACTGTCTTGGCAATGAGTTAAAGTGTGGCATTTTGACTGTACAACCAGTCCCGAAACCCAGTTGTTCTTTTGCCAAAGAATCAGAAGAAGGCTTTTCACTCTTTTATGCACAAACACACATAAGAAAGCAAAAACCAAAAATCTTTCCAGTTTGGACCTCCTGTACAGCAGCTCCCAGTAAGTGTACTGGTCTCCACGGCACGGCTCATCACAATTTTCCTGTGGTGAGCTTTTCCTAGGAGCAGAGGTGTTACTTGACATTACCATGACCACGGGGTACCCACATGTGTGATTCTCTTTCCACAGCTGTGAGATGTTGCTTCATCTTCTCCCATTTCCCACCTGACTCCAACAAACTGTACATACAAAGAGAGTCTTCTGAATCTCAAATTAGGCATCTTTTATGACTACATTGTCTGGCAATATATGTAAGGGATTTTCAAGAATAAAATAGCATGGAAACTGAGCATTGAAGTAATGCTGCAGAACTGTAATCTAAATATCTCTATGAACTTCATCTGTGTTTTGTAAATCAGCTACCCCCCCAATGCTGAGTAGGAGGCGTGGAAAGCCATATTATATAGCAATAAAAAGTTTTAGAAGTCTCATTTAATGTAAGCAATGTCAGTTTGTTTCTTTTCCTAGGTATCTTATCCTTTCAGTGGATCTAATGAAGCTAGGGGTAATTTTTTTGTTCCATTCTTAGGAAGTACAGTCTTGCACAAGCTAAGGTAACACCACCCCCTTCTGTTCATATTGATGCTAAACTCAGTCAGCCACACATCCAGCATAGCAAAACACAGGTGCTACAGTACTATTTGCAGAGCAAACAGGAAGAATAGATCTTACTGCTAAAGCTTAATCATGTACCTTGAATTATATCTTTTAGATTAAAGTATTTGGGTCATTCTCTGAACTAGCTTATTACAAGAATTTTTGGATAGCAACTTATTAAAGTGTCTAAAACAGATTGCAATTTTGCTTTAACTCTCTAGCATGAATAAATACAAAATTTAATTAATAAAACATTCATTTGGATGTTTGGAAGCAATTTTTCGTATCTCAAATAATTTTCATTTCAGTATGCATCTTTTGATCATCTGTCAGAGCAGCATCTCTCCTGATTTGATACTGTGAAGGTTTCTCTGCTTGTGAGGCGGAAAGAATCTTTACTTTACTTACTCCTTTACAGGCTCATTGTGATACACAGAAAATGCCTATTACTAATACATTATACTCAGGTAGGTTCCTCCACGTTAATTGATTAGTGCTTTAGGTTGATTAGCAGTCTAGTACACCAATGTCACTTCAAATTACTCTCTTTGACACAATTAAATCTGATGCCGAGGCTGTGGTTTTATGATGACTTCTCTCATTGAAAACCGAGGATTGAGCAGCATGGCTCCCTCCATCCGTGGATGTTCATTTCCATGTAATGAGCAAAAGCAATGAGCTGAACTGGGGCTGAGCCAGGTTAAATATAATTTAGCTGAAACCAACTCTGTGGCTGTCAGCTTAGGCAAGTGGAAAAGGTCGCAGTGCAGCTGTGTGAGCACAAATTGGAGGAGCAGCCCTGGGACAGGGTTGAAGAAGAGGATGGGCATGGGGCACTTGCACTTTTTGCTGCAGAAACTTCAACAAAGTACTCCTTTGAGTAAAGGTTTGCTTGGTTTTTGTCACTTGCCTTTTTTTTTCCTGTGCAGAATGTAAGCATCTTAAATGGTAAAGGAAAATTAAGAACATTTTGGAAGCTTTAAGGAAATCACAGATAAAAAATAATCTGTGTGGATGTTTCTAATGCTATTAATTTCTTTAAGTGCTCACACTGCTGTGATTTCACTGCTTTTGGTCTGTTTTTCATATGCATACCATGAAAGCTGCTGGTTTCCACAACTCTGTGTGACAACTGACTGAGCACAGTAGAGTGCAAGAGCAAATTAAAGGTGTGCTCTGCCACAGCTGCAGGCACCACAACAAAAAGAGAGCCCAGATAACAACACAAAATAGGGTGTTACAAAGGAAAACAAAGAGGAAGTATGGTGCTAGGAAAGGGAGAAGATAATGTATCAGTGGAAGAGTTCAGATGAACTCTGCTTGCTGTGGTGGATTTTAGAGGCTTCCTCACCCACCAACACTCACCCAAAGGAGTGTCTCGGCTGTGTAGCCCTACGTTACATGTAAAGTCAGAGTCACCCACTTCTTGCTTCTATAAGGTGAATCATTTCTGCTACCAGGGGATTTCTGTACCTACTGGAAATAAGTCATGCCATGTCTCTCTGTGAAATTTAAAGGATTGTAGGCAAAACCCAGCCTGAAGTTTTTTTTCCATTGCCTGAGGGTAAAACATCTCAGACTTCACAGTGATGCTAACATGAATGGTAACTCAATCTGCAGAATGGATTTAGGGGTAGGTTCTGCATGTCTGCAGTGTCTCAAAAAAGAAAAAAATGAAGTGCGTTGCTCGTATGCCTGGTTTTTAAAGGGTATACTTTTCCTTCCTTAAATTTGCATTTTAAAAAGCTAGAGGCACTGATTTTTCAAGAGTTCAAAACCTCCAGCTAATACAGATTTCTAGATTATTCGAGCACCTGATAGAAGAGCAGGCTTTCTCTTGAGGTTCAATATCCAGAAACTTTGCAACAGAGAGATTTTCAGAACTATTGTCAGGACCATGCTGAGACTTCTTCAAAATTACATTTTTTGCAATGAATGGGATACAAGTTTGGATTTTTTAAATGTTTTTAACATGATCTTCAATTATAGCTGCTGAGCTTAGTAAAAATGCTCTTAAAAGTCATTTTTCTATGTTTTGGGCATACACTCTGCTGACCAATTGCTCCCAAAGGCCCAAAGCTGACACCAGGTTTTAATTTCCTGGCTTTCTACTCTGTCCAGCTACTGCAGTCTTCCTGAGTGAATGGCAAAGCATCCCAGAGAGTGTGCCAGGGGTTGTTGTCTAGGTTCTGTATACTTAGTCCCCTTGCAATCTATGTAGTCAATATATTCCTCAAAACAACATGCGCCCCATGCTGTCACTCCAGTTTGCTCTATGCCTCTATTGTTACACACCTGGGCTCTGTAAGTGACACAAAGAAGTTATAAATAACTCATAATTAACAAATGCACTCCTGTGTGGTATCTGCTCTCCTACTGCAAGCAGATAGTAAGGAAAAATTTCCAAAGAGCATCATCACATTTTTATCATGTTCTGGAAGTGGAAACCATGCACAGAGGTTGCTGCCAACCTGCCCTCCACACTCACAGTCAGAGAATGCCCCAAAGATCAATGGCTTCACAGGTTAGGAAGGTGAGCTTCTCTTCGAGCAAGGCTGGCAAAGAAAGCTCTGGCTTGAGCACAGAATGACCCAAGTCCTCATCAGGGCAACTCCTCACCATGTATCAACAAGTATAGTTGAAGTGTATATACAGAAGTTTAAGTACATATAGCTGAATGCTCAGAAAGCCAAGCACTATGCAGAAGAAATTATTTCCCTTCATTTCTATCACTTCTATAAGCAACTAGAAAATTTGCCCAAAACTAATGAAAAAAAAAAAAATCAGAAGGTCTGCAATGCTTCCAGATTACATTTTAAAAAAATTTAAATACACTGTATTGGATGCTCAGGTAAATTTTCACAGAAGATTCAATTATCCACCAGAAAGTACTTAAACGAACATGAGAACTGATTTGTTTAAAGCAGAGCAAAGGAGGTGTTTCAAACTTAAAAATATACAAATCTTTAAAAAGTAGAAATATGGCAAAACAGAAAAAGGGGAGGAGCATTAATTCTGATGAGTTAAACATAGAATTTTAATGTCATATGTCAGAAGTAACAGTCCAGAAGTATGAAACCTGCCAGAGAGTCTGTGAGGCCAATAGATGATTGAGGTGTAAAAAGAATATGGGTCATTTTCATAGCTGAAAATCTATTCCCTTTTAATACCCAAGCAGATCTTGACACGGTTCCTTATTAAAGATTCTTAGAAGTAATTACATTGTCATGAGATTGTATAGATTAAGATTTTAAAAAGAGTTATAGATTTCAGAGTTCTATCTGAAAGATAGAAAACAGAACAAAAATAGCTGGTCAGAGGAAAATGTTATCAGCACAGACCCATAGGGTTCCTGTGGTATGACCTGTGCCGCACGGCAATAATAAATGTACAGGAAAAGGGCATGGTTACAAAGTTTTCTTAAAGTCACTCTTATAGTCACATCAGTTATGAACTGGCAGACATCAAACTACTATGTCATGTCATGAATCAGAGTGCCATGGGCATTGTGCCCAGCATTGCAGATGGTGCGTGCCACTGGCTTCTCTTCTGAGAACTAGTAGCCAATTTTTCAAAATATATTGGCACATAGGTTCTGGGCATAGGCAAAAAAAAATTATCTTTAAACTTGAATTTTCCATCTGATTAATTGAATCTGTATAAGAACCTGTGCTCTCTACAGTCTTTCCTGTTTATAATGCTTACAGTACGTTGTATGACCAAATCTACTTTTGTGGAGTTAATCTTTTCGTGAATAAATGTCTGTAACTTTACAATTCTTCACATTGGAAGTTCTTCAAAATCTGGACGCATGCTTTGTGTCCTGTGTTCCAACTTAAACGTGATATAGCTCAGGTCTCAATCTGTACACATGTGAGTTAACCAGCCAATATAAGCAACTGTGGAAACCGTCAACGCTGGCTGGCATGCAGCCATTGCAAACAGTCAGAAAAATCATTTCTGAAATTTGCTCTCAGACACAAGCCAGTTTCTTCTCGCCAATACTTATTGGAATCAGATGTGACTTTAGCATGAAAAACATATTTTGCAGGTCAATTATAAATAATTCCTGTGGATTAGAAAACAGTGTTTTAGTTTCTTCCCATTTGATTTTCCTTACATACCACTACTACATAAAAGTACAACACTTTCAATCTGGAGCAAAATAACCATCAAACATGTCGATTTTCTTATAAAGATTTCAGAAAAAGCAAGGAAAATAATACAATGAATTGTGAGTTCCTGTGACTTCATCTCAAAATTTTACCCAAAGGGTTAACTAACTGTCTTTCAACACTGACTTCCTTCTTTTTCACTGTGGACAGTTTATTTTCAGACGGAGTGAAGATGGTGAAATGAATGTATACAAAAGAGAATTCTGAAGCTTTAGTGTGCCATTTTGTTACTTAAATTAAGTAAAGCTCTAATAAATTATTGTCAAGTTCAAAAAGAATTGCATTTATTCCTTTGTGACCTTTTGTCAAACTGTGTATAATTCTGCTTCCTGTACATGAGCCACCTGCACAGATAAGCCTTTTTGCATGTCTATTTTCATTTGGAACAAAATAATTCAAACTGGTTTTTGAAGCATAGTTCTAGCTTTTCTGCTTTTTGGTGCTTACAATGCTAAATTTAAAAAATATATATCTAAGAAGATAGATTTGTGTTTCTAGTCTTTCCTGTTGCCCTGAGTCATTACTTGCACTTTTAAAAGCATGCATATTTGTAAATTAGTTTACAGGTACAATTATCAAAACAGATTATGCTCCCAATAAAAAGGGAAAAAAGCAAACCAAGGAATGAAAATAGGCAAGAAAATGATGAATGATTGTATATAATGGTTCCTATTACTACTGTGATATTTGTAACCATCATCATAGTAGGAAGCATGTAAAAGTTTGCAGAGATGTCTATTGAGTGGGCTGACACAATTTTATCTGATGATCTGAGAGACCTGCATGTTTTTTCATGACCCTCAATATTAAGAGTGATTTAAACACTGAGGAGACGAATCCAATGATATTATCTATATGAGCTGGACCTCCTCAAAAAACACTCAGGATTCTGACCTGAAGAATCAAGTGCATTTTGATACATTTTTCGCTTTTTACTGCATCCAATTCCATAGACAGCATAATAGTGTTGTAGTATGAATATTGTCTGAAGAGATATCAGATTCTAATGGGAAATTCAATATCTAAAATTTTACACTCTGATGCACTTCAGCATTAAAATGTGTTATGATATCATATAGGCTCATAACTTAAAAGCCAGAATTCTAGGACTTTTTAATGAGAATCTATAGGTTTTCATTGACCTTTTTAAATGCGTATGAATAAGCATATATTGGCCAGGAAAAGAAACTGCAGTAAGATTTTATGGTTTAGTCATTCAGAAAACTCTAAAAAATAGAATATGATAATGTATAAATTTTAAGGTAAATCTTTAAGGCCACTTAAGGTAAGAGCTCTTCATCACACTATTTAGGAAATCGAGCAAGAAAGGGCAGAAAACAATGGCTGAACACAACCTGCTCCTCAAAATGAAAAGCAAGAAGGAAATGCACAGAAGCAGGGACATGTGGCCCGGGAAGACTGCACAGATACAGTTAGGACATGAAGGGATGGGATCAGGAAAGCTGAGGCCCAGATGTAATGGGACTTTGCAAGGGATGTGAACAATAACAAGAAGCAATTCTGTAAATACAGAGATTAGAAAAGAAAGTTGTGTAAACCCTCCCCCACCCCTCAATCCTGAAAAATGAGAAGGGAGAACACATGACTGTGGACACGGAGAAGGTTGACGTACTGAAAAAGTCCTTCACCTCAGTCTTCACTAACAGTCTCAACACAAGGAAGGCCTGTTGGAGAGTGTCCTCGTGAAGCCACAAAGATGATCAGAGGGATGGAACGCATCTCCTGTGGAGACAGACTGAGAAAATGGCTCGGTCTAGAGATGAAATTGCTCTGAGAGGTGGTATTGCAGCCTTACAGTACTTAAAGGGGGCTTATAAGAAAGGCAGAGAGCAACTTTTTACACAAGCAAGCAGTAATATGACAAGGAGATTTGATTTTAAACTAAATGAGAAGAGATTTAGATGAGCTGTTAAAAAGAAATTTCTTATTCAGAGGGAGATGAGGCACTGGAACAGTTGCCCCAAGAAATGTGAATGCCTCACCCCTGGAAGTTCAGGGCCAGTCTGAATCGGGTCCTCATCAACCTAATCTAGTGGGTGGCACCACTACCCATGGCAGGAGGTTGGATCTAGATGATCTGTAAGGCCCATTCCAACCCAAACCATCCTTTGACTCCATGATTTTATAGAATTATGGAAAGTTCCCTCAATAAATGGAAACATGATTGGTTAAAAATGAGAGGCCAATCATAAATATAATTGTTACTTTTGGGGAAAAAAAAAAGTTGGAATTCTCAGGAAAATCTTTGATTTTCACTTTGTTAGAAATATTAGACCAAAGCATTTTACGTGCTAGATGTGTTGGATTTAACTGTTAGAAATATTATTTCACAGTCACTAGAAATCATGTTACCAGTTCACCTTATGTTGGTTGTTTGAGTATCATGCAGTCCATGGAGCACACATGTAAAGCCCCATAACCTGAAGAATGTACACTGTAAAGCTCTACCCTGAAGTATAAATACACTGGTCTCTATAAATAGATGCCATCTCCCCCAAGACTTTCAGTCAAGGATGCAAATAATGTGAATTGTTGAAATCAAATGAGGCATAAATAAATAAATTTATATCTAATAATTATGGTTTTTCATTTTGGAATGTTTTGTCTAAATAGTCAACCTGCATAAGAATGTAGATTTTTATTCCCAAAAATTGATGTTATAATCAGAATTTTTGTGCTCTTGTCCCATTTACCAGCTGGAAGAAAAAACAAAAGGTAATTTTGTTTCATAATTTTCAGTGTGACAAAAGTGGGGGATTTTTAAAATGGAGTCAATTACATGCAGTTGAAAATACTGAAAAATGATACTCAAAGCTTCCTACAACACCTTTCAAGATTTCAGCTGGATATTTCAGTGCAGACGCAACAGGACGAAGAATGAGAATCTGGATGAAGCCTGTTGTTATCTTTATGTGTCAAGCAGTTCATTTTTTAGTTCCCAAATACAGCTTCAAAAAGGTCTTCCCTGTCAAAGGGCTGTATTTATGCTTTATTTGTTGCAATATCATTTAATAGCCTGCTATCCATCATTTCCTTGTTCATAACTTTCTGAAGCTTCTTCCAACTCTCTGTCTAACTCCATGCAAGGTTTGAAAAGCAAGATGAGATAAAATACATTCACGGGCTGTCGGGTAGGTGGGACCACCATCCACCCAGTCAAGCAGCACCCAGCTGTTTACAGCGATTATCATTAGTCAGGGGGTAATCTTTCATGGTAGGGTATTGCTCACGGTACCTGCCACAACACACATCAGCACTGCGCCGTTCCTGTGGCGCACCTGCTCTCGGCACAGTAGGGAAAGCAGCACTCTTCCAAATGGAGCGATGATCGTGGGATAAGATTGTAGCTGGCCTTTTGGAAAATTACAGGTCTCATAAAAGCAATCATGAAACAATTCATAATTGCTTTGTTGGTCTTTGACTGCAGTGTATTTTGGCCAGAACATCGCCCTGCATGTTTGCCATAAATATGGTTTTACCTCAAAACTGGATTAGTTTCCTTTGATAATTTTGCTGGTGGCACAGATTCTGCCTGTGTTTTTGTCAAGGAATATATAGAAGAGACAATGAGAAATACAGAAAAAAAAAAAACAACTTAAAATAAAGTAATCCATAAAAATAATCTTCTGAATTTAAAACATAATGAACATGACAGTTGCAGAAAGGTTCAGCTTATTTAGTTGATTCTATTTAATGCTAACATCACTAAACTGTAACTAAACTCTCATGTATCTCATTTAAAGCTATTTATTTTTTCCTAAATTTGTTTGATTCAATATATCAATTTCTCTCTCTAAGTACTGTTACTCTAACAATTTTTTCATAAACTGCCTTCCACAATGCTGATTGTATTAAGCACTCTAAAGATTCTCAATAAGAAATGAAAAAAAATTGCTACAGAACTTTTAAATATATTGATAACATTTTTTCTAAATATATAAGATTATTGCAGTATTAGGCCAAATAAGAAAATTCTATTGAAGTACGAATTCAATTTAAGTACTAAGAAATTTTGAGATCAGCACCGGTCTCATCTCTACAGGATTGTACTGGACACTGAAAAGCTGAATATTTTCCTGAGATACACCTTTAATATTTCTGTTTTCTGGATCTTTTCCAAGAAATTGCAATTTTTTTAGGACCAATCTCTTTTCTTCTTGGCTGCAGAATACACCTTTTTTTCTCGTGAAGTGTCTGTTTATACCTATGGGTTAAACATTTCACAATTAATTAATGTGTTTTTTATGTTGTTGCGCATACACTGGATATTTTACTCTTACTTCCTTGGACACTCCGGGTGGAAACATCCTCTTCCAGGCTGGTCATCAATTCTGATTCCTTCAACAACATTACATAAAATAGATATCTATCTCAAGAACCTGTGGTTAAATTAGAAGGATAATGAGTCTTGATTTAGAACTAGATCTAATGAAGATTTTAAATACCTGGAAGTTCATGCTGCCATACCTCATATTTAGGTACAATTAAATATCTTATTAAATTGAGACTTGGCAGGTGAGTGCTTGTTACTTTTGCTACATATCTCTTCCAAGTATGCTACTTAAATCATAGGTTTACTTCAGCAAAAATAAATGTCGAAGAATCACAGAATCACAGAACAAGTTGAGTTAGAAGGAACGCATGAATATCATCAAAGTCCAACTCTTGGCCCTGCACAGAACATCCCAAGCATCACACCGTGTGCCTGACAGAGTTGTCCAAATGCTTCTTGAACTCTGTCAGGCTGGTCCTGTGACCACTGCCCTGGGGAGCCTGTTCCAGTGCCCAGCCACCCTCTGGTGGAAGAACCTTTTCCTTATATCCAGCCTAAACACCTCCAAACTCAGCTTCAAGCCATTTCTTTGAGTTGTTTCACTAGTGAAAAGAGTGAAGAAATCAGAACCTGCCTCTCCTCTTCCTCTCACAAGGAAGTCGGAAACTTCAATGAGGTCTCTCCTCAGTCTCCTCTTCTCCAGACTGAACAGACCCAAGTGATCTCAGCTGCTCCTCGTACGGCTTCCCCTCAAGGCCCTTCAGCATCCTCATTGACGTTCTTTGGACACTGATAGCTCCTGTGGCACCCAAAACTGCCCCCAGCACTCAAGGTGAGGCTGCCCCAGTGCAGGACAATCCCCTCCCTTGCCCAGCTGGCGATGCTGTCCCTGATGTCCCCAGGTCATGGATGTCCCTCCGGGCTGCCAGGTCACTGCTGGCTCATGTCCAACTTGCCATCGCCCAGGATCCTCAGGGCCCTTTCCATGGCTCTGCTCTCCAGCCTCTCATTCCCCAATCTGTCCGTACATCCAGGGTTGTCCCATCCCAGATGCAGAATCTGGCACTTGCTCTTGCTAAACCTCATGCAGTTTGATGATTGTCCATCTCTTTGATTTGTCGATGTCTCTCTGCAGGGCCCCTCTGCCCTTGAGGGAGATGACAGCTCAGAGAGCACATATGCTATGCACAGGATATAACTCCATGAAAGCCATTTTGACTGTAACCACCAGTCAATACTTTCAGGGCACATTAACTTGCACTCCAGCAGTTGCATCCAGGCTAAGATTTCCTTGTCATTTGATGGTACTCTGTGAATACAAAATTCTCACATAAGGCTATATGATAACTGTGGCTTTATTATTATCCAGTTGTTAGCAGCTAGTTCATTCTTCCCCGGATTTTTCAAGAGATGCAAGCTAAGTTGATAGTTCCATTTTTCTCTTCCATTATCAATCTATAGAGTGTGTTTCTTTTTGCAGCTCTTCCAAGGTTAGTAATGTTTTATGAGCTCTCAAAGGTATCTTCTAAGATAATGAGAGTGTTTCAGAGAGTCTTTCAATTAACCTAAGATATTCCTAAAAAGCACTTTCTCCTGTGTTTTTTTCCCTTCATATTCAGAAAATTTACTCTCAGAATTTGTCTAAATTAAGGGTAAAAGAAAGTATGCTGGTTGAAGCACAAGCAGCTACTGATACCACCTTGGAAATTTTGATTATTACCACCTACAGCCATTGGCTGTCGTGGCGGTTAATTTAATTTTTTTTTTTTTTTAATTAAACAGAATCACTTCTGTGATTCACTAATGGGGTATCCGTTAAACTGAAAAATTGTCTTTTGCTTCATCAGCCCCTTCCAAGGGACTTATACGAAGTCAGTCAGCTAGCAGCTTGTACACAGGTAATTAGCAGCATTCAAAATCCATATTTAGATTTTTAAAAGACTCTGACACTTGGTGAACATCTTTTCACAGACCCATTGCAATGCCAGTGGAAAAACAGTAAAACTGCATTCGACTTATGAAATTTAAATGAAAGTATTTGTACAATTTCAGTTAAATTTTACAGCTTTTGAAATTCTTTCCCTGCAGAAATGGGGTCACATTAATCTGTCCATTTTCAGGGCCCTGTAAGGCGCTCATTGCTATTCCCAGGCTATTGACTCAGACAGTGGCAATAAAAAGCAGGTCTAGTTTATCCCAGAGCAAAGAATTTTGCTTAAGGCATATTTTGGTCACTTGTATGTAGGCTGTCTACACCAATGTTTAACTTCCATAAAGGTCCCCAGGAGAATTATCTGTCTATACCTCTTTTACTTCAAAACATGATATAAACATGTGCATAACATCTTTTGGCCCATGTATGGCCCAAAATATAACTTCAGTTACATTCATGTAAATCAAATACAATTAAAATATTTTTTACCTGTACCCACAAAAATAGTTAGTGGTCAACAGACTGTATCTAACAAAAATGCAAAACCAAAAATGCTATCTAAAAAGTAGCGGCACACCATGAGACCACTTCATAGTTTCACAGGGGCTGACCTGTCAGCCAGCTGCCAGCAAAAAGCATATTTTTCCTATGAGCTCTGCAAGTTTTTCCCTTGGACAGTGTGTGCATTAGTATGCACCTGTATCACTGCCCAGGAGCAATTTTTGGCAACATATTTAAATAAATGTCTTTTAAAAAATTGAAACCTATTTCTCAGTATTTTTTGAATGGGGTAAACAGGGTGGTCTGAATAAATTGTTAGTTGTTGCTACTTGTGAAGCTCTACATTAACATGAGAATGAATTATTTTTTCAGTTGAATCTCCGAAAGACTTTTGAGTATATAAGAAATATTGTAGCAAAACAATAACTTTACAGAAAGTCTAGGATTTTCAGAAATTCTCAAGGAGGTTTATAGAAAAAGGCCTTAAACACTGACATGTTATTCTACAGGCAGTGGATCTTCAGAAATGAAGGAGAGTGGAAATAAGATGGGAGGAAAATCACAAAAAAATATTCTTTAGAGAACAAGAAAAACAGGATCCAAAATTCAGCAATAGCAGTCTATACTCTGATGCACAAAAGCACGATCTTTGTAAAATCTCTTCACTTATGAATGGGAATCCAGAACATTCAGACTTACACAGTAGTGGAAGGTAAGTTCTAGGTATGGCATTGTGTACATTGTAAATGAAAGTCACTTGTAAGTTATCCTCCCATGCTTTTGGGAGATTTAAGTTGAACTTTATGGCCAAAACTTCAAAGAAAAATTATTCATGAAAGGCCTAATACAACTACTGATGATAATTTAAGAGTTTACATTTTATGACAATTAGATAACTAGAAGAAACCCAGCTTTATTTCTTAACCAAAATCAGACTTGAAAGCCTGTGCAGGACTTTGTGAGTAAGTCAAATGACTTGGGAGGTTCCCGGTTACTTAATTATTTTGAGCCCATTTTTCCTGTGATGTACATACTTATTTTCTTAAAAGTTATTGAAAAATTGTGACAAAGATTTCTTGAGCTTAAAAACCAAGAAATTATGTTTCTTGGCTAAAAAAAAGAAAAAAAAAACCCTTTTAATCTCTTTCCTCTGCCCTTTGTCTTTGTAGCTCTTTTATAGTGACTTTAATTTTGTGCACATTTCTTTGTGCATATTTCTCCATTCACTACATTCCTTTTGGTGGTATGAACCTCTATTCCTATTTTATTTTAAACCCCATGGAGAGTTATCTAGTCATAGCATCCTCAAAAACTAAAGTAGCCCACATTTACAAGGTCTTAAAAATAGGCTTTGAAAATCCAGTCGAAATACTAAAATACTATTTCAGAGCCAAAACTGACAAATGGCTTTTCCCAATGGAACCTTGTAAATATTAAAAGATTCAGCTTCCACTGAAAAACATGATGCGTGTAAAATTAACCAAGTTACTTCAGTCGTTAGGAATATTAGCACTACTAAAGATTATGCTTAGTGTGGAGATAGTCTTACAAATTAGGACAGAGAATATCTGAAAGGCATTTTGAACATATGTGTCAATGCCTATAAGCTTTTGCAATCTTTGCACACGTATCCACACAGACATAGTCATGAACAAATCATACACAAAGATATTACTTTCCAGTTTGTATTGTGGATATATAGAAGGATCACAGAATCATAGGATCATAGAATCATAGGATCATAGAATCACAGAATCTTTTCTTTGGAAAAGAGCTCCAAAATCAAGTCTAACAGATAACCCAGCACTGCCAAGTCCACCACTAATTATGTCTTGCTGTGCCGCATCTACACATCTTTTAAATACCTCCAGGCTTGTCTCTAGTGAGCCTGGTTTGATCCCTTTCCTCCTTCAAATCAATGAACCTTGCTCAAAAATCCCTTTCCCCCTGGAAACAGATTTACCCTCTCCGTTGCCAGCAGGCTTGGTGTCAAGTAAACTGACTCATGATCAAAGAACCCAAAATTCTGCCAGTGACACCAGGCTCAGAGGCAAGTACTGATTTGCTGGGTCTCTGCTTCCTCCCTGATCATTCCCTATGACTGGAAGTAGAACACTTCTCTCCTTTACCAGTTGTACCAAGTCCCTGAAGTCTCTTTCGATTGCTCTTGGATTTCTTGTTACAACTCCATCACTGCCTAACCGATAAAAAAATAATGAACAATAATCCGAGGGCTGAACCAGGGTAGTAACATTTCTCTTCATATCTTTAACCCAGGCCCCAGGGAGTCAGCACACTTCCCTAAGAAATGGATCCACTCAGCATATTGGACCTTCTGTCCGCTTGAAAAGAGAATCTCCTGGCATTCTGAAAGTAATTTTTCCATTCTTTATTTTATGGCCTCCTTTTTTTTTAGGCAGCCATTTGTCCTAAATCACCTGAAATTACAGAGAAGGAAACCACTCTTTGAATTCATTGTGTTCTTTTCTTGCTTCTTTTTCTTGGCACACAGATTTTGGATGCTGTGTAATCTCTAGGAGGATGTTAAGCAAATTTTGTCTTTTCCCATTGATACCAGGCTAGGACTTCTCACAAGGTTATTCATACTCAGGTGGGGCATGATAAACATGAAGGTGAGAGATTCTGATAAACACATTTTTGTTGGCCTCTAGAAACACCTATTGGGGTGCTAACGTTTTACTTTCAAACTCTAAAGAAATGTGTAGGCGAGTACAAATCAAGATTAGAAATGTCTCAATTTAATCACTTATATTCTTTTTCTCATATTGTTCTGAGTTTTTTGGGGGTTTTTTGTCTGCTTGATTACATGTTTGGTTGCACCCTGCTTACCTTAAAGGAAGTTTTTCCGTCTGAAGCATTCATCAGAGCACTGTCAGGAGTGGCAGGGGGAGGACTGGGATGTCTTTTGTATTACTCTGTAAAAGTGAGCATTCCAGGGTGCTGAGTGCCCTTTGACTTCATCAGCTGGATAGGACTAAAGAACATTTGCTATCTTTTTCATCCCATAACCTTCTGTCCCCTGGCTGAGCTCACCCTGATTCACAGCACAGAAGGACTTTCTCTGAAGCAGCTCACATAATATATGATAAGTGCACACAGCAAAGGTTGCTGGGCAAACTTGCTTTTGATGGCCAGAGAGATCCAGCCACCGCACAGGTGACAGAGCAAAGAGCCAGAGCCCATAGCTCTCTATATATGGTACCATTTAGTTGGGCACATTCAAGGACTGGGAGATGGAGCAATATACTCGTAGGAGGGTGAATCATTTTATGTTGGAACTGTTATCATCTGCTTCTTTTGATATGAACCAAAGGCTTTTCAAGATCAATAATAAAAGAATTATAGACTCCTGAAAGGGCTTTTTCTGTCCTGGGTTATCTGTTATTGAATAAGCATTTCAAAGAGTATTATATTTATTTTGTTTCAGGTCAGAATAGCTTTTATATCCACAACAATTTTAGTGCTTTCAATGAGCTAGGGAGGAAAAAAATGCATCTCTTGGTGAGCCATAGAGAGCAACATGAGTTAGGTGGGCCAAGAGTTTATATATGAAGGAACTGTTTTAAAGACTTGTCTATGGAAGACTTCCTGTCTCTCATCAAATCTCATTCTCTGGAACTTTATTTAAGCAGATCACCAGGCTTTTATGTCTTCTGTTCCTTCTGACACCCTCCCAGCTATCCTAAAGTGAAAGTGAGGGGAAGAGTCACTCACTTAGAGCATGGTTTGAAGGGCAGGGTAATTTGAGGGATTTCATTTCCTCATTCACTTAAATTGAGGTTCTTCAGTTCACTGTTCCCCAAGAACTCCAGTTCCTGAGTTGCCATAAAGAGCATACCAGAGCACATCCCTGTCACAGAAGTGTCAAAAAAGCACACTTACTTAATAATTAGATTTTGTCTTCGTGAAATTGATTGGTATTCAACAAAATATTTCTTGGCCTGTGACCGATGTAATCAGTACTTCTCCAAGTTACTTTTTCTACTCAAGACTCACTCAGTCATGTAACCCTACTTTAACTTTTACAGTTTTACAAAGCAAGGTAAATTTTCTAATCAGGGCCATTGCAATCCTATTACTCTTCAAGCATATTTCTTCCAAAGTTTAGAAGTATATAGAATTGTTCCTTCTTCCAGTTCCAGTGCCATGCTCTGATATTAAAATGCCCTCCCTCCCCGGTCCAGACAGTGTCTCAAGACAGATTTCAGAGAATTAATATAACCACACCAAGAATTAATAAGTAGTCAATAAATCCCTGTTTCTGCTAACCCCAGCTTCTCTATAGGAAATTATCTTTCTTTGAACATCTTTGTATAGCAAAAACATCTAATGCTAAAATATGCCTGTTAGGCAAGAAAAAAGAGAAGGTAAACTCTATGTCTTCTTGCAAGATAATATTTGGGATTTTTTTTTCATTTCAAGTGTATGTACCTAAATGTCATTTTCCTAAACCTTTTTATACAAATTCTTGGTTTTAGGAGGAGATTTTCAGATATTTCAAGTTCTTCATAAGTGGGTTTCGGGGAAGGGGAATGTGGGTGTAGGATATCCATATGGACATATTCCCTTGGCAGGAATAGAGGGACTACATCAGGCTAATGGGTGTGGTAGAGAATTTTAGCATCTCTCTGGATTCCTCATAAATTCATATCTGAAGCTTTTTTGTGCCTTTTTATTTATTTTAATGATGTTGTCTACAAATAAAACAATATATGAATTAACCAAATCCTTAATTGCATAACAAGTTAGCCCTCCATAGATTATTCTAGATATAGGGGTGGGGAAGGAAAGTACTTTTTTCTACAGATGTATAAGCAGAATAGTGAATTATAAATGTTGCTCCTATATTAAAGTTATGGGGGAGAAAATATGTTGAAAACTGATATTTACATGAGGTTCAACACTTCACAATGATATAGGACTTAAGAAGGTTATGTGGACCTGCAAGAGAGATCAAAATGCACGTGCAACAAGGAGAAAAATTCTGAGAAATGGATCTTAACATCATTCTGTCCTATGTGCAAACTCAAAAGTGTTAGAAACGAGAAAAATATCTTTTTATCATGGGAATTATTTCAATTTAGGAAATAGCATACCTATTGGATGATAAGTATCTTGCCCAAAAATACCAGTAAGTTTGTTAAATTGATATTCAATGGATATTCATGAATAGCAAGAGAGATTAAGCAATTCTTTCAATGTTTTTGATAATGTATTCTCAGTGGAGGAGTGTAATCATTGTGCAATGAAAACTAATACAAGAGAAAAAACCCACATCTGACAGTCTGAATAATATGCTTATTCACAGAAAGCATCTTTAAGATATCCTTCACAGATCATTAGCTTCATGGGATTAGGAATGAGCCTGCATAGATTTAGCGATGATCCCTCTCCTCAGGATATTGTAACAGGTATGAAACCCTTTCCAGGCCATATGGTGACAGAGGGCAGCACTCTTTCCCAGGGGCCTTGTCAGACTTAGCCACAATCTATTGTCAGGCACAGTTGGTGAAATCTGATTCTCACTTAGTTTAGTGAAACAGAAGTCCCCTTAAAGATAGTATCAGGAGTACAGCGATCACACCAAATGACTTGCATTCTGTCAGTCTGCCACTTTTCTCACATAATCCCATATGTGATTACCACACCATACATATGCTTCACTTTTTTCCTTTAAAAATTATTCATATTTATGTATAAATATATGTGCATACTGGTATGTATTATAAAATTCATAATCCTTTTCACAATTCACTATGTCCATACATACAACTGGAGTACAACTAAGCGACTGGAAAACAAAATGCTAATATGATCCTGAATTATTTCTGTGTTTTGGCAGAAAGTCTAGTAAATATCCCCATAATTTTTCCATCAGAAATTTAGATTACTCCATCCTTTAAATTGAATTTTAAATTCATTATGAGAATATACATTCCATATATTCCATATGACATGCAGTCATACAGAATATACTTTTAGGATGCTTTTCAAAGCAAGTAGAATGTCTGAATCTATACATCACAAGATTTAAAATAATTCCTATAAATATATTCTTTGTAAATTGTGGGGAGATTGGTGGGGCACAACAGTATTATTCAATAGAATACTCATTTTTCTCCAGAAAAACTGCTGATGGCCTTATGTAGTACACAGACCTCAGTCAAGTAAAGTGTTTAGGGCTGTGCTTTTTCTATTGCTTAGAAGTCCAACACAAATTGACTTTCATAATCCCCTTGTGCTGCCCTGAACTATTGTTCACATTGAGCATATAGAGCAAAAGCCAAAGCAGACGAAACTTTCTCTCACCAGTGGTTCACACCACCATACTGACAGCAGCAACAAAATACAGAAAGGCATGACAAATACTTAAATCTAGCTAAAATTAATCAGGAGCTCAATTAGGCAGAAAGTAATTACTGAACCTGTAATTTGACTAGCACACAGTAGCAGATGTTCCTACTCTTGCATATAGTGCCATGGGACCTTTAATTAGCTGAAAATAGCCTCGTATTTGGAATTCACTTCCCATCCCATTGGTCAATAATACTTTTAGTTTATTGAACTGTGGGGCCCATGTGTTTTCTATGTGTATTAGGAAAACTCTTTTGCATGATGTTAAACATATTTTAGCTTCAGTTACCACATATTTGCAGAATTAGGCTTACAGGAAGGATTTACTGCAGCACAGCTTATATGAGTTATCAAAAGGCTAGGCACAATAAGGATCCTTTTGAAAAGCACATCATTCCTATGTTTATAAAACCACAGTTTTAGATGTCACCCTGGAGAATGCACATCCTCCACCCTATCCTCCATATCTTCTTGCAGAGGCAGAAATTCAGTGAAGACTCACAAAGAAACATCAGCTGCTAAATTACTGATCCTTTTTTTTTAGTGTGATAATTTCTCAGGGAAAATTTCTCTTTGTGGGCTGAAGAAGCAAGTTGTTATTTTGCTGTGTCCAACAAGCTCTCATACTGCAATGATGTAACTCAAAGCCTCATATCAAACTAAATACTGTAAAATGAAATAAAACACTATCTGAATGAGGATGGGTGGGGGGGGGTTTCTCTTATTTATCTGATTTTCTCTAGAAAATAAAGTCCCCTCTTCGCTAAATCATATCTCTGTTGCCATGGAAATTGTGGAGACTTTACACCTTGGCATTTTGACTTCATTTCTGGATCATATAGGAAAAGGAGATAGTGCAGGACAAGTTGGGCTAAGAGGTAACACAATGATTTAAACAAAAACAGCTCTCATAATTAAACCAAGATGTCAAGGATATTCATGGTAAACACAGAAGAAAAAGTAAGCAGATTCCAATGCAAATATGAAACACTAAGCAGGTTTCTATCTTAGGCCTTGAAATTATTATAAATTGCACCAAAGAAAAACCCCTCACTTTTTTCTGATTAAAAGCTTAGTAATATTACCTAATCATATTTTATTATATTGACAGGCCATGGAAGAGTTACCAAAGCAGGTTAAATCCATCTTTCAATGGATTAATACCCAGGCAAGTTTTAGCTCAACACAGTATTAACACTTAAATTGTTTTGCAGAGTGGAATTCTACTCTCAAGATCTACATTAGAAAACTAAGCAAATGTTAAATTTATGTTAAATTTTGATTTGTATTCAGACACAATACAAACAATTAACATTGATTATCACAGTAATCTGCTGTTCTAACATTAAAACAGTATAAAATAGAAATGTGTTCAAAATCATCAGCAGTTATTTAAATCAGAAAATATGGAAAGAGTTGCCATGTAATCTCTCTTATTCCTTCATTTAAAATAGATTTTGGCAAATGAAGATAGCAAATTTCTTTTTAAAAGGAAGAATGTATGTCTGCCATTGGCAGAGATCAAATAAAACTGTAATTATAAATAGGGAGAAGATAATTTTATCTGCGTTAATCACTCGTGCTATGCAAGGGCTTCTATAGTATGGGTGGTTGAGTGGAAAGGGCATTGAGCAGACCCCAAAGAATTATTCTACTGAGGTTTATTTCTCACACTGACTAAATGCTTGTTAATGGATATGTATTTCAGTAGTGCTGTCCTAGTTTCCTCAAGAGTTGCCTCAATTCACAAAATATGGAAAATAAGAATCTTGTATTGTGTTCTTGAACCAAGTCCCACATGGGCCAGAGGGAGGGCAGTTAGGCATGTATGGTCAAAATGAGATGCCTAACAAAGACACAGGGAATTGCAGATGACATCCAAACTTAGGCTGTGCTGTGAACCATGGTATGTGTGGTGTGGGGGTTGTATTACTCAAGAATCAGTGGCAGTATTTTTGCTGCTGGGCAGAATATCATGAACTTTCTTTATTAGACTTCAGTATTTTTAATGTAGTTACTGTCAAGCTGAGATACGTGGCATTGCTCACCATATTGCATGGAAAGAGATTTCAGTTATGCTGAAGTCTGTAGTAGGTTCACAGGAGTTATTCTGATCTTTATAAAGGGAAAAAAAGTGAAGAATATAAGAAACTATTTTAAATATAAAGGAGAACTCAAGCTACAGTATCAAAGAAAGACGTAAGACATCACCTACATTGAAGTCATCTTCCAGTTGTCCAATGCACAGGGAAATGGGTATGGCATCTGCTTATTTAGTGGAGGTCTAAAACACATCCAAAAGAGGGGAGACCATCCAGACCCACTGCCCTACAAAAACATTACAAAAAGGAAGTGTGTATTCTGGTTTGCAATCTGAAATACATAGACCCACTTATAAGATTGTGCAATGTCCCTGAATGAATGTGCGTGGCAATACTTCTAGTCTGGTCCTACTAGCCACCTCTGTGCAATTAGGTTGGATGTGGTCTGTGGAGGTTATCCAGTCTAATAAGAGTAATAATATCCATTTAGAAACAGCAATAGATTAATTTCTTAAACAAGTCTTCTTGAACAAATCCTAGAAGGAGGAGTTCCTCTAAAATCCTGGAAACTATTTCCAGGAGCGCTAAGCACAAGAAACCAATTTGACAAACTTCTACAATAATGACTGCCCTTGTGGATGCAGAAAAGCAGTGGGTTACTGAAGTGGCTTTTGACACTGTCTCACATAAGATCCTTGTAGACAAGCTGTTGATATAGAGGCTAGTTAAGCCAACAGGGAGGTAGATTGAGAACTGATTGCATTTCTGGGCCCAGAGACTGGTGATCAGTGTCTTAATGTCTAGCTGGAGGTCAGTAACTAGTGGCGTACCCCAGGATTCAATACTGGTTCAGTCCTGTTTAGTATCTTCATTAATGATCTGGATGATGGAACAAAGCATATCCTCAGTAAATTTACAGATGACACAAGCTGGAAAGGAGTGGCTGATGCTCCAGAGGTTTGTGCCTCCCTTCAGAGGGACCTTGGCAGGGGGAGAAATGGGCTGCCAGAAACCTAATGCGGTTTAATTCGGAGAAGTGCAAAGTCCTGCACCAAGCAAGGAACAAACCCAGCCACCAGTGTATGCTGGGGGCCACCCAGCTGGAAAGCAGCTGGGCAGAAAATGACACGGGGCTCCTGGTAGACACCAAGGTGAACATGAGCAAGCAATGTGCCTTTGCTGCAAAGAAGACCAATGGCTGGGCTGCATTAAATGGAGCATTGTCAGCCGATTGAGGAAATTGATCCTTTTTCCCTACTCAACATTGGAGAGGCCGCATCTGGGACACTGTGTCCCATTCTGATCTCCTCAGTACCAGAGAGAGATGGAGCTAGGGGAAGGAGTCCAAAAAAGGACAACAAAGATGATTAAAGAACCATAGCACCTCCTACAGGACGAAAGGCTGAGAGATCTAGGACTGAAGCCTGATCAGGACTCAGCCTGAAGAACAAGAGCTTCGGGGAGATCTTCCAGTTGTGTATAAGTATCCGAAGAAAGAGTGCAAAGAAGGAGCCAGGCTCTTTTCAGTAACGTACCGTGGTCAGACAAAGGGCACTGGGCATAAACTGAAACACAGAAGTTCCCTCTGAACATCAGGAGACACATTTTCACATTTAGGCTGGACAAGGACTGGGACAGGTATCTTAGAGAGGTTGTGGAGTCTCTAGCCTTGGAGATATTCAAAAATAAATTGAACACAATCCTGAGTAATATTCTTTAGGGAGGAGACTCTGCTAGAGCAGGGAGGTAGGATCAGATAATGTCCAGTTGTCCCTTCCAACCTTACCCAGTCTGCAATTCGGTGAAACACAGACATTTTAAGCTCTCTTTATATGCCATATAGTCCAGCTCCTCAATTATCTTGGTGTCTCTTTCGTGGACTCACTCCACTGTGTCAATGCCCTTGTGCTGGGGAGCCCAAATCTGGACAGATGACAGCACTTAGAAGATGTAATAAATCGAGGTGAAGAATCACTTCTCTCAACATGCACAGTATGCTCTTGCCAACGAAGACAGAGTGTGTTTGCCAAAGATATTTTCCTCAGAAATTTGATTGCTTTCCCCTCCATTCTGTGTGAATACAAAAAAGCATAGTCAAAGAAATTTTATGTTAGTGTATAGAAATCAAAGTTCCCAAATAACAAGGCCCAAGTTACTCTTATGTAATATATATATATATATATATATATAAATATTTGGAATGGTTAATTTTCAAATATAACATGAAAATTGTATTTCGTGAGGAAAAGAGGATCTCTCAATGTCTGGGGTTTTTTGACGTGTTTTTAAGAATTCTGTTTGTAACCCTCCTGCATGGAATTATTTTATTTTTGTCTACATAAATATAAATCAAAACAAGCCCAAATTATAGCAACTAAATAAGCCTGTCTTTCAAGACATGATTTCCAGCTTTTAGAAAACTGACATTTCTGATACCACTTAGAAGTGAAAGAGGGAAGGTCATCACTGGCATTACTGCAGAAACAAGCTTATCAGTGGGAACGGAGAGAACCTGTCTGCCTCCCTCTTGATAACGTTTGCCACTCCACTACAGAGCCTGTAAAAGTGTTACCACCTCAGCACTGCCCTTTTCCTTCACAGACCACTGAAAGCAGAAAATGAACACAAGTGCAGCCTAAGCCGCTGCTGATTTGTCTCCTTCAGCACGCATGAAAGGGTTCTGTTGTGTAAGGTGCTCCACCCCCTTCATCCTTATTCCTGTGCCCAGAAAAAACTGCAGGAGAGCAAGACTTCGTGGACCTGACCACCATACACCCACACTGGCTGGTTAAAGCAGACACATGAAGAAATACAACACCAGAGAAAGCCAGGACATGGAGAAAATACGCTGTAGACCAAGTGTACGTGTGTTGTACCTCAAACCTCATAGTTAAGCCTGCTCTAGCAACCACAAATAAGCATTTAAGGAGTCACTTAATGCTGACAGGCAGCAGATGTTATCCTTTAAATAAGAACTTTCTTTTAACAGCAGGATTTCCTCTGAAAGAAGATCTGAGATAACTTCAGAGACCATTCAACTTATTTTCAGTATGTTGCAGCAGCATATCACAGAAATACTTTTAAAACCTTCGTGCAGCCACAAAGAAGTAGCAGTTTATTATATGTTACTTACAAAGAAGTAGCAGTTTATTATATGTTACTTTCCAAACTGGAGCAATTAAACTGTCAAGCATTCATGCCCATCCAAATTTACAATTCGTCTATCATTAAAAAAATACAATCATCCAAAAGCCATTTAATGGATTTATTTCTTCTTTGATTTTTGAACTTGCATTATGTCTTATGAGATGTTCATAGCCAATAAACAATGAGGATTTCATTCAATGACATCAGGTCGCAGTATCTTTTTTTCATAAAATTATTTTCTTACATGTCTTCCTCAAGCACAAGAATAGCCTGATTCTGGTATTGAAATCTCTCCCTCCTGCTTTTTTTCTAACAAATGGAATCAAATAGACAAGGACAGATTTGTGTGATTTTGTGAAAAATTTTACAATATTAATTTTTTTATGTCTTACGGAGTATATAAAACAAGTAAAAGTTTACAGGTCCAACCTTGATCCTGTGGTCAAGACATTTGTGAACCTTATATAATAGTGCCAAATCAAGCTGTATTTTTTGAAGCATCTGTATATAAGCAGTTACATATATGAAAAAATTAATCACAGTTGTGCCCAATTCAATGAAAATACATATACTGAGAAAGACAGTAAATATTTGGTTCATATTGAACAATTCAACTGTCTCCACTTACTAGGTCTGACAAATTTATTTATTTTGTGGATCCATGGTAGATATGCCCTCATCTGATTCTTATAATACTGCTTAAGTCTCTTGAGTTTGTGAAATATCATTTAGGTCAATTAGATGAAGTGGAATCAAAAGAAGTGTTCAGTGGCTATGACAAGATACATGGAATAAATGTACCCATAGTGGCAAAACAAAAAAGAAAATTAAAAAAGAAGAAGAAGACAAAATAGACTATTTCATTCTAGACATTAAATCCTTGCTGCTCACCTGGATCCTCAATTTTGGTCCTTAACTCAGAAACTGATTAGGGGAATATGATAATTCAGGAAATTAAGCAACACATGCAGACTAGATTCACAGCAGGCATTTTTTCCAATACAGCAACTGGCACAGCTGGTCTCCAAGTGCAAGTAGTGGCACAGCACTAGGTCCTCCACTTCAAAATCACTCCCCAGTATATCAGGCATTTCATGCACTCCAGTCATGAAAAGAAAAAACAACCAACAAAAACCAGAATTCTTGCACATTATGTACTTTCTTCAGTTGTCTGTTCAAGTGAAAGAGAAATTGCTGAAAGGGGTGTATCTTAAGAATAACGCTTTTTACGAGTTGTTCAAAAGATGTAGGCACAGTGTATTCTGACCTAGGTGACCTATAGTTAGGACCTGGAATACTTAAAAGTTTTTCAAAGAGTATATATAAAATATAATACAATATATATTATATATATAATATTATATATGTATTATATAATATATTCTATATATTATATAATATCTATATTATATGTTATATCTTTTCAAAGAGTATATATATATTTTATAACACAAGTTATGATACTTGTGAGGATAAACAAGTTAATATAGAAGAGTGGCTGTAGGGGTATTTATACTAAGTTTAGCCTTTGTCTGATATCATGAATGGCTTACATGTCTAGCTCAAAAGGCTCTTTGTGGAAGTAACAGAAATGTGTGTCTTCTCCCAGTTACATGGCACTTTTCAAATGTTATTTTACATTCCACAACTTATACAGCACCCCGGCCAATGCCAGAAGATGGAAATGTTATGAATAATTCTGCGCAGAACTGTATACATAAGCTTTGCAGTGGTGCACAGACACAGGCTATGACGAGTTTTACTTCTGTAGATACATAACCTACCTGAAACCTCTCACAGAATTAAATGCACCAATTTGTTGCATCACTTTTCTAATGGCATCAGAATAGCCAATAACCTTGAAGAATGCTGCAGTTAGATGAAAAGTCCAATGTCTTCTAAAAGAAAAGAATAAATTTTGCATATTGGTTTCATTCTCTCCAAAAGGATGATCCTGGTCCTTCAGAGAGATAATGTGAACAATGAACAATTCCATGTTTGATTTTCTCTTTCTCTACACATTTAAATTTCATCATATTTGAAGAATATTATCACACTGTATCTGGAATATCAGCATATCTCTATGAAATATAGAAAAGGTTAAAAAATCTATAGTTTTCTTAATTTGTCTTGGCTTTGATAATGGAGTGGAAAAATTTATATTTGTTGTGAATGATTTTTTGGAGCTCCTTCATTTAAGAAATCCAATTTCTTATTGAACTGTGTTATTTTGTTTAGAAATCTTTCGTGTTCTAAGGCTATAATTCAGAAAGCAGCATTTCTTTTCTCACAAAATATTTGTTAGGTGCTTAGGGCAAACCATTTACAATGTGTTACTTTGCCATTACATATAATAATAACTATGCATAGTAATAAATGAGCACTCAGAGCTTAACTCTTTCTGCAGCTGTTGTATATAAATGAAAACTAGTATGACAGCACTCAAAAATATGGCATTTACTTTTCTCTAAATGTGAAGTATGCTTTGGAGAACGCCTATAGAGGGTATGGGCATTCAGTACTCTCAGTGTGTGCTGCGCTGAGCTGTATGAATTGAGCTGAAAGTTGTTTAGATCTTCCCACGAAAAACCAAAGTCAGTTCAGGTACAGGTCTCCAGTTCTGATGAAGGTCCTCGCTCTGTAGGGACATGGGGAAGGTGGTGACCACAGAGTCAGTGCAAAGCCATGTCTCTGAAAAAGAGTTGCAGGCTGGAGTTTGCCTCCTAAAAACAGAGGTGAGAGAGAGGTCTCACTGCAGGCCCTGTGCCATCATCTTTCTTCTTCATACACTATGGGAACAAAAACAGATGGAGAAACATCCAGATCTGGGATGCCACATGATGTCATGTGCCAAACTGCTTGGTTCAGTGCAATTATGGGAAGACTTAGAAAACTCTAGTCTACATGGGAAATTTTAAAATTAAAACACAGAAGCCACTAATATGAAATTAGATATACACAGGGTTTTGCAAGAGGAATAAGAGAGCATTTTGAGTAGTCATTTTGGTGAGACAAGCCAATAGGTGAGACAGCTCTTCAGTTCTGTCTTTCCTTAGTCCAAGTCCAGAGAGATAAGTGGTATATTACAGCCTCTGGAAAACCAGCAACAGACATCACTCAAATTTTCCTTCAACATAGTTTGAATGCTTCTTCCCTTAGCTTCAACTAAGCACAGTATGAAGTTCATTATTAAATGTGGTATTTGTACTTCCTAGGTGCTCTTCATGTTCCAGTATCTGGCCTTAACAAAAACCAGTTGATTAAATGTAGATTAGGATTAGACTTAGTCTTTTTTTTATCTTTGTTACATAACAATACATAGACATTGAGGAAAACTTGGAAGATTTTCAGCATTGGAATCTTAGCTAAGTTAGCTGCTAGTGGCAGATTAAGGTTGCAAACTTGATGTCACTGAATCAATGACAGCTTTTGGGAGTTCTCAGTGAGAAGAGGGTAAGACTTACACTTGTTTTAGTAGTTGTTTAACAAAATTAGACTTAAAAATACTTTCTAGATTTACTTTCAATATTTATCTATGTTCTACATAAAAATCCTTTTAAAAGTCTACTTAGCAAGCCTAAGCAAGAATCATTCCTTCAAATTATGTGAATTAGTTTAATTTATATTCTCATCCTTCTTTTTCTTACATATGTATATTCAGATCCTGGCTATCTGGAATTAATTATTAGCAGTTTTTATCACTAGATTTATGAATGAAAAGTGAATTTTTTCTTTGCGTAAAATGTCGTTGTAAGTATGTGCATGGGAGGTAAAAAAAATATTATTTTCATTCACTTCTTCCTTCCCTGCCTTTAGAAAGAATGACTGGGAAAAAAAATCATAGGAAGCATGCCCTGATATTATACAAGGCTATAATAAACCCAGATTATTTGCAACATAAGGTTTTTGCCATATAATATCATCTATCCACAAAAAGCTTATCACAGAACTAGGACTTCTGTCTCAGAACTCATTTTCATGTTTTTTTCTGGGTTTTTTGTATGTAAAAGAAGGTCACCAGAACACGTACAACCCCTGAAAAATACAGCACATGGGTACATGGCTCAAAAATTACAATATATTTCTGACTGAGAAATCAATAATGGTTTGTGAACAGACTTTTGATTTGGAGGCGGGTTTTTTTTGTTTTTTAAGGAAGAAAAGAGAAAAGTGGACTTATGGATTAAATACCTTTCATCTGAGAACTGGAAAAATCCTCCTGATGAAAACAGTGATTTCATTTTCTGACCTTTGATAAAGAATGCCTTTGTAGAAAACATTAGTTTTAGCAAAGAATTTTTTAAAAGGCAGGAAATTTCATAAATTGTCTTTTGAATTATAAACAGCAAACTTTTTAATAGCAAATTACAGATCTCTGTTTCGTTGGATTTTTCCTTTCTTTTACCAATGCCAGTTCACAAGAATATCCAAAAGCATTGTGAAGATCTTCTATGACTTTGCTATACAATATATAGCAAAAGGTAAACCCTTTGTCAAAGAAAGCGAAGAAAAGAAAAATATTTAAGAAAAAACTCTCTGTGTAGCATACAGGAGAGACAAGGAAGAATTGTAAGTGCTGGTAAAGGAAGAAAGAAATAATTTCTACAAATATTGTGAGAAACAGCAACATGTGTATGTGAGCTGAAGAATAATATGGAGCCAAGTGGAAGATGTCAACAAAGATCAACAGTGGTGACAACTGAAAGCACTTGGAGAAGAGAAAATAGTTTTCCCAATCTTCAGTTCCTCCGACCAAATGACCCAGAGCTTCTGCTCCTGTGCTGGTCAGGAAAAGACTGACCTGAACCAGTTGATAAACTGACCAGAATTTAAATAGACTTTCTGCGTGCACTCTCTACTGCCATGTAGAGTGAGCTGAGCTACCTGAGAAGGAGCCAGCCCTCACTGTCACCCATCTAATCAGATTTACCCTTTACAGTTAATTGAGTATTTACCCTCTGATTGAGTCTTCTACAGACGTAGACTTCTAACTTGTTTTATGACATCACGAACTGAACAACTCAGCTTAGTAAATGCAGCCTTGGTCATGTTTTTTCTGAGGTTTGCAGGTGCAGTGGAGTAAACGACAAGAGACCCAGAGAGAAGTGAGTAATTAAAAGAATAGGAGCCATTAAGTGAGACGATATGAGCAGAAAAGTTTTCTAACTATGATGAAAGATTCTCTTTATAAGGACAAGAACTATTATTACTATATAATGGACTAGACTTCTTTTTAAATAGACTTTCTGGTGAGGGCTTTTAGAGACTCCTGAGTTTCAGCATCGTACTTATGTTGTGTCACACTTTATTATATTAGTACATTTGAAAAGGTACAATGAGCCATGTACTGAAGTGTGGTCTGCCCCTTCAGTCAGACCTACAACAGTGTGGAAATTAGTGTCATTTTCCTACATGTGTTATTGTTTAGGCAGTTGGTAATTGGGAATACTTTGTAGAGGAAAAATGTTTTATCTGGCTCAGCTGTTAATATAAAGCATAAAGGCAGCACAAAGCACATCTTTAATTTTAAGCTGTGGAGGAAAAAATATTTAAGGTTTCTATCAGGCAACACCAGGGCAAGTGAAGTGCAGTTTTACTCAATCTCACTTGACAGCCTTTGAAATCAGAAGCTGTGTATTTAGATAATGAGGCATATCACCAATTGCAACCAAGCCTTGCTTGCTGCAACTTCGTACAGATATAATTGTGCCACAAAGGTATGCTCTAATTATGCTAATCATGATGCCTTGGCATTCACTCAGAGGAGTCACTCTGTATTCATCGACTGCAAGAAAAGTGTCAGAACAGCATGCTGCTACTTGGCTACTTCCTTAATAGCCCACCAGCTTCTGTCAAAGGCTGAGTGTCCTGTTCCCAATGCAGTTTGTCTAATATGAGTTCTACAATTATTTTGTCAGTGTGATGGCTGAAGGGTGGTCTGCAAAGACCCCCGTGTTTTTCTAATTGTGGGTGGTATTTGGCAGGCTCTAGAACACGAGAGGAAGACATTGTAATTTTTTTTTTTTAGACTTTAAAGTGAAAAAAGAAAGGATAAAAATTTTAATGGGGAAAGGACAAAAACCAGAAAACCTTATAATCCACTGCATATGAAAATTGCTGAAATTGGTTGTCTGCTGTACAGTTGTGAAAAGTATGCTTATAAATATTCATAAGGCTACTAAACTCTCTGTAGTGAAATATCATTTCACCTGTCACAAAACAATGAAGTTCCTTAAAAAATTTGAGTACGGTATTAAATAGGAAATTACATCTGTTGCAGAATTCTAAAGCACAATATATGTAGGAGACAGGAGTACATTTTAGATCTTCCAGATAAAACACATTTAAAATGAATAGAAAGTAGTGATTTTCCAATATCATAGTATTGTTTTCCAGCATGAGACCTTTTAAAAGTCTGATTTATGTATTGCTGCATACCTATGCTGAGGATTAAAGCTCTTTTTAGTGTGCTTCAACAACTAATAACTTTTCTATTAAATCATATTACATTAAATCAATAATATTTATAGACTTCATAAATCTAACAGTATTTCAGCTTGTCCTCATGTGAGAGAGTATAAGTCTTCAATTTTTGTGAAACAGCTTAAGAAGTCTATCTTAACACAAAGCTGATTGTAAATGCAAATTTTGTAGTAGATTGGGTATTCCACCAGAAGTCTAACAAAAAACTAAAGTATTTGTATAGGGAAAGGAAAACCTATGGAAACAAATCCTATTTTCCTCCAATTTAGTGACTGTGTGAGATCAGAAAATGTCTAGAGAATGGTGAGAGGGGAAACAAAATAGAATCTAAGCTACTCTGAGAAATGGCCACTTCACAAGGAAATATTTTCATCTTTTCATCCTCCCCCATTCTCATAAATGGATAAAATTCAGTCTGTCTCTTAATGAGACCCCCTTCAAGAAGTGAAACTCATCCCTGAGATTTGGAGATTTTGCCTTTATCTCTGCTGGAAAAAGTGATTTTTTTGTTGTTGTTTTTCATTGTGGCTCAACCACATGTCTGATGGTTTCCATCTATACTGCAGAATTCACAAATAATTTTGTGAAGTTGTAAAGGTTAGATGAAAATGCAACTGGATACAGAGGATTTGATGCATTTTTGGTTTCATTAACTTTTTTTTGGAAGAGTAAAAAGACTTCCAAAACCAACTTCCAACAAAACTTGCGTGAGACAAAAAGTGTATGAACTCTCTGTATTCAGCTGAATTTTCATCTAACCTTTGAAAGATTACAAAAACACTTATAAAAATATGGCTATATTTATCTTTAAAATCAAAGTTTTCATTATTTATTGAAA
The DNA here is from genome assembly GCA_013397845.1 of Melanocharis versteri. NCBI lineage: Eukaryota > Metazoa > Chordata > Aves > Passeriformes > Melanocharitidae > Melanocharis > Melanocharis versteri. The sequence continues at coordinate 62,510 of VZTG01001721.1, forward strand.
AAATAATTAATTTTTGGCTGAAATGAGGATATTTTTTTTTCTTTTTGTCTTTGCAGATAAGTCAACTCTCAAGACAAATACTAAGAACACAGCAGAAAAATATGTTAATCCTCTACTTATTCATCTCTACAAGAGATTTAAATAGAAATTTAATATGGATATTGCTAGATTCTGAACAGGAGCCAAAGTAATTCTATAAAAGTGTTCTCTCTACATATTAACTACCGTAAACATGCAGAGATTCAATCCTATTTACTTTACTCTCAAAATCTGACAGGATCCTGATGGTTTTTGTAGGTTTTTGGTTTATTTTTCAAAAAACATAAAACAGAATAAAAGTGGTCATGAATCATTTTGAGTGGTTCCTCTATTTAGTCAAATATGAGAGATATTTCTGTGAGGGTATTTTAGAGATTTCATTTTACCATCATTGTTTAGCCTCTTACTTGATTAGAGATTTTCAGTGCAAGAAGTAACCCTTAGTCAAATAAAGCATTTTTAAAAATTTCATTCTTTCTCTTAGTTTTAACTTAACCAGGGAACTACTATAATGGCACGTATGGTGATGCAGATAGTATCGTATCAAAAACAGAAAAATGTAAATATAGCAGCATAAATGACTGTTTTAATTAGTCACAAATAACATTTTTAGTCCAGGGGAAAAAATCAAAGTGGAATCAAATTCTAATCAATGAATTTGAGGGTTTTTTCCATATGATCTGGAAAGAGTTATAATATGCTATGTTTTGTATTGCATCAAATTTTTAGTAATACCAAACATGAGCAGTTAGAACATCACTACAGCAACCCCAAGATTCTCCTAATTTTGGGATCAGAATACAGTCAGTCTTCTTGACCTGAAGCAAACAAAGATCAGAAACCTTGTGTTCTGTCATTATCGAACCTGTCATAATTTTTGCTTAAGGCTTATGTCTGGTATAAAATAAATAAAAAAATAAAATTCCAGGGTTTGTATAGAAGATGCTTTTAAAATCAAAGTAAAAATCAAAAGTCAAAAGTCAAACATATATAGTATAAAAAATCCCAAACAAACAAACAACAGAAAAGACCACACCCCAACAGATTTTACCACATTTCACATTAAAATTATGAGGAATAGTCTTTCTTATTTTTCAGCATGTCTGATGCATTCAGACTACTAAGAAACAGAAGTCTTGTGTTCTTCGAGTCATTCCAGTCCCATAAAAATATGGCCCTATAAATATTCTGTATGCAAGTATCTTGTATTATTTTGTGTTTACTCTTATAATAGGTAGCTAGTATGAAGTTCACAAGGCCTTAATTAATGCTGAAGGACATACTGTTTTTAAAGAGCAGAATTATTTGAGTGAATGTTTGTAGAAGATCAGAGAACATCACCACAATGAAATGTATTGTGTTCATTTAATTAAACACATGGGCTAACATAGGGTCAATGGGATGCAATGGTGTCATTGCATGCCAGTCCCAACGCAGACTTACTTGGATGCACTGTATACCATGCCGTAGAATTGTTTTCTGTATTATTTTCAAATCTAAGAGAAGTTGCACTGAGATTGTCAATAAGCTATTATATTTATGAATTTTGCCCTTTTTACCTGTACTCTCGCTCTGCAGTATTATTTTTACAAAGCTGTCTTCCATCTTTTCTAAGGAATGTATGGTAAGAACAGCCACTCTACAGACAGTTTGGCTGCTACTTCATGTTTATGGCAAATATTTCATAGGCATCACAAACCTGTCACATGTACACTGACAAATAATTATAAAAGTGCTACAATAAATGTAGTGGGCATTAAATGGATAAGACCATTTTTCCAGTATAGCTTTGGAGTTTTTGACAACTCATAGATAACTTCAAAATGAAAGCTCCTAAGACAAATATTCCATAATTTCCAAATTTTTTAAACAAGTGTCCTCTCTTTTTCTACAAATGAATCTTATAGGTCTGATGGTCACAAGTGAGCTAATCAAGGACATCAAGATTGGAGGCAGGCTGGGCTGCAGTGATCATGCACCAGTGGAATCTGCAGTCCTGAGGGATGTGGGTCAGGTAAGGAGCAAACTCAGGACCCTGAATTTTAGGAAAGCAGAATTCCAGATCTTGAAGGAGATAATCAGTGGGATTCCCTGGAAAACTGCCCTCAGGGACAAGGGACTGGAACAGTGCTGGCAGACCTGTAGGGAAATCTTCCATAGAGTGCAAGAGCTGACTCTCCATGCACAAGAAATAGTGCAATGAAGGCAAGAGACCAGCATGGCTGAGCAGGCACCTGTCTGTCAAACTAAGGGGGAAGAAGCAAACGCATAGACAGCTGAAGCTAGGACAGGTGGCCTGAGAAGGGCATAAAGATGAAGTTCAGTTTTGTATGGATGGGCTGAGGAAGGCCAAGGCAAAGCTGTAGCTGAACCGGGCAAGAGATGCAAAGAATAACAGGAAGGCCTTCTACAGGCATGTAAACCAGAAAAGGGAGGTCAAAGAAGGTGAATCCCCTCTAATAACACTGGCAAACTGGTACCAAGAGATAAGTAGAAGGCTGAGAAACCCATCAAACATTTTATCACGGTCTTCAATGGCAACCATTCTTCTCACATCTCTCAGGTGAATAGATAGCAGGATGGTGATTGGGGAAGCAAAGCCCCTCCCACTGTAACTAAAAGTATGGTTCATAACCACTTCAGAAATCTGAACCCACATAAGCCTCTGGGAACCGGTGAGATGCATCCCAGAGCCCTGAGTGAATTGGCTGATGTAGTTGACAAGTCACTTTCCATGATATTTGAAAAGTTATAGCAGTCAGGTGAAGTCCCAGGTGACTGGAAAAAGGGAGACATTTTGCCCATCTTTTAAAAGGGTGTAAATGGAACAGATCCTCCTAGAAGCCAGGGTAAGGCTCATGGAGTACAGGGAGATAATTTGAGACAGCCATCACAACTTCACCAGGGAAGTCCTGCCTGACCAACTCAGTGGCCTTCTATGATCAAGTAACTCCATCAGTGGACAAGGGAAGGATTACAGATGTCATTTGTCTGGACTCTGTAGAGGTTTTGACACTGTCCCCTACAACATCCTTCTCTCTAAATTGGAGAGAGCTTTATTCAGTGAGTGGACTGTTAGATGGATAAGAAAGTGGTTGTACAGCCCCATCCAGAAGGTGATGGTTAATGGCTCAAAGACCTGATGGACATCAGTGACAAGTAGTGTCCCTCAGGGGTCTGTATTTAATATCTTTAATAACACAGATGGAAGGATTGATTGTATGCTTAGCGACTTGGCAGCGACCAGGCTGAGCAGTGTGGTTGACACAACTGAAGGACAGGACATCCAGAGGGACAAGGGCCCCACTATTAACACAGACTGGGGATGAACAGGTCCAGAGCAGCCCTGGGGAGAAGGACTTGGAGGTGCTGGTGGGTGAGAGGCTGGACATGACCCAGCCATGGGCACTCACTGCCCAGAGAGCCAAATGTGTCCTGGGCTGCATCCAGAGCCCCGTGGGCAGCAGGGGAGAGAGGGGATTCTGCCCCTCTGCTGTGCCTTCATGAGACCCCACCTGGAGTGCTGCATCCAACTCTGGGGTCCCCAGCATGGGAAGGACATGGACATGTTGGAGTGAGTCCAGAGGAGGCCACAAAGATGATCGGAGGGATGAAGCTCCTTTCCTATGAAGAAAGGCTGAGAGAATTGGCATTGTTCAGCCTAGAAGAGAGAAAGCTTAAGGGTGACCTAATTGTGGCCTTCCAGTACCTGAAGGGAACATACGAAATAGACATATGGAGAGGGACTTTATACAAGAGTGTACAGTGACAGGACAGGGGGAATGGCTTCAAACTGAAGTAGAGTAGGTTTAGATTAGCTATTAGGGAGAAATTCTTTACTGTGGAGGTGATGAGGCACTGGCACAGGTTGCCCAGAGAAGTTGTGAATGCCCTATCCCTGGAAGTGTTCAAGGCCAGGCTTCTCTGTAGGCAGCTAGTGTTCAAAGCCTCTAGAGACTAAAAGGTAAGTCTTTCTCTCACACTCCTACTTCTCAATTACAATTAAATATTATTACATATAGCATCCATTGAGCTAATCCTCAACAGTTTTCTGTAGAAGTCAACTGGTGATTGACATGTAACCTACTGCAGGTTCAATTCAATATCTTTCACCTCTAGGTTTCAAACTATCACCTACAATAAATGTCAGACATCTTTTGAAAAATACTGTGAACATTTAAGGGCACAGAAATATTCGATTTTCCTCCTCTTGAAAATAAAACACTACTTAAAAGACAAAAAGCTCTACAACCCCAGGTGTCTTGATAATTTGAAACTGCTATCTTTATGCTATAATACATGTCCTACATTTCATGTTTCTGAAAGTAACTCTGCCATTCTCAACAACTCCAGTTCAGATCCTTCTTTCTATAGCCTCGATGCGTAGATCAGAACATACACAATAAGCTGTAATTATTGAAAATCGGTCTTAAAAATAATCTTCCTACACAAAAATTCAGGCAGGAATTCTCTGGCTGTGGCTAAATCTAATTTAGTATATCTTATTTGAAAACAGTTTCAAGCAAGCTCAGCTCCATGCCGTCTCTTATTGATGCCTGTGTCAGCAAGCATCTCTTCCTACCCTCAAATTGAAACTGGAAGTCCCAGCCAAAAGGGGAGTTTCACATCCCTTTTGACTCTCTATGCAAACTAATTTACAAGACTTTTCCAGATTATGGGCAAAATTCCCCCTTTCTTTGAACAAAGAATACACTAGCACGTCTTTAACAAATGCAGATGCATTTTTTAATTGCACATTTTAAAATTTTAGCACTTACAAAATATAGCAAGTCTTTTTTTTACTACTGCATTAAAAAGACGAATTTATTTTATTATGGTTGCGGGATAATGGGCAAAGGTTCTGAAGTCCTATAATACTTTCAGTGTTCATTAGATTGTGAACAAACATTGTCTTCAGTGTCATGGAATCTCAACTCTCTTCTGCACACACCACCGGGGCTGGAGCAGACAGGAGCAGACTTGTCTATCTTCATACCACAAATTTGATGACTGAATGGTCTTTGCTTGATGCCTAACCCCCTACAGGTGATCACGGCTGTACATTTGCACACTGTGCAATTCAATTTACCAAACTTGCATCCCGTACTTGAGACTTTGCTATAGGCTTACGGCCTATTTCATACCAGCTATTGGCTTACTGTCTATTTATTTCATACCAGCGCCATCTTTCACTGAGGAGGGCAAACCTCACTTGTTTAGACATATCTCACCTGCCCAAGAACCACTGCCACAGAACTGCAAAGTTACCATGCAGTTGTCTACTCCTGACTTGCACGAGCAATATAGATCTCCGGACACAGTTGCCCGTCAGGGAAATTCATCCCTTTTTGAGAAAAGATCTGGGGCTTGGGAAAGCAGTGTCATGGAGGAATCTCTTAGATGGCCAACAAGAAGTCCATAGCTTTATATTAGGGACCTTCAATGGAAAACTTTAAACATAAATTTAAAAGTTATTTTCATCTGCAACTTTGTGACTTCAAATCACATCAGTCTAGTTAAGTGTAAATCTGGAACTGCTGTCTGTTTCTAGAAGTTAACTTGCTTAAGTTTACTCCAAGGGGGTCTAAAATTGTATTTCTCTTCTAAGGTAATCCATATCCATCCGGTTTCAAATACATCATTCCTCTTTCTTGCACAATTGTGTTTGTTCCATGCAAAGGCTTCCTAATACCTCCCCCATTTGTTTCCCATTGCTCTGAAAGTGTGGGATTGACTCATATGCACGTACACACATATATATATACACATACACACACATACATACATATAGTTGCTTTTCGTTGTGGTTTTCTTTGGGAGAGGTTCTTTACGGCTTGGAAATTTTCAATGTCTTAGAAGCGTATTGGTGGTATCTAATACATGCTTTGGAGTACATGAGACAGAGAATATAGGGCTTGCAGCTATAGGGTTAAAAAACGTGTACAGCTGCAAATGTAAAGAATATGTGTGAGTCATAGACTGTTTAAAATACACCCTACCAAGTACACCCTGTATTCTCGCCACCTCAGTGGTCTTACTTCATACTTGCTGCTCCAAAAAAAATGAACTGACACATTTAAACAAGGGAATAAGGAAACAAAAGTCATGAAAGAGCAGAGCCAAAGCAGCAGAGTAGATATGCTGCCTGCATATGGTCTCCTACTTGGACAGATCTGAACTTTTTTCAGTGTCAGGCAATCTTAGATTTGTGGACAAAATACATGCTCCTAACAAATTTGTCTGAGTTTTTGAAAACACCCTTTAACAAGGAAATGAACAGCAACTATAAGCAATGCAGTTTCTTGACAATATATCCCTCACTAGCACAGCTCACAATAATGTTTTTCTATTTGTTTTCCACTTTTATTCAGGATTGTATCCAGACTAAGGGATTTGAAAGGGCCTGCTGATGATTGGTGCCAAATAACTGGAATACGTACATCCACCATAAGTCACAGGCTCAGTTGCCTGCCTTTCAAGCATTTCATTCCCACCTTCAATATGTTAAGTTTTTTGTCTTCCTGTTTCTAAATTGCTAAAGTGGGTACATCAAATAATTGAATTGCATCATATTTGCACACACAAATATTCCTTTTTGGAAATATTTGAGCAAATTCCTCTTTTGTACTCATACATGACACTGCATTGAATGCATAATTTAGTACTTATTTTCAGAACAAATAGCCTGGAAAAATTGCATGCACAATTGATAATAATTTGAGTGTGCAACCTGAGGTTGGGGCTTATTAACATATTCATTCTGCTTAAGCTCTGTGTGCAAACTCAAACCATGCTGTCTCTTAACAAAAATTGTACCAGGCGGCAGAAACAGCATGAACATTACATCACTACATGCTGAAACTCAGGATGAAACAGAAGGAAGGAAGAGAACACAGTGAAATGCAGATAATTATTTAAATTCACTATAAAACAAAGCCAAAAGCTTTTAAAAATATTTTATGGAAAACAGATTTTATTATCATGATAAAAAGAAAATTATTTCATAATTCTGCAAAACTTCTAATGGATCTATCTGAAGTTTTCACAGTAGAAAAAAAACTAGCCACAGTAAAAAAATTAATTTGCAATGAACTCCTGTAGTTTTACTTATCTATTGATTTATTTATTTAAGTAAATTAAGTTGTTGATTAGAGAACCACAGCACCTTTGGGCTGTCAGTCTCTGACAAAAATCTACATTCCCCATCCCCACAGTTCATGGTGCAAATCTGGGCATCCTTTAATATTAAACTTTATGGAATTTGTCCAAATACTATGTAATTCTGCATCCTGACTGTTGGTGAAGTAAGAGCTAAATCATCATCCAGAAAGAAAAATCATAATTGCTTTTTCCCTCTACAAGAAATCAGGACTGCAGAAATATAATAATGGACATCCTGGTATAACATTGGCATACATGCACAGAATGAGAAAAGAGATCTGTCATACGGAAGAGAATTCCTTAGACAGCCACTTGTCTTGTGTGAGGACAATGGCATCATACAATTTTCTTAATTACTATCTATGAAATAAAGAGAGCATGGCAACAGAACATACATATGCAAAAAAGAATACAGTAACGTTTACAAAATGTTCTCTGTATGCTGACACAAGTACACAGACAAAACCATAAAATCTTACATAAATAACTGACAAATCAAGAAAACAGCTAGAAGTATAAATTCACGATGAACAAAGATTATGTATTTAATAGTACAGTTTTGCAGAGTATGTCTTTCAGCACTGATGCATTACATAAGAGCATTTGACAAGGTTACAATTTGTGTTACTAATGGAAATTCTTTTGAAGAATTAACCTTTAGGCTAAAAAGAATGACAGATATTCAAATATTCTCAAATGAGTATTTGAATTGAAAATTTCTATTCATTTTTGCTCCCCAACATAACTTCCATCCTGCATTGCAGAGTGTCATACACACAATTGAATTCTTAACAGCTGCCATTCAAGGGAGATACAGAGGACCATTTGAAAGTAATATTTTGCTCTGTGTGACATCTCATTTTTTTCTTCTCAGAAATCATAATTTTTTTACACATCTAGTAGTCTTCCTAACAGGAAACCAGCTCTGCCTGTCATTTTGATTGGGGAGGAACCTTGTTTTCCAGGTCACTGGCTCGAATTCTGGAAACAAGATATTCATGAGGGACCTGCGTGGGGAATTTACATCTCAGTGCAGAGTTTTCCTCTCCATTTGTCAACATACGAGGTCAGTGAGCTGCTCTCTTGTCAGGGGGAAGATAATGGCTGCTGCATTGCCTCCCACTTATTACACACTCAGTGCATCTGACCTTCATGTGAGACCCCCAAACATTCTGATTTTTGGCTTTCTTCATAACCTAACTCAAGCCCCTTTTCCCACAAACCTACAATCTGTGACTTTTGGTAACCCTATTCTGTCTTCAATCATATTCTAACATTAGTCCTATTGCTACACATTCGTTTATTTCACAAAAGTATAGGATGCTTACATTTATTCTTATTTTGGTAAAGAGACAGAGTGTTACTACTGTAATATGCTGTAATATGCTCTTATTATTTGCTAACACTAACAACAATCTTTAAACACTATTATGTTGCATCATTACATTATTTGTACCTCCATTTATTTTTCTCAACTCTTTACAGTTTAAAAAGAGATAATAGCACATGTTTTTATTCTGAGCCCTCGAATTTAGAAAATAACCCCCAAACCACCAAAACAACCTATGTACTGGTTAATACAAATCTATCACCCTTATATAATCTGTTATGCTATCGTGCATTAAGTTCTTCTCATGTAAAATATATGGCAGAATCAGGGGCTAAAAATGTGAATTGTGAACTTTGATTTTACTAAGGATCTAAAACATATTGAAGTAAAAAAAACATAAGACTGACCACAAGACTGCCATTTTATATCACTTTGCTTTGCTGATCCTTAATTCTTAGATATTTTTAGCATATTATGTGAGCTGCCATGTTATCTGTACAATAACAGTGAATTAGTATGACCAATGCCATGAAAAGGTCATCTTATGGTGCCACAAATGTACATTTAACATTTAAGACGTGGTACCTCTACCACATGAAAGAGACCCCATGAGGGGTCTGGCTTGCGTATGTATGTAAATGAACTAGTGAAGAGGTGGTTCTGAAGTAAAAGTAAACTTGAGGGATTTTTATTGAAAACAAACTAATTTTCTTACTTTCAGAATTTTATTAAAAATTCAGACTTGATGGTGTCATTGTTCTAGTCAATATTGTTTCCCACAACATATGACATTTGTGTCATTCACTGAAAGGTGTTATGGTTAAGCAATTCATTTCATGCCAGTGCTCTGCTCCAGCACTCCATCAAAAGCTCCACATATTCTTAGCATGAATGACTCTCCAATTAGCCTGTCTTCAGAGTAAATAGTTCCGTGTACTGAAGAAAAAAGAGATTTTAAATTGTATATAAGCAGCAACAACTGAGGAAATGAAGGTGAATAAAGTGTGGGGACAGTTAACTTATACAGAGAAATTTTCCACTAATTTTTGGTTTTATAATGAAAACATTCAGAGACCTAAGCACTAAATTTAAATCAATTAATGCATAAATAACTCCTGTTATTCCTGCTAGCAAGATTTTATAATTCTTCTACGAATGTTAAGAGCTCAATCTGTTCTCCACAGCTACATATTGGGAAATTGCCTTTTAGTAGTTGTCACACTGAATGTTATCTAAGCCAGAAAACTGAGCCAGAAAGGTCACTGCTCTGTGATGTTGTTAGGATGCTTCAATACGAGTCTTTGTAACAAAACCATTTCAAAAAACAGTTATATCCTAAAAAGCCAGAACAGACATATAGTTCACATGCAAAATCCTACAACCTGCTTTCCAGTCTAATTTGGCTCAGCTAGTCTGGGACAAGAGTTAAGAACAAAGATTCAATATAGCACTGGCTCCAGGAAAATTTGGGAAAGATAGAATGAAAAAATATAGTATACAATCCCAGCTCTGATTCATGGTTGAGTTCAAAAACCTGAACTCACATCATTGTGGATGAAAAAACCCCAGTCATGGTCAAATTAGTTTATATGTCTTAGATTTACTCAGTTGTTCAGTTTACAGAAATGTTTTTGAATTTGAATGCTTTTTAAACTTAGTGACAGCAGTCTGAAGAGTGCATGGTATTTACATTTTCAAAGAATGTATGAGTATCTAATATAAGAGACAAAATTTTAGCAAAGAGAAACAGGTTTATCTGGAAAAAAATTAGCAAACACTACATTAACATTTCAACAAGAAATAGAGTGTAACTTTGTAAGTCAGTATAAAAATAAGATTGCTGTTTTGCATTTGAGAATATCAGTTCACTGCTTTATTTTCTTGCAATTATTTGAAAATAATCTGGATAACTTTACAATCAAGGTATTTCCTCTTGGCTCCCTGGTATACACCAGGCTGCCTGAGGAGATGATAGACATCCTAAGGTGTCCACAGCATAATCAGTCTGAAGAGCCTCCAATATTAAAATTCTAACTAATGATAATCAAAAAGAAACAAAAACAATAACAAGGTTGTGTAAAAAAGCCAGCAGATAAAAGGGCTACATCTGATTTAATGGAACAGGTAGATGATTTGTCTATCTTCTGCTAATATATATTCCCAAGGTAAGTGACTTTTACATGAGACAAAGAGATTTCCCAGCTGTTCCTAGTGCAGAATTGGCTGAACTGTACTCGGAGAAGATACTTGTGATTATTCAGTGAAAACTGTTCATGTAGATGTAGAAGTAATCACATAGGACAGAATTTTGTTCATCCTTAAGATAGTTAGATGTTTCATATGTACTTTACAGTAGTCAAGAGAGATGAATCATACACATGCTGCGGTGGACATGCAGGACCATAGGCCAGAGAGGTTTTAAGAACTTGTCAAAAAACAGTTTTAGGAATATGATCCAGTTGAAGACTCTTGCTGTGGAAATGGTCCTCACCACCTGGTACACAAACAACCAACCTTTCTGTCTGAGGTATTTCATTCCCCACGCAACCATTTTCCTATGCCAACATAAGAATATTTTTATCAAGCACTCTCTGAAACTCTGTGCAACAGCAGATTATTAACAGACAATAGTCCTGCTTCAAAGTAAAAAAAAAATTCTAATAATTCAAATCAGTAATAATCTAGTATCAGCTAGGCAACAAGATAGGAAGTTGCAGCAGACTTCTGATGATAAGAATTGCAAATCCTGCGTTTCAATAAAATATCACCCTGAGGGAAGGGAAAAAGCAGTTAGACAAGAGATGTCCTCTTTTTTATCTGACAGTTTTATCTCAAGCCTTTTCTTTAACACAGATCTGAAAATTTTTGCGCAACCTTGGAGAGCATCACTGTTACAGTAAAACTTTTCTGAAAGTACTTTTCACACTAGGGAAGCGTTCAAAAAATTCCTTTAATTTTTTTTTTTTTTTAATTTCAAATTGAAATTAGATTCTCCTCTTAGAAGTGATAAGAGAATTATTATTACCACAAGGTCTGGCTGACAGCACTATGCCAAATGAATTTCAGAAGGTACATTAAGTCTGTGCAATTGGAGCAGGCATAGAATATACATACTGTTTCTTATTGTTTATCTATATACTGTTTCTTATTGTTTATCTCAACCTTTTGGGACTTTTAAAAAACACTGAAGTCACATACAGATCTGTTATGCCCCAGACACAAATGCACACCCCTTATAAAATCCTCTTCTGTGCCATAACTCAATAGGGCATTAGACAATGGTCCAGACACACATGAAAGCCACATTTATACTCCCACATAACTTAGGAGGAAGACACCAAGGCCATTGTCACTTGGCAAGAAAAAGAGCTCCTGGAAACCAAATTGTGTGGGCTTCTGAAGGTTACCTCTGGTGGGCTTTATTCATTTCTGTTTCTTATTATGATCCCCAAAGCACAGTTATCTCACCATCATGTTTATTCCAAACACCATGACGAAATTCGTCTCAAAAAAAGAGCACAAGTTCCTTTGGTTTTGGATGTCCTAAAAAAAGCTGGGAACTGTTACCACTATGCCTCCCACAAAACTGGACCAAATCCCCCCAAACCTAGGATTTCTATAAAATGAAATATTTTCCTTCATGCTTTCAGATATTATGAGACCTATAATAACATGCAGAATAAGTACTAATGGTGAATACAATACATGTGAAAACTACAATGCACATGAAAAGTACAATACTTATTATTTTCTTATTATTTGCAATAAAACTTCTGTGGCCAGCACAGCTGTACACATAAGAGCTTCAGAGCTTGAATTGGCAGTACAGAAGTTTGTTCCTAAAATTAATAAATACATTGGAGTATAAAAATCATTTGTCGGTTAGAACACAAAAAGCAGAAAGATTAGTCAAAACCACTGAGGAATTAAACAGAAGTCTGCACAATACACATAAGCATACATTATTGATAACTAATAAATTATTCCACTTTGGAGAAAGGAGAAGAAATGGACTGAAATAGAATGAGTTAATATTATGCATATGATAATAACTTTTTAAGAAATTATTTCTGTTTCATAATGTGATACAATGATTATACAGTGTTACATAGCAAAACTGAAAAAAAAATCTCTTTTTCAGGAATTGCTTATTTTAAGTGACTACCATGAACAAAAAATAATGCTGTTGTAAAAACAAGTATTTGTTTCTTCTTTTCTCTGTCCCAGAAACAAGTCAAGAGTAACTTCTCTATACCGTTCTCAAGTGGCTTTTAGATCTCTGAAGACAACTCAACGTATTAATGGCCTGATATTTATGAGTTTATTCTACTGAAAGATCATCAAGATAAATAGAAGATGAAATGCAAAAATCTGCTCCAGCAAAACCCTAAGTCTCCCATGAATCTTATGGCTTTATGCATTAATGCATTTTTAATACACCTCTTTCCTTTTGTGATTAGACTTGTCAGAACTGGAGCTCCAAGATCACTAACAACTCAGTAGGCCTATGACAGTTTTCCAGAAGAAGTCCTCCACGTGCGTAAAAGGAAAACCTGTTAGCTATAGAAAAGCCATTACATTATTATGTGATGTATACCCTCTGTTTTTTTTTATTTTATCATCCTATGGAGCACCGCAGTTCCCTAAAGAATTACTTGCTTATATACAAAAAATAGTCATCTGTTTTCCATCTTCCTAAGCATGCTAAACTAGGTGAACAACAGCAGCGGGGGTGCCTGCTGTTTTAACATTCAGCTGCCTTCATGCTGGATGAACAAGTGAGACAACAAGGATTTACTATCCAGAGCTCCTATTCCTGGGTGACAATCACTGATTGTCTGTCCAAACTGGCAACTTGTAGCTATGACAACTGACCTTCAAGAACATTTCCCCTTTTCCCATTATTACCCATTCAGATATTATTTAGCATGACAACAGGGCATCTTCATAGTTTTCAGCACATAGCTTGTTGCCCTTAAAATGAAAGTATTTCATTGCCTCATCAATTAGGTTACTTCTAAAAATGCATGGAAAAAAGCAATAGTACTCACGTTATCTTAGTTCTCCTTGTGCAGGGGTGACATGCACATAAAGAATTGCATCTTCAAAAAAGATGACAATGACAGCTCATGAAATTTATTCCTAAAAGAAAAGTTGGTGTTGAAGCACGTACAGAATCATTTATAGAAGGTAAACCTTTAAGAATTTGATTTTTTTTCCTGTCACGTTGGTATTAATCCCTAGAGCAGAGAGAAAAAGTTGTTTTACGACAAGTTGTACACTTCCCAGACATTTAGATGGAATTCAGACTCACAGAAAATGCATGATCGTATTTGCATCTCTTGTTTTGCTGCTAGGAGGTGTATAAAAATCAGAATAAATTTTTAGTATTTTATGAAGAGTGTAACTCATATTTCTAGTGCATTCAGCTGGAAGAGGGGTACTGAGGAGAGAAAAAGCGATGAAAATCTTCATAGAATGGTAAGGTTGATTTTCAAAAATCTTAAGAATTTCCACCATTCCGATGAGAGTCAATTAAAAAAATCAGAAAAGAAAATTCATTAGTTGGTCTAATTGTGAAAAAAACCCAGGCTCTTGGTACTTACAGAACACCAAGACCATGCTATCTATCCTAAAGAAGGGATCTGAAATATTCCCATTTTACTCAAAACCAAATTTACCAAAAAATCAGAAGAAAAAGGCTTTCAAATGAGAGTAGGTTATTTTGCTTCAGCTTCTAAAACCACAATCCAAATCGTTCCACTTATTTTTATGAGTTTAGGTGAGATAATATAGCATGATACCTTTGCTGTAGTAAAAATTCAGAATTTCTCTGCATCTTCTAGGTAACTGGCTAATTCCAAAACAGCACAAATTGCAGGGGTGAAAATAGATACGGTGAAATCATTAATATGTGTTTTACAGGAAAAGAGAAAAAATCTGTAGTTACTTGCCAAAGAAGAAAGCTAAGAAATTAGTTCTTAAATACAAAATACACCTATATCACATTTACTATCCTTTTGCATTTGCTTTTGCGTACCACAGATATTCTTTGGACAGTAGGTGTTCACGTAAATAAAAAATTTTTAAAAAGATAAAAATTTGCAGATACAAATCAATATACATTGTCGAAGTTTACAGGAATATGGAATCCAGGACATCTAGCAAAGAGGCAATTAAATCTGTCGTAGCAGCCCTTGTCATAGAATCACCAAATATTCTGAGCTGAAAGAGACCCACAAGGATCTCAGACTCCAACTCCTGGCCCTGCACAGCACCATCCCCAAGAGTCACACCCAGTGCCTGAGAGCGTTGTCCAAACACTTCTTGAGCTCTGTCAGGCTGCTGCTGTGGCCACTGCCCTGGGGAGCCTGTTCCAGTGCCCAGCCACCCTCTGAGGGAAAAACCTTTTTCTAATAGCCAACCTTTTTCTAACCCTCCCCTGACACAACTTCAGGCCATTCCCTTGGTCCTGTCCCTGGTCACCAGAGAGAAGAGATCAGTGCCTGTCCCTCCTCTTCCCTTCACAAGGAAGTTGTGACTGCAATGAGGTCTCCCCTCAGTCTCCTCCAGGCTGAACAGACCAGGTGACCTCAGTCACTCCTCATACGGCTTCTCCTCAAGGCTCTTCACCATCTTTGTTGCCCTGCTTTGGATGCTCTCTAATACTTTAATGTCTTCTGTATCTCGTATTGCATTCATCTGACATCCTGTAGTTCTGTATATTACATATTTAGCCAAGTACAGAATATTTATGTCCACTTTCTGACAAAGCAACAGTTTGTATTTTCTGAGTTGCAAAACATAAAAACCAGACAAATTTCAATAACAAAATGAGGAGTATAGATTTTTATAGGGTTTCAAATGGTAAGAAAATTACTTATTCTACAAAGTGTTCCAAGGTCCTGAGAAGTAAAAGGGATAAAAATGCACCGATCACCAAGCAGCTGATATCTGTCATCAATAAAGTTACTTTTAGATGCTCTTATCTATCTGAATTTCAGTCAAGCATTTCCTGCAATGCTATAAGAGAAATCATTAGCTAAGCAGAAGTAGGTGGAAATCAGTAGAGAACATTTGTGAACGAGGGAGATGGTGACTCCCTCCCTGATGGGAGGGTGATTTCTGCACTGAAAGCAGAAATATAGAAAAAATCTCTATAAAAACATGGAAAAAATATTTCAATTAGCAAAAAAGCTTCTAATGTGGTGTGACATGGCCTCATTTGAAATACTGGGGAATTCTAGCCACTCAGACCAGGAGGGGGAGGAGGAGGGCAAATTAAAAAAACAGAAAAAGTAAAGTAGAAGAGAAGTAAAGGAATATCTGCTCAAAGCAAAGAGATGTGGCAAAATAGAGTAGTTAGTTCAGTCTACCAGACTGAATGCTGGGGAAGTCTTCGATTATCAGTAAGCTTCAGAGAGAAGAAATTGCTAAGCTAAATGGGTAGTGCTCAAACATATTTAGGAACAGAATATATAAATAAAATCAAACCTGGAGAAACATGTGATTCCAGAAAAAAAAAATTAGACGAGAAATTTAGCAAGATCTTGGAGTAGTATGAGATCAGAGTGAAGTGACCAAAAGGGGTCAGTTCCAGCCTGATATCCCATGCCACACAGGAGAACAATGTCCTGTGAACTGTGGTAACAACACATGTAAAGATATTAAATTTTTATTTTGGCAAATGTACTGAAAAAGATTGAGATAGGAAGAGAAATAGTTTCACACTTCTGACATTAAAGAGCAAGAAAGAGATAAAATATGCTAGAAACGCCAATTTTTGAATTCTTTACTACATGGCTTTTCAATATTTACAGCATCTAGATGTCTATTGTCAATCAACCCGTAAGTCTGTATATACAATGTCTTCAAGTTCATGCATAAGTGAATATGGTTTGTATGTTTGGGGTTTTTACTGACAAATAAAGATATACGAAGTTTGCCAGTGATACTACACTGGGAGGAGTTTTGAGTCCCTCAAAGGCAGAGAGGCCCCACAGAGAGACTTGGACATATCAGAGGGCTGTGAAATCACCAACTGTACAAAGGTTAATATGGGAAAGTGCCAGATTCTGCACCTCGGATGGGGCAACCCCATGTTCGTAGAGATGTACGGACAGACTGGGGAATGAGAGGCTGGGGAGCAGTGCCCTGGGGAGGGCCCTGGGGATCCTGGTCGATGGCAAGTTGAACGTGAGCCAGCAATGCCCTGGCAGCCAGGAGGGACATCCATGTCCTGGGGACATCAGGGACAGCATCGCCAGCTGGGCAAGGGAGGGGATTGTCCTGCTCTGCTCTGCACTGGAGCGGCCTCATCTCGAGTGCTGGGGGCAGTTTTGGGTGCCACAATGTGAAAAAACACATGAAACTATTAGAGAGTGTCCGAGGGCAACAAAGATTGAGAAGGGTGTTGAGGGAAAGCCATGTGAGGAGCAGCTGAGGTCACTTGGTCAGTTCAGCCTGGAGAAAAGGAGACTGAGGGGAGACCTCACAGCAGTCACAACTTCCTTGTGAGGAAGAAGAGGGACAGGCACTGATCTCTCTGTGACCAATGACAGGAGACAAGGGAACGACATGAAGCTGTGCCAGGGAGGGAGGGAGCTGGGTGGATGGTATGGACAGGAGTATTAGGAAAAGGTTCTTCCCCCAGAGGGTGGCTGGGCACTGGAACAGCTCCCCAGGGAAGTGGTCACAGCACCAGGCTGACAGAGCACAAGAGGTATTTGGACAATGCTCTCAGGCACATGGTGCGATTCTTGGGGTGTTCTATGAAGGGCCAGGAATTGGACTTGAGGATCCTTGTGGGTCCCCTCCAACTCAGGATATTCTATGATTCTGTGAAATCAACCAGTCAGCACTTTTACAGGAGCAGTAAATGCCTGCATAATAGAACAAACCCAGAAAATTAGTGAATTTGGAAGTAGACATTGTTCCACATTTTCTGACCCCACGTAATCTATTTTACAGCTGCAAAATGCTGGTTTTCTGATGTACAAAGTATATGTGCGCATAAAGATGAGTCCTGAAGGATTTATATTAATGGTAACTGACATAGTTAAATGACAATTGTTGATACTCTCTTGCCAACAATAATTAATAACAATTACTGAATAATTACTAGGTCTGTTATAAAAAAAAAATGTAGGAATTTTCATTTGTACTGGGACTAAGCTTCTTTGCTAGCTGTTTTATCATTTTTATACCATCTTTACTCCCGCTGTGATAATTTAGAACTTGTCAGAGCTTTGTGATTCAAGGCAGCCTTTTCTTCAATTATCTTTTAGCTCCAAACAAAACTTTGTAAATTCTTTTTTTTTCTTGAAATAGAATAATTATAGAAAAAGTGATTTTGGAGAAAAATCAAATGATTAAATGAGCTTATTTACACAGCTCGCTTTATTTTAGATAACTGTTATAGTGATTAATCTATAATAAGACTAAAATAGCTGTGACATTTCATTTTAAGAGAAAAAAGTGTACGAAAGAAAGAAGTAACATACTTTGAATCACAAAATTCTACCTCTTCTCAAATTATCACAGTGGGGTAAAGATGCTCTTCCTCAAAGCTAGCAGGACACCCTTAGTCAATTTTCTACAGGGAAAGAAAAAAGCAGCATGTGCTCACACACACACATATTCTTAAAAGTGTAAGTGTGTGATGGTGAGAGACTTCATAACACATTACTAGTCTCATGAGCCATTGAGTCCTGGGGATTGCTAAATGGATTCTGAAGCCCTCCACTACTAAATTCATGTTAGGAGCAGCTTTTGTTTCTCAGGACAAGACATCTTACCATCCAATGACTGTGTGGTCAACTGTGTGAAATGCATTGGTGGCCTCAGTTCAGATCCTAGTGGACAAGTAATTACTGCTGCTGTTGACCTGCAGGCTCTTTTTCACTCCGTTACACAGGTACAAACAAGTAATTCCAAGTGAATTGAACTAGTGTAAATGCAATTAGATTCTGGCTCTTTAGTGGCCTGTTGCAGGCCTGCGTGCCAAGCTCCATGCAGTTGTGTCAACATAACCATCTCCCACATTAAGCAAAGTCCAATAAGAGCAAGGACATCCAGAGTGTTATGCAGCATTTACACAGTTTGCAATCTCACTAGAGAGATACAGGAACATTTAGGAAAAGTCTTCGCAATCTACCATATATAATGAGGATGCAAGTGATTAGCATTAGCTGTTAAGTGCACACTGTTAAGAAGAATATAACACAATTTAAATTATATTTATAGTTCTGAATTCAGAATTCAGAATACTGTAACGGGCTATCAACTTTCACTGTGAAGAAATCGACATCTTAATTCAGCAATAAGATACTGTGTATGAGATTAAAAATAACTTTAAAAAAACAGAGGAAAAACTGACACGGGATCTATTTTTGTTGTATTTTTTGTCACTTGATTGTGCATGAATTTTATCGCTAGAATATGCATGAATAAATGCACACCCATATAAATATAGTTTGAAATACTGCCTTCCTGAACAGACAGGGATTTATGTAGCTTTCGAAATTATAACTTTAACACTTTCAGAAAGCAAAATTAATTTCTTACCTATCAAAACATTAGATGTAATTAGGAAAAACTAGTTAATTAATTTAATTGGGGCCAATCCAATGAACTACAAAAGATGCAATGTAAAGCAAAAAATATAAATCAAGCAAGCTTCTCTTATCTTCCTAATTCCAGAGACCGTTAGTGTAAACAAAAACGGGTTGTTCATAAGTAATATGAATGGGAAGTCCCTGGCAGAAGGAGTTTTCTAGTTAATGTGCTCAGATTTGTCAAAAACAAATGAACAGTTTTCAGGGGAGGCCTGGAGATAAGAAACCAGTCCTGAGGCAACAGTTGGGAACCTGGATTCAAATATTTTCTCTTTGATGAAAAGTGCATACCTCAATCTATGCTCCCCATGCAAAATGAAAACAAATATTAGGTTATTCATTTATGAAACCCAGTCTCCTCCTTTTGGTATTACTCTCTTTCCAGAAAACAGGTGAAAGAATGGGAAATCAGAGCTTAGTCTGCCAAAGACAGGTAAGAACATGAATGGCCATTGGTGTAATTCCTGCATTCATGCTTATTTTCCACCACACCTCTCTCTTTTTAAACTACCAATTCCAGCATTTTGTAAGGTTTCCAATTTGCCCATCCCGTGTGGTGGAAACACTTTTCATCACGCAAGATGTTCATGGGGTGAGAAAGTGTGTTCTCCTGGCCTGCCACAAGAGGTACACACAGATTGGGCCACAGGTAGCACAAGCTGCTGCACCAAAGCATGCATGGAGGTGAATATGCTAGCATTGCAGTGGGTGCCTTCAGTGTCTTTGTTAATAGAGGTTTACATCTCCAGCTTGACATTATTTGAATGTAGTTCTCTGTGGTTTAATTACTACCATTATTATTATAGATACAGTAGTAATTATCTCTTCTTAATGTCTCATCATGTTTTGATCAATTCACATAAAAGTTTACTGTAAATATATGGTTAGGTAACATTAAAGAAAACATGTAATTATGGAATATATAATCAAATACCTTCTAAACAGTTGTATACTTTCCAACAATTAAATGCTTTTCTAAAAAAATAATTAATTGGTTTTTAATAGGCAATATTCAGCTTTTGAAGCAATGAATATATAAGCTTTATTTGTTGACCTCAAATTACTTTACTCTAGTTATATTGATAACATCTAGGTTTCTCAAAAACCTGCTGGCACAAAATCTTTTCAGCTTTATTAATGATTCAGATGGCAGTTTCTGAAGAGACAAGTTCCCACAGAGAAGGAGCACTTGATTAATGACCTGGAAACACTTTTCCTTTTCAGCTGATTAAATAAAATTGACTGGATTTTTACATTTTTATAATAAAATGACCCGCAGGGCTGAGATGACACAGTGAAAGCAGCATGTTCACTCTTCAACAGATTTTTATTTTGTCACTTGTAAAAATGAAAGGGCTAACCACCCAAGCAGAAAAATGCACTTTATCACTGTCCACTGCCGACATGCTGACAATTGCTGCATACAAATACAAAAACACGGAGGAAACTAGGCTGTGTTTACACTCAGCCTGATTTTGTCTAATGATGACAAAAGGTCTATGACTTCTCAGGGTTGGAGAGATACTATTTAATTATTATGCAAAATAGATTTATAACAACACTACTGGCAATCATAAAAGGCTTTATAATATGGACACTTAGAAGTGATACCAAATATATTTCCAGAAATTTACATATAACAAGAACTTTAGTTTTCTGAAGCGAGACAGCAGCTATTGTAAAACAACAAATGAAAATCTAATGCAGTTGCCAGCTAAGATACTTGGAGAGATTGCACTAGCCACCACAGAATCCAACCCAAATATGATTTGCAACAATTAAAAATAACAGATGAAACACCTTGTCTCTAAGCACACAGACTTGCACTCACAAGGGCATATGAGGTTGTTGCATGCCACGCCATAGCAGTAGCTGCTGTGCCTGAGTCTGTCTGAGTACACCTCTGCCTAAGACTTCCATTCATCTCTTCTGGGTTTTTTGTTTTGTTGTGTCTTTCCTTGACCCTGCCCTTTTCATACAAGCACCCAGCCTGATAAAACAATCAATAATTTCAGTCTGGAGAAGTAATCAAAAGTGTTTTGTGCTCTCTTAAAAGCTGTTTGTTTGTCTTCCTAGTATTAAACTGTGTCAATATCAGTAATCCCTTGTGGGTTCAGTGGGTTGATACGAAAGATCTATATCTCATATGAAATCTTACATTAAATCTATCCCCTTGAAAAAAGAGTCACCTTATCCTGACTACTGGGAACAGCCCATGGTTGACCCTAATAGCGTTATCAAGCCCAAATATTGGCTGAGAGTTTTAAATGGACTGAGGCAAACACACAGCAATTAGTGTGGCAAATGTTAAATCCTCTCAGTTACCACATCCCTGAGCCTTGACACAGCAGTAAGCCTGGAGTTACATCTGAGGAAATCCAGAAAATATACAATGTTTCCAGATCTACCCAGCACTTCCTGGATTATTGTACACATGCTTCTTGTGTGTTACTTCTGTCTCAAATTTCATATTAAGTGTAAAGAATTTAGTTGTCTCTTTTAAAAATGATTTCTCCTAAAGAGTAGATGCATTGTATCACTCATCAGTTGTCTCCTACCCTGTTCTGTATCTGAATATAAGAGATGCTTACAGTCTTTGAAACTGCAAAGGAGGGAGATGAACATCTTTAACAGTATTAACTTTTCATTTCCAAGTTGGACTGCTACTATAATGTCTTACAATTCACTGGTTAACTGTAGCACATAAACCTGTGTGGTTAAAAATACTGATGTTTCTTTGCTTTCCACATGGGTGATGTTGTAAGCTTAGACAAGGCATTGGTAGAACCAGTGCACCCATAATAGTGCTGTGAGGAGTAGCATAATTAAAATGATTTTTGACATCTATTCATTAAGACCTAGGACTTCTAACATATGTGTCATTTTTGCACAGGGACTATTTGCATATTTAAGACAATAACTCTAGTATTTTGTAAAATGGATTTTTTACTCTTTTGATTTTTAAACAGATAAGAGAATAGCCACTCTGGCAATGACTTGACCTACTTTGCTTCTATTTCAACTAGAAAGTTCTGAAGTGAGTGTAGTGAAAGTTAATGCAGATAGATGATATAGATAGATATAGATATAGGTATAGATATAGATACAGATAGATATAGACATATAGATATAGATATAGATATAGATATAGACAAACAGATATAGATGTATAAGATTAAAGAAACTTTGACTGTTACTTATAAACAAAGTATACCCACTTTGAAATTCAAAGGTTGGATAAACCAACTCTCGAAAGGTCACAAAGGTCATAGTCTAAAAGAAACCTGCATCAAAATAAAA
Source organism: Melanocharis versteri (assembly GCA_013397845.1). NCBI lineage: Eukaryota > Metazoa > Chordata > Aves > Passeriformes > Melanocharitidae > Melanocharis > Melanocharis versteri. The sequence continues at coordinate 84,956 of VZTG01001721.1, forward strand.
TTGCAAATAACGTAAATAAGGAGAAGCTGAAGTGTTCGTTTTCTTAAGCCTGAAGAAATGGGCATTAACACATGTTTAAATTAAGTCAGAATGACAGAATTCTCATCTGCTGACCCCCTTCCCATCCATCCACACTGGCAACCATACTCATGAATAAAAGGAAGCAAAACCAGTGGGGACATAGAAAGCATAAATGTTCTTCAATTAGCTTATTTTTCATTATAAATTAAAACCATCGTGGCGATACTGTGCAAAATAGTGCTCAAATATACTTAGCTTCCCACAAAATCACTCCTCACTATTCAGGGTGAGGGGAACACTAAACAGGGTAAACCAGACAAAATGTCAGGCTGGATGTAAAATGACAAAGAGAGGGAACCATCTACCATAGCCAGGTACTGCTGTTGCATGAACACATATATTTCTGCTCTTGGCCTTTGCTATTGATGAGCCAAATGAAAGACATTGAGGCAGGAGGAGAAAAATGAGCTTTAACTGAAGCCTCTGATGGACACAGAGGAAGAAATATTTCTTTGGGAGTACAGACTTCCAGGAATCAGAGGTACTAGTTATGTGCTGTTTCTGACACTGTACAAACCACGTCCTACCAATGGAGAGTACCGGGAAAAGCTCCTTGCATGTAGGTGCATGGCAAGGGAGCCCAGCCGTGGAGACTCAGTCTTTCAAGATCGAAATGTAGGGGGTGATATTTGCACACTATGAGTACAAACCGTGATCCTTTACTTCCCCTAGTAACCAAAGAGATTATTGTTAATTTAAATGGAGGAAAACAAGGCATTGCACTTGGCATGAATAATCACTTACACAAGAGCAGACTGTGAAATAACTGGCTGGATGTCAGATCTGCAGAAAAGGATTTGATGGTTAATGTGAGTCAACAGTTTCATGGCATAGCTCTAAAGGCAGACCTTTCTGTGATAAACAGAAACTATGTGACCTTCAATGTCCCTTTCAACTCAAACCATTCAATGTGGCCTTTAACAAAAGGAGTGTATTTTGGAATTCAGATTTGCCATGTCAAGAGAAACATGCTCAAATGGAAAAAATCTAGGGAATGGCAGCATGAATGATCAGAGAGCTGGCAAAATGGTCATGCAAGGGAAGAGCTGAGAGAATAAGACTGTTTAGTCTAGAAAAGGAAAAGACTGTGACATAATGTTTTTTTTTAATTTTTAAATATATTCCACAGTTGCTTCAAACAAGAATAATGTATTCCTCATGCCTGGGGCAGAAAAGGTAAAAAGAGAAATTTAAGCTGACTACTAGCAAATATTTTCTAACCATGAAATTAGCAAAACAAATGGATGAGCTGTCTGGGAAGATGATGACATCTCCTCTATGAGAGGAGACTCTTTTCTTTAAGGAAAAATTAAACAAATGTCCAATGTTAGTATTAGACTACAATAATGAATACTCTTCCAATGTTAAATCAAAGGGGACACTCTTGTCTATCCAATTTTTGGGAAAAAAACCTACTTGGGTAGAACTTTTGCTTGCCTAAGGAATAAGTCGGATTTTGCAGTGATTTCAAAAATGTTAACAGCACACAATCAATATTTTAACACAATGAAACCCAATTTTAAGCTTATCTATATTTCTCCTCCTTAGTCCAAAAGCCTTTGTTAATGAAGAAAAGTGTTTCACAAATAAAATCACATATTCAAAAATATAACCGAATCACAGAATGCGTCTGGTTGGAAGGGACCACTGTGGGACTGTGTGTCGTCTGGTCCAAACTCCCTGCTCACACAGGGTTATCCTAGAGCACATGGCACAGGATTGTGTCCAGATGGTTCTTGAACATCTCCAGTGAGGGAGATTCCCCAGCCTCTCTGGGCGATCTGTTCCAGTACACAGTCACTCACACTGTAAAGAAATTCTTCCTCGTGTTCCGGAAGAACTTCCTCTTTGCCTCAGCACCACCGAGCAGAGCCTGGTCCATGCTCTGACCCCTCCCTGCAGACACTGACAGACAGTGACGAGGTCCCCTCTCTGTCACCTCTTCTCGAGGCTGAACAGGCCCAACTCTTTCAGCCTTTCCGTATAATAAAGGTGCTCCTGTTCCTTAATCATACCTGTTGCACTAAGGAGCCCTGAACTGGGCACAGCTCACCAGATGTGGCCTCACCAGGGCTGAGTAGAGGGTCAGAATCACCTCCCTCACCCTGCTGACAATGATCTCTGATACTCCCCGGGTACCATCGGCCTTCTCGGCCAAAAGGTTACACTCTTGGCTCATGGACAGTTTGTTGTCCAACAGGACACCCAGCTCCTTCTCCGCAGAGCTGCTTTCAATCAGGTCACCCCAGACTGTACTGATGCATCTAAAATTTTGAGAAGATCTGAAAAAAAAAACCACAATAAGAATCTTAATAGTTTTGATCCTATGTTTTTCACGTATGAAGTTTTCCTTCTAGTTTTTGTGCTCACCCTTAGTCCTAAAAACACCCAACAGAAATTTTCTCTTATTGAGGCATTCTAATATTGCACAGGCCTATATTAATCTTCAGTTATTCTGTGGAAACCACAGAAAACTTGGTAATCCAGTTGTCATTTACAATAAATATTCAATGCAGAGATAATTCTAGTAATTGTCATCAGCATTTGTGCCAAAACTCCACTCATTAAATGAATACTAATTTAGTCTGTCTAAATTGTCAAGTAATATTTAGGTTGGAACACTTAAAGAGCAATTGAATACATAATTTCAATTGATTTCACGTTGCCATTTCACTTTCATCTTTCAAGAGGACATGCATCTTTGAAACAGATCAGAAGGAATACCGTGAAATTTGTTGTCTTATTATTACATGCAGAATTTCTTTCCAGTAAGTTACTCCATAAAGAATGATGAATACAAAACAGTTCAGAAAGTCTTACTGATTTTTCTAATTTTTTAATTAATTGAAAACTTTTAAATGAACAGGGTAATGCTTCTTTGAGTATGTAGAACACTCACAAGACAGAAATCCCAACAAGTAATCCAAAGGGAAGAAAAGAATCTTTTCTGGCCTCAATTTTTTATGCAAGTTTTAACTTGAGATTGGTTTTGTTGTCCATATTTCAGGTTTTAATATTTGACCTATCAGTATTTGAGGAGCAATACAAGTTATAATGAGCAACAAGTTTAGTTTTCCAACAGAGCATTAAACATCAGAAGCATTAAGCATCAGTTATAAATTCTGTACAGAGTTTGCCCTATGACTAGGACCACTTTTTCTAGTGTTCACCTGCTAAAAGAGTTAGAGCAGAAAAATCACACAGACTCAATCAAGTCCGCCACTGGATGCTCCTGCCTGCCTTGCATAATTACCACAGCCTAAATCATGATTGAATTGGACACGAAGAATTGTCAGTTCCAGTGTACTGGGTCTGGTTTGATTGTTTAGAATGTGTTCAGAATACCAGATTTAATTCTGTGTATTGACCACTATACATATATTTGATCAAATATTTTGAGAAAAAAAGTCCTGACCAACGTCAGAGAATTTTTTTTTTACTTCTCAATACAATCAAAATACATTCAGTGGCTGAAATAGAAACACTTCCCTTTTAATATCCTCCATGTTTCATATCTGGACTTAAAAAAATGCTGAGCTAAGGCAAAATGTTCTCCTTCAGTGTAGTCCCAATCCCTGAGTATTATATATCTCTTTCCTAGCTGTCCACCCTTACCCCAGGCAGTATACAGTAAGCTTAGACAATTCATCAAGAATCAGAGCTTTCACTCCAAATCACAAGTCTTAGCAAAATAAAATGTCTAGCTGTTCCATGATGCTTGATTTGTTGTAAAACTGGAATGAAAAGAGAGAAGTCAAAATAAAACACAAGAAAAACTAAACAAATATTCTTTAATCTGCACTTTTAAGGAAACTGTGGCAAAAGACAAATGTCTCCAAAGATTCAGATACCTTCAAATACAAGAAGTGCTTTCCTCTGTTCTGCTAACTCAGTGTTTTAACAGCCTGAAATCAATTTAAAGCCTTCTAACTCCGTATTTGAGTCATCATGCAGAAGTATATGACATTAAAAAATTATTTTTCTGTCTACATAACAGAATCCCAGCTCTGAAAACCCAGCATGAAAACAGTATATGACCTCATTGATGACAGAGTGGGTGACAAGGACAGTAGAGGGTGGCATTGTAAGGGCCATTGTAAGGTTCGTTTATTGTAGTATGAACAAAGCAATACCTAACTTCGAATTAACTTTTGTCCTTTTTACTCTCTTATGAAGAGAAGTTCCCTGTGAGACCCTTCACCTTTAATTCTGTATTTTGAAGTGTGTTCTGACTTGTGACATCTGGTATTCTTATTTTTTTAAGCAGAACGGATAGTACAATTTCAAGGACTGTAAATATCAATAAGGTCAAACCTCAAACATAAGAAAAATCTCAAGAGATCATTTTGCATGTGAAAGTAGGCTTTCAAAAGAAATTCTTTGCCTCTGAATATGGAACATTTCAGCTATGTAGTTGTATAAACCAGGACTATATAGGTCTGGGAGTGCATTGGCGAGTTCAGCTCTGCAGTCACATAAATGACTCCTTTTTGGATTAAGTTTTCTATATGAGCAAGCAGTAAAACATACAGCATCTACAATTCATCTGTTCCTAATGGTTTTAATATTTTTTTAATGAACATTTTCTGAGATGGCTTCCACCAATATGGAAAAACACATTTTAGTAGGTTAAGTTTTTCAGTTTTCGGTTTCTCTTCGACAGTAGCTTGCAGTGCTGTTATCCCATTGTGCCTCAGTCTTTTCCCTGCATGTTTAACAGAGCTATTTTAAACATTTAACAATGACCAGGCACAACTGTCTTGATCTATCATACTAACCAGACTAGACAAACCAATCCTGTCTTCCCAAGAGCCTTCTACCAACGGGGTGGTGTCCTCTGGCTTTCTTAGAGGGGAATGTTGTTGCCTTCCCATTTTCTTCTTTCAGCTGATCTCTCAGAGGCTCTAACTAGCCTCTCCTGTTTGAGGATAACTGAACAAGGACATTGCTGTTTTCTGAAGTTCATTGCCATGGACATGTGTGAAAATTCCCTTAAATGGATACCTTGGGCGAGAGACGACTGTGTTAATTTTGCTGTGGGAGATTTGCCTGTGAAAGCAATGTTAGGACAGGTAATGCCATACTTACTTTGCAGAAATAGAGTTTCTCTACCTTGTTTTTCAAGAACTGTCAGGTATTAATGCAAACATCATCCCTAAGAGCACAGTATAAAGCATCACCAAGGGGATGCAGAAGGTTTTTACACCTGAGAGTTTACTTCCCACTAGATTTCTTTTCTTAAGACAAAAGCCTGAACTATCATTTATTTTCTAAATAAATGTAACTATAATATGTTTAGTATAATTGAATACTACTTAAAGAAATTTCCAAGCTATCGTGTAAGTATGGCTTGCTAACACATCGGTGTTAAGTCTCTTGAAGTCCACTGTTCTGGACAAAGCAGTAGAAAAATATGAGAGGAATTTCCTACAGAACACTCTTTTTATACAAAACCCTGGCTTCTTGCTAACAGTATGCTACTCTTCTCCTGGCTCTTTTGGACTCCATTTGCTTGACTTGAGGTAAACATCATAATTTAACTCCAGAATTATATCATCATATATCCTGATAAGTTTATGCACAAAAATTTAGATCCACCCATCCTGATATACCAAAATATCAATTTTCTACAATGCCCGGTACTTCCCCTGTGAAAAGAAAACATTCATAAATACCGTTCACTTTACAGAATAAGCAGAAACCAAGTACTTCTTTCTTTTTCACTCCTTAAACTGTCTGCATAATCCTATCACTTCTGAAAATGCATATTCATTTGCAGTCTATTTCTATGATTGTTTTGTCCAGCAGCTGACATACAAATTTTCTGAGGTGTAGATAATTAACAAAAAACAGTTATTGGTTTTAAAATGACAAAAACTTGTGTTCTCTTAATGCCAATTATTTATTTTTTTAAGATATTGGAACACTTTTATAGTATGTTTGGCTGAGAAGTTTACATGATGCACTAGACTTTTTATTAGAGTTGTGAAAAGAACCATTTTATCTTGCTTATGAAACAAAAATAGTCAAGAAAATAAGATGAAGGAATCTTTCAAAATAAAACAAAACACTTGATTTTATTTCTATATCTTTTATTCCTTTCCTTCAAATTACATATATTTAAATGTCATCTTGGAATTGTACTTCACTGTGAGAAATTTAGCATCTTCACTTAAGAATGTAAAAACAAACCAAACAAACCAATAAAAAAATTTGAGCTGCCTGAATTGCATTCCATCCAGCAAAAAAGAATGGCAGACTTAGTGCAAAACCAGTGTTGAATACTACAAGGATATGTTTTTGATTAACTTACCTGATCACAAAAATGGTTCCGTTCATACTGTAGTATCCAGTTGTCAACACTGTGCTTAAAGAGACTAGAACACATTTTAGTTGCTTTTAGGTGCTTCCTCAACCAGATAAAAGGCATAGCCCTGCACAGCCAGGCTTATATTTTAGCTTAAACACAGTTTGTGTATGCACATAGATAACTCAGGAAGCATCATTCACACATGGCCAGTTAGATGCAAGTTCCAAATCTGAGATGTGGAGGACAGCATCAATACTAGTGCCTCTGAAGGTGGGAATGTATCCTCAAAGCACCTCTTGAAGATAGGCTTGGTCGACCAGGGACAAAAATGAAATCTTTCTCACTAGGATATTTGTAAACACACCTTGTGACACACAGACAGGTACGTGCAGACAGTCACAGTCACAATTCATTAGCATTCCTTACATTAATCTGTTAGACAGTTCTCCCATGCACAAATATTCTACAAAGAAACAATCGCAGACTTGTTGTTACCCTAAAGTGAAATAGTATTAGACTTCCCCAAGACATTGATCAAAAGGCATGCAGATCATTGCTCTTTCAAAGGAAGTCTGTATCTATCAACATCAAACTCAGTGGACTGGGAAATTTGCAATGTCTAAATGATGCTTATAGTTTTGGCATTGTGTTTCTATTCAGTGATACAGCCCATGTGGCTTCCTTTTTGCATGTCTCTGATGTCTGTTGTTCAGCTGAACAAGTAAATGAAAAATCCTCTGATAGAGTTTATTCTCTTTTTCCCCTACTGTTTTGAACATTTAAGAAATCTTACTTTAAATTTAACTTTAAATTATTTTATTTTTCTACAAAATAGTAAGAAAATGCTCCTAATTGAGATATCAGCAGTTGGCTAGCATCCTGGCCTTCATTCTTACCAGCTGCTTTTTTCTGAAGGACTGTATTTTGGGCACATATACACTGGCAAAAGGCAAAAGGCAAAAGGCAAAAGTTAAGGAGGCACAATCCTCTCCATACCCATTAGTATTAATTTCTGTAGTATGTCTCTGTATGATATGATGGTGTAGGATTACTTATTTTCCTTCTCTCCCTTCCTATATTCAGGTGAGAAGATAGGAAGTAGATTACTGGTTAATAGTAAAGTTATTTTTTACTTTTTCCTCTTTATTTTTTTTGTTTAGTCTATATGGAATCATAAAATCACAGTAGAGTTTTTGTTGGAAGGGACCTGTAAAAACCATCAAGTCCAACTCCATTGCAAAGAGCAGGGACATCTTCAACTTGATCAGGTTGCTCAGGGCCCTGCCCAACTTTTGAACTTTTACAGGGATGGAACATCCATCACCTCTCTGGGCAACCTGTTCCAGTGTTCCACCACACTCATCATAAAAACTTTCTTCCTTGCATCTAGTCTGAACCTACCACCTTTTTGATTCAAAATATGGGGTTTAAACTTGTTTAATATTTAAATTTTCATAAATGTTATAAGTTTAAAAATATGAGCAACTGCAAATACTTTAAGTTCAGTGTTCATCTAATGCATATCTTTTTTTCCCTTTTTGTCATGTTTTCAAGGACCCAAGTGCACAGAAGAGAAGAAAGATATTAGGATAGCTTGACTTGTGCAGACAGGTCTAGATGAAGTGTAGTTTTAAGCATAAAATTAAGCTAATTTATGTTTCATTCATAGAACTATTCCTGAGGCCAGTTAAGGCCAATGAAGTACACATAAGGATATAAGGAGGTGGATCATGCAAGTGGAACTATGCAGGATGTTTTTCTTCTGGAGTGCTTGGTCTTTTCACAGTAGGTGCTCAATAATTTGATTGTCTGTCTAAGCACTCCAAGGACATAAATTTTGGCTTTGCAGCCATTCCTGGAGGCTGAGACATTTCACCAGAGCAAGGGAGTGAGGGTCAAGCACAGAAAGCTCTATCACAGATATAGTACCATATTAAGAAAGAGGAAAGAGCAGGAGAGGGTGGAACTGGTCATTTATCAAAATAACTATTTGTCTTTCTAGATTTCTTATCCTCATGATACTGAAGTCCTCTCTAATACAAAGCAGTCTATGTTCGTGAATTATGCATATTGTTGTCTAATTATTTGTGTAGACAGACCATATTGCTGATCATTGCAATATCTGGGTCTCCAGAATAATTTACTTCCATTAATCTTCAACTGACTATATATAAAACAAGCCCTATCTGCATTGACAAGAACAGCTGAATTTGTTGTCATTCATTTGTTCAATATCCAGTCTTCTTGACAAAGCAATAGTGAGAAATAAAAATGGTGAAGCGAGAAGAAAACAGTCTAGACATATATCAATATGCTCACTGAGAGAAAATAGAAAAGTATCACCTGTAACTCACGGTTTTCCATCTCAGTCTTAGGTTGTTGACCACCTAGAGGTTGCTTTAATACATCGTAAATATTCAAAGACATACTTTTGGCAGAAGACACCTGACTCTGGCAGCATTGCAAGTAGGTGTCAGCTATGAGTTGTCCCAGCCCTCTGTGGAATACCTCACACATTACTTGGCATCCATGAGTAAGAGACCTGTTCCAAGTAGCAATCTGTATTCTCATCTCTAAAGAATTCTAGAATATTGCTTTGAAAGAGTTCCAGTGATTTTTAAGAAGGGTTTTATGCAAATAAATAGCCAACAACATTGTGTGCACAGTTTTTTTGTCAAGATTATGGATATTCTACGTAACTACTAATTATTGTGGTCCATTTGTTAACCTGCTTTGGGGTGTTTCACCAGACTTTTGCCTTAGTTTTAAGGGAGAAAAAACCCAAAAATTTTTTCCAGAAATCCATGCCCTTTGAAATGCATGGATATCCATATCCATATGTATATAGAATTCAAACTCATTCACATCCATTTCATCCAGGATGCTTCCAGCAGTTTTCCAGTCTGTCCGCAGATAGTAAGTACTTGAAACATATACTGCTGTTCTGAAAAAATAGAGATTTTAGCAATTACGAAAAATTAGTGCTATAAGCCTCTTTCATTATTATTGTTTTTATTTGAATAATGATAACCGGACTCTGGATTTTTGTTATTGTGAAGGAAAAATTAGTCCCACTCATTCTACCCTTCCTGTTGGACTGTCATACAAGGTTAAAATTTTCAGATAAACAACACAGAAGTGTGGACAAACTCCTGAGAAATTATTTGGTAATTGAAAAGTATCTTTTAGATATAAAATAAAAATGGCTTTGTATAAAAAAGCTTTAAAATACTTGGAAAATCTTCAGCCTCGCTTTATAAACACATTTCAGGAATATCAGTTTATGTCTTGAAGAAAAATAAGTCATGCTATCTATTGATGGCTTCTTTGGCTTAGCCACTGTTGGGTAGCCAGTGTCATTTTATATGAGAAAAATATGTTTATCTATGCATGCACAAGGCACGACTTTTCCTGGCTACCTGCAGTAGATTTTTAGATAGACAGAAGTATTTTATAACAGTGGAAAAACAGGAAAAATAATTGTAGCATTTTCATATGAAATAGATGATGGTAGTTATAGAACAGAAAATTACTTGCTAATACAGATTTAATAAGTAAAAAAGATCTTTAATGAAAAGCATATATGAAAACATTTCTCAAATTTAGATAAAATAGACTGAAAAAAGATTTATTGAGCACTTAGTGAAATAAATAGCTGATTTAGGGATTTGTAACTCCTTCAAATTTGGTGAAACATTTAATTTTTAAAATAGAAGTTGTCTGACAGTTTATTATCACAATTACCCAAGTTTGTATTTTTGGCTATAATATTTCCACATCACTCAGATATCTCAAACTGAGTATTACAATAAAACTTCAATCAGGCTGGTACAGAGAAAACACTGTTACATGTGTCAAATCTACTTTTTTACATCCTTTGAACTTTTTAATACCCCAGAAAATTAGAAGAATGGATAGATTTGCTGGTTTAGGCAAACTCAAAATTTACAGATAGGTCAGGTCATAGCTGCTTGTAGGTGCAAAGAGTTTCAGACATAATATTTTAACAGCTTCCACGCACTGTGAGTCCTGGGTTGGAGCAGGGCCTTTAAGGAAAAGAATATCTGTTAGACATGGGATTCACCAACCCTAGAAACCTGTTTCCAAAGATTACAGTGAACACTCAGAAGAGAATTGTGACAAGTCAGGGACTTTTTCTACCAGTTGTGAAGCAAAACTACACATACCTGAGACAAGGGTCAGTGAAGCTTTTTTTTCCTCAGTTTGATGGGCCAGGATACTATGGAAACAATAACGTTATCAGATAAGATTCAGTATCAGTATCTTTTCACTGTTCTATGTGTCCTTTTAGTTGATTATCCTGAAGACAACTAGAGACAATGAATTCTCCACTGAGAATGAAGTTGAATTAGACAGCATCTGAAAAGAATTCAGGAAAAAACCTATCTTTTTTCTGAATGCTACTTTGTTTGTTTACATCCCTGAAAGGAATGATCTTTGTTTAATGCAGAAGTCGAATAGGACAGGGTTGATAAAAAACATACCAACTGCACTGACACAAGGGTACACACTCCTTTATCTTGACCTTCAGTTAAGAGTTGGCATGAAAAAAAAGACATGGACATAAATGGATGTTGGTCATTCCTGATCAAAACAATTATTCATTAGGATTAAAATTTAAGAAAAACTCGATTAAAAAAAAAGAGTGACTCTAAAGAAGCAAAAGTTGGAGAAAGTTGAGGGATTTCTTAATATCAAGATGCGATCACTTTGATTAGTTTAGACTGAAAATAGTATGCAGCGTGTACATCAAGCAGGAAACAATGTAAAGAAAATTAAAGTTTCGAAATACAAGGGACTTTTTCTTCCTTGCACTAAACTAACATTATGAAAAACAGCACATAGATTCTGAACTTTAATAAACCATGAGTTCTTATTGGAAGAGACCACATGCTTTATTCTCTACCCTGACTGTTCTGTGCAAATTTATGTGTGTGGCCAATAATTTCAAAGTGAACTTCAAACTGTAAATGCTGAGTGAAGTCCAGTTGTGTCTATAAAGGAAAAATGGAAAAAATCTTTGAAAGTTTGCATTTTTGATTTACAGGATTTCTATATTTTGAAGTTTTTTGAATTGAACTTTGATTAAAAGTGAATGGGAGCATATATATATATATATATATATATATATATATATATAAAAGAATTAGTCTGAAGTTTTCCATTTCAATATCCTCAAAGACCTTTATAATATACTTTATTCTAGAAATCACTAAGTATATATATTAGCTCTCAGGAAAGTAAAAGCAAGTAAAAGTTGCAGGGTAGTAATCACCTGAAAATGAGTAGATGTGTCAGATATATCCAGTTACTCTCAAAGTTTTGGCTTGGACCCTAAATTATCTGCTCAATAACTGATATGCGTTGCTTACAATATTCTTCTCTGAGATACTCTTCATTGTGGGACATATCACCAAAAGACCATATATGCCTGCATTTTATTTCCAAAATAATCTGAGAAGCGTCTTATCTCAAATAATGAAAATTATTGCAGATGTTGAAGCATATTAAGAGTTATAGGCCACTATAATATTCTTATATAATATTCTCATGTTCTTAGAATATTCTCAAGATCCCCACTAAAGTCACAACAATACTACTTACAGGCCAGTTCAAGATGTAAATGCAACATACCAAACTATTTTTATCAGCAGAGTGGCTGCTGCTTCAAATTGATGGAAGTGTGTTTCCTACCTCAAAGTATTCTGGTTTTGCAAACCTGCATATCACCATTGTTAAAATGACTTGACACATTCAAAATAAATAACTATAAAAAGGCAGAAACAATATTCAGAACAAAACTTCTGAATTCTAAAAGGAAATATTGCTCTGTGGTATTCCAGCACTCCAAAAAGATAGTTCTACAAATGAAAATGTGTTAATAGTCACCTATGTTCCTAAAACTGTGGATTATCATGAGAATAGGACAGAGGAATAAGGAGAATATTTTAATGCTGTAGATGTAGAAGCAGTTTTGATGCATCTTTTCTTACGAGTGCAAGGATTTACAACTCATAATTTTCAATTCACTGTCACCTCACAAAAAAAGAAAATTATTCTCTTGGCAAAATAATATACATGCCTCCTACTTGCTATGTAATTTATCAAGCTTATGACCAAATAAGCATTGTTCTTGATTGCAATTGCAAAGTCGCTATATAATAAAATTATGGCAATATAAAATTGGAAAATACTCCAGAAGTTCATCGACCTCACTTAGTCAAATGGTAGATTCAGATATTACTTTATCTCAGACCAGTGTGACACAGAATGTACAAATTTGCAACACTTCCTATAAAGAAGAGATGCCTGAGAGGCATCAGCATTAAAAATAATGTCTTATCCAAGCAAGAGTAGTTTTCAAGCATGCCTTATTTTGGCATGCCTGGGAAAAAAATAAAAGCCCAAACCAAAAATATGTGGTTCAGTTTTCAGTCTGCTGCCTCCCTGAGAAAGAATCAGTCTACAAGTGCAGATGTTGGTTAGCATTGGTGACTGTGAAAATAAATCTGCAGCATAGTTAGATGTTTAATTTTGAGGCAAGTCTTTGGAAATATACTTCTCCAAGACTGCCTGCTGTAAATGTTCTGGGCATCATTCATTTTTTAATAGTTGTATTCTTAAGAAATCTTGTTATTTTTTCTGGAAAGTAGCTACCTATCTATTTTAGCCATGGGATTCCACAGTTCCCACAAAGGGAGGTTTGAACTGCTTAAAGTTTTTGGAGAGTGGATCATTCCCTTCTGCTTTCACTGTTGATTAGGTTTGCTTTTTTCCTTTCCCCTGTTTTGAAGTACATCTACAATCACAGCATAATCTTTTTTTGTATTTCCAGATAACACTGAAACAAACAAAATATATTTTTGGCTATAGATGAGGGATTATTTTCAATAAATATTTTACAATAATTTTTAGCAGCTTAATTAAATACTTAAATTATCTTTTTACTTCCATTTGGAATCTAAGCTTTTACGGGATCCAGTGAAAAACAGAAGGTCAAAGGGCAAATTCTCCACTGAACTGTAATGCTTTCCTGTTTCTTCCCAATTAATCACAAGCAGCTTAGGTGAACATAGATTGAAGGAATGACACCTTGAGATCCTTTCCAAACTTAATTGTTCTATCAAATGAAACACAGTAGCTAAACTCCTAAAGATTAAAAACTTTTTCATGACAGATTATCTCAAGAAAAATGAAAAAAAAGGAACTTTCATGCATTCCCTTTCATGAACCGACAATGTCAGGGATCTCAAAATATCTGTCAGTATGTACCAGGGTTACTTTGGTGTTCAATAGTAAAGCTAATAGAAGGAGGAAAGGACTGGATCATTCCCAGGTGATTTTGATGCCAACTCAAGGAGAACAGAGAGGCATAGAAGTTGCTTAGAAGACAATTTTCCTAAAATATGGTTAATTCAGAGCTTATTAGGGTGAAGTTATTATAGACAGGATATAAAACATATTTTCTGGGGAACAAAAAGGAGTAAATAAAATTCAGTAGATGTACTAAATTGTAACAGTAGCCAGGAAACAGCTTTTCTGTCTCTCCCTTACTAAGCAGATTGTATTGGCAGTGGAGAAATCAAAGCCCGAGTATCATCACTGAAAACTCAGCAGACTTTGAACATGTTGACCCTTGAGCGCAATCGTGATACGTGTAGGAAAGTAGTTTGGGTATGAAAAAGGCATACTAACAAATTTAAGTGCTTTTTTGTGTTTTCCTGCAAGCAAGTAACTTTTTCGACTTGTAAAGGGAATTTGTTTTTATTTTTTTAAGTAGGACAATGATTCGAATCACTATTTGCTGTTCACAGAAAGAGCCGGTGAACACTTCACTGGGAAGGATTCATAGTAAAAGCAGTATTATCTGGGATTAAATTAGGAAGCCATTCTTTTACAGACAGTTAAAACACCTGTGGAATTTTGTTACCTAATATCTTTTGAAATCTTCCTTTCCCATTTTCACACTTTAGTAGAATTATGTTAGTGGCATTTTTTATTTTTCTTAGGTACTTATTTTTTATTTCTATCCATCATTAAACACAGCAAGCATGATTTCTTTTAGTCATATCTAATTGAACTCATGATTCAGTAACACTCATTCTGTGGAATTTTGGTCAAAACAATGCTGCGGATTAATTCTTAGTGAAATGTAACAGTCATTTTTAAATTGCTATATTATGCAAAAGTACATTAGTAAAGAACAAAAGCTTCCTACAATTGAAAACATGCATCTTTAGCCTTTTCACCTTAAAAAACCTGGCAAAGCAGAAAGAATATTTGATATGAAAAGGTTTAACATGCACAGGCAAACACTCACATGCATAACTATATATGCATGAAAGAATTCTGTGTAGGTGACAAAAGTTGAAATTACTTGTCAAAGTGTTACTTAGTGCTTCTAAGTTATATGTTGACATTTACTTTACTAAATCTCACAGTACATTACATTAACAGCTGCCCTATTTCAACTGGGATAGAGCTAATTTTCTTCTTAGCAGCCAGTACATTGCTGTGCTTTGCATTCAGTGTGAGAATCATGCTGGTGACTCAGATGTTTGGGATGTTGCTCAGTAGTGCTCGCCCTAAATCCAGGACATTTCAGTGTCCTGCGCTCTGACACGATCAGGTGCACAAAGGCTGGGGGAGCATGGCCAGGAGAGCTGACTCGACCTGGCCAAAGCAATATTCCATACACAGGACCAGGATATGAACTGTGGGGAGCTGCCTGGGAGGGGGCAATCACCACTGGGGAATGGGCTGGGCATCAGGCAGCAGGTGCTGAGCAACTGCGTCACTGCGCATCACTCGCCTTTCGGGGGTTTTATCCCTCTCTCTTTTTCATCATCATACTAACTACTATTATTATTATTGTTATTGTTATTGTTATTGTTATTGTTATTGTTATTGTTATTGTTATTGTTATTATTACACTTAATTTCACTTATAAAACTATTGTTATCTCAACCCATGAGTTTCAGACTTTTTTTCTGATTTCCTCGCCCATCCCACCGAGAGGAGGGTTGTGGGAAGTGAGTGAATGGCTTCATGCTACCCAGCTGCTAGTGGAGAATAAATCGAGGCTCAGTAGTCTCAACTTCTAATAAGGTCTGATCAAAATGCATCATTAATAAACTGTAAGAAGTTTACTAAGACAGTGATTCATTTTCAGTGCCCAAAAGGGCACTAAACTTTGCAGTTGACAATCGCAATTTGTTCTCGTGTGCCTTTTTAGTTGCGAGACTGCCAGAATTTAAAATATATTAAATTTGAAAGATTTTTTTAAATTAAAGTTTAGTAATTCCGATCTTTAAACATTCCTTTTCAAACTAATTGGGACTATCAGTTCACAAAACCTTTCATAGAAAAAGAACTTTGTCATTTTAAAGTTGAAAGTGAGTTTCAATCACCATGCTGAAGGATTTTGTTGCAATGACAATACATGTATATTCTTCCATTTCTGAAGATATGTTTTAATTAGGATCTAGTCCAGGTTCCTTATATTAATTAAAACATAGATTCATTCTTCATCGGATGGGGAATTCCAATTCTGAATTCCAAGATAAAGTGTGGTTGTAGAACTCCTATGAAGGGCTGATGAAGATCTAACAAGGGAAAACTTGGTGTATCTTGCTTAAATTTTGGTCACAAAAGAGAATTGGAGGATAAATGAAATATACTAAAAATTCGTAAAAATTCAACTTATTTCAAAGTATTTTTTCCCATTTTTAAAAGGAATTGTAATATTTTTTCAAATTTTTAAAGAATATTGTAATACTTCAACAAATTAAATAGTTGTTCAATCTTTTGTCTATTCTGCATTGGCTAACCAGGCAACACATTTTCTGCTAATAGCCACAGTATTTATGCTACTATACACCTGAAAGAGAGCTAAAAATGGATCTTGTTTCTAACAATATTTAGATAGCTATCAATTTCCTACAAACTTATTTGTATCTAGGTTCTATCCCAGCAAAATTTCAATCAAGAGTCTGCAGTGGAACATGATACAACACACAAAACCTGGTTACTTTCCTGAGAACTGTATGAGACGTGCTGAAATGGAAATGTGATGATCTGTCTTTTGGAAAGGATCAGAGGGGAGGGACTGATTGGAAATTACATTAGCATGAAAAAATTATTTTTACCCCAAAACTGAAATACTTACTAAAATAAAGTTTACAAAACTCTTCCATCAAAAACAAGGTAAATAGACACATTCATAGTATACTTTCACCATTTGAAAAAGCAAATTTCTGAGTTCTCACATTTGTTTTATTCTCCTTCCTGTACGGTATTATTGTTGTGACATCTGAGTGACATCTGAACCACTGAGCAATGTTTTATTTTCATTCAGCTCTGCAATATCACTCCTAAAAGACCTATAAAGTAAAGAAACATAAAGTAATTTCACAAACAGTTTCTAATATCTCACAAAAATAAAAACTTCACATTGATTATTATGATAAATCTGCCACAAAAGTACCCTACTAAATGGTTCCCACTGACTATAACTGAAATATTATTCAGTCTCTCATTTGAAGAAACAGTGATGGATAAATAATATTTTCTACACGCAGACACACACACACACATACACAAAGAAACAATAAAGATTCATAAGATTACAGGTCAGTTCTTGGAAACTACATTGTAAGAAATGCATGTTGGTGAGCTCACCTACACCAGGTCCTATTCTGATTTAATAAAATGCTCTTGCCAGTATTATCTTTGTTGCCCCCAGAGCACTGCGTGGGAACTGCAGAACACTGCTAGACCACCAGAAAACCCTTTGCCAGTTATTTTCTTCCAGGTTTTCCAGAAGTGGAACTAGCTTTGCATTGTGTGTTACAGGGAACAATGCTAGAAAACAATCAGTTCTCAGAAAGATGGCACTCAAGCATTGCAGTTGTTTGCCAAATTTTGTAAACTGAATACTATGCAAAATGGAAAGTCAGATTTAATCTCAATTTCCAGCTAAGCTTGAGGGTGAGAGGTAGAGTTATTTAATAAATAAAGCCTAATGAGACTTCTGGCCTCAAATTTACAGGAATAAAAAGTATTTTTCATTATCAATCTTTGGATGTGCTGTTCAAATATTTTATCAAAAAGGAAAAAAATAAAGGAAATTTGAGTTGCTGTCCTTTCCAACCCATACTCTAACCACTAAAATTGGCTGTCTTTTAAAGAAATCTCTGTTCACACAAAAAAGTTGTCATAAACATGGCGATAATTTGCTTAAAATAACTACAAGTTAATAATAGATAATAATCATTTTATTATTATATATTTATTAATATTATTAATTATGCAGAGAACTTTGATAGTATACCATTGAACAGACTGGAATCAACAAAAATACCTGAGGCAAGAGTCTCCAATATTCTTCTAGTAGCAGGCTACAGCTGACTTGGGAGTAAGCAATGGAGAGTAGGGGAAAAAAAGCAGAAACATATATTTATGTCATCCATCATCTCAGCAGCCTGGGAGCTCCGAAGAGTTCCTGGTAGACATTAAGTTTGCTTCTCTCTGAGAAAAATATTGAAAAAGTTAACATTTACTCTCTCACTATTAATTCAGCCCGCTGCACAGGAAAAGGACAGACATAGGTAACTTGGATTATTCGTATAAAGCTCCATATATCTAGGAAAATGTAAATTTCTCAGTAGATACTAAAATATTCTGGTTTTCAGATAGCAGCTTAAAATGCTAAATAATGCAAAAATACATAGTCATATACAGTATGTCACAACAGAGTTGCAACGGCCAGAATAATT
The DNA here is from genome assembly GCA_013397845.1 of Melanocharis versteri. NCBI lineage: Eukaryota > Metazoa > Chordata > Aves > Passeriformes > Melanocharitidae > Melanocharis > Melanocharis versteri. The sequence goes on from VZTG01001721.1 coordinate 103,145, forward strand.
CCTTTATCATTTTGACTTCACATCTTATATTCCTTGCAAACAAGCTAAATTCCGTACTGATAAGGATGCAGTAAAACTTTATACCTTGTATTTCAAACCATACATCTACAATTGCACCAAGTGCTTGGTAAGCCAGCCAGCACAGCCTGCGCTTTTCTGTCTTAAGCTGAATGACAGACAAATATCCCCAGCCATGCAGGCGCTCATTAATGCACAGCTAAAGCCACCGCACTGCAACCTAGAAACAATGCAATGCAGAGGGGAGCCCTCTGAAAGCCTGTGTAACCCAACGAGCACATCTACCGGGAGCTGTTAGTCAAATAAACAAGCAGTTCATTAGTTTCTTATTGCTGGTCCTAAATGCATGAAACTCTCTGAGAAAAAACAAGGCACGATAGTCACAATCTGTTTGGGTCTGCTGAATCCAATCAAAAGGACCTGGTGAGTACATGTTGGTGCTGTGAGACTGAGGAATGCAAGTGGAGACACAGGGGCTGAGGAACCCTCCACAGTCTGTTTTGAACCTGCTAATGTGCTCTGCTCACTTAATGGCATCTTATAGAACACCTGGTCTCAAACACTCAAATATTGATTCAGTATATGGAAATCTGCTATTACACTACTGCTGTTTCTAGGAACAGCTTATATAAACAGAGCTGACATGATTGTGCCATATGGTTTTATTTCTGGAGTGCTTTGACTACATTTCTTAGGGGGAGGGGGTAATTGATTGGAGTGATTTATAGGTCCCCCTCACTTCCTTCAAGGTGGATGATGACTAAGCTGTATAAGCCACGAATTTTGGTGTCCAGGTTCATAAGGGTTGTCAGTTAATGGTTAACCTAATGACAAATCTCTGCTGTGCATTCACGTGTGACTCCAGTGAGTGGGTGATAAGGGCTAAATCCTCCGTAGAGTACAAATGTGCAGGCTGAAAAGGAAGTACGTTTTACAGGCTCTATGTGCTTTTACCATGCCACATTTACCACACATTAGTGAAGGCAAATACAGTGAAATGAGAGGGTTTGAAGGGACAAATAAGTTGTGGTCCTTTCACAAATCACAGTAACTACTTGAGTATTGTACCCGGGTAAAGAATGAAGCTTCAGGCTCCAGGTTAGGTTTAAAATTCTGAGGAATCTGGTCAGTTTGAAGATGCTCTTTGTCCTGACATTCCTTCCTCACCAGCCTGACTCTCAGGCCCTGCTCTCTCAGGTTGTCCCATAAAACTGCCATATTCCTGCCACAACTCTTTTATCACTTGGTTGATTCAGTTATGCCAAGACCAAGGATCTGCAGAGTCATGGGGATAAGAACATTCCTTGTGACATAAACTGGACTGCAAGCAGTTGAGCAGGAAGTGAAAAAGATGTATGCAACTGCTTGACTCTCTTCTTCTTTTGCTGTGTTTCTTCATCACAAACCTCTGAACCCTGAAAAATGGCTTTTTTCAACTGAGTTTGGACTACTCCCTGTTCTCTTCACAGGCCTTTTGCTCACATGGCTTTCTGGGTGCACTTCATCTCCGTATCTCCTCTAAGGAGTTACAAAATAGACAAGAAGACTAATCATCTACCAGAATTACAGAGACGCAGCTGTGCAACTGTCTCCTTGCATGTATTGCAAAAAAAAAAAATCTCTTAAATATTTGTACCACTTCTCTATTTTGGATTGGTTACATTGCTCCTATGCTAGGAACGTACTAGATAGTCTCAACTGCTCATCATTTGACGCTGTTAACTGTACACCTGGTAATTATCTATTGTCCTCCTACCTATGCAGTTTGTCAGACATGGGGAGGGCGGAGCAGAAACACTGTTATGTGTGGAGCCGCTCAACTGGGCAAGGTTAAACCCTTGGCTGGCCTGTCCCTCTTAACTTTCATATCATGAAAGTTCTAAAACCTCAGAATGCCATATTGCAAATATGTAAATCAGCACGTCAGATTGGATTAACAGTCCATCTTGTCAAAAGCCTCTTACTATAGAAATATCAAATGTTTGAACAGAAACAATCCTGCAATAAATAATTTTCCATGTTTAAACACCACATTTCAGTCAGCTCAGGGGCATTTATATATTACCAGAATGTAACAAGTTCTGCTGACTCATTTTGCTTAGTGAAGGCTATTTCCTTGTCTTACCTTGGAACCAATTGATTCAGTGCACTTACATTTATAGAAAAGATTGAAGAACATGTGTTACATGTCTTGCCACTGTTCGTCATTTTACAACTTTTGCCTTTCAAGGTTTTTTTTTTCCCAATAAGATGATCTCTTCTGTTGGTTTATTTCAGGTTTAGGGGGGTTTTTCTGGTGGAATACTTTTCTGATTTCTTTATTAGTCTTACTTTGGGATTCTGCCAACAAGTAGTATACACTTTTCAGCCAAAAGTGATAAAGGCTGAATCCAATATAAAATATTAAATGGCACTTTTCTTATACATGGTACTATGGACTTCAAAGTCTCCTATATGCTTCCCTAAGCATATTCTTCCCCTTAGTTATAAAATTTTAAACAATGCTAGTATGTTCTAATATTCCAAAGGTGGCACTGTAGATGTAGTGGGTTTAAAATGCAAAGAAAATATTATCTATTTTCACACTTCCTGTGTTTTAATATCTTGGCTATAAACTCTAATTCAGGCCATGTTTTCTCCTTTCCCACTACGTAGCCATGCAGCAGGAAAAACAAGAGGGTTTTCCTCTTCCCTAAAACAGAAAAAAACAGTTTACAGACGTAGAGAGTCTGCTGACTTGCCCTGTGTGGAGGTGAGAAACAGAACAGTACTTCCTCACTAGGAAAGCCCTCCTCTCTCAAGGCTGAGTGGTCAGAAACACCAGTCTCTGACATTTCCTCCACACAACTGCATGTCATGGACCAATCCTTCATATGCATTCCTACTGCTTTTCTTCTGCTCCACCATTCCATGGCTGACCAGCTTTGTCTGGTGGGCTTTCTGTACCAAGAAGGAAGCTGTGAAGCCAAGCAGGCAAGCTGAGAAATCTCAGTTGCAGCCCTTCTGAGGCAAGTCTGATATAGGATGATGCACTTTGCTAAGGGTCATAACCATCTGAGGTGTGGGGAGAGGGACAGAACAGACTGTGTGGTGCTTCAGGGTCAGGACAGCTGTTTCATGTGCGTGCCAGCAAAAGAAGCCTGTCTGAGCTTAGCCAGTTTTGTTCTTCAGCTACACCTAGTGCCAAGCACACTTAGCTCATCCGCTTTGTAGAACCACGATATCAGCAAATTAGTGTCTCTCTAGCACAGTTTGCCAACAGGAAATGCAAGGAAAACAGCGTTTACCCTGTGCAGAGCTTGCCACCCTGATCTTGCTAATCCCCAGGCCACTGTTGAGGAGCTTTCTGCAGCAAAGAGAGGAAGCAAACCAGACATACAATCCTTAAAAGTTTTGTGGCATATATGGACCAGTATAGGCAGTGAAGTAATAAGAGAAGTATTAGCAGAACATGAAGGGAAGCGCAGAGATGACTTGAAGTGCAGTAAATTCAGGTGGCCAGAAGCAGTCTGGGTGGAGAAAGACATCCTCCTGTGAGACCGCACTCCTGCTGAGATCCTGCTTACGCTCAAGTACACATTTAGCAAGGTCCAGAGGTCACCCCCACCCTGACCATCCCCACGAGCCACCCACCTTACCCCTGTCCCATGACAGGCCAGCCGGGGACTTCAGTGATGCTACGTGAGTTCAATGGGGTTCAAGGAGTCAACACATCCAAAATGGCATCTGGGCTTTAGCATTTGGACTAAGCAGCAGCTCCTTAGCTATCTTTCACAGAGACAAAATAACTCGAATTTGCATGAAGATGTAAATTTTAACAGATGGGTCTCAGAGCTGTATCCAAAATTTAAAATGTTTGTAGAAAGCCTGATGATTTCTTTTTTAGATATAACTTAATAGAGTCGCCACAAGATCTGCCTCAGCCAATTCTCTCCCTTCCTCATATCTCAGTGTTTCTGTTTGAGTTGATAACACTTTGTACCTTTGAACTTTTGGTCTCTTTTTCCCCTGAAATGCCCTTCACCTGTATGTTTCTAATGTTTTCACCATTCCACTGGTCTTTCTCTTGCTTCTCCCTCAGACCTTTTGTTTCTGCCAAGGGCTGTGGCTCAGATTCTGGCTTTCTGTGTGGCCAAGGAGTCCACAGAAATCTCAGAAATGAGATTTTCAAAAGATAGAGAGATAAACAGGATCAAGTATGGCCAGATGTGCATATAAGGGAAAAGCATAAAAAATACCTCATCTAGGACTCCTGATCATCTAGTGATATTCAAATATGAGGATCTTAAGCAGCTTAATTAGAATAATTGAAAACAAAATAAATTATCCTCAGAACATTTAATACAATTAAAAGAACGTAACATTGGGCTATGAAAACCAGATGAGCCTAATCAAACCCCAACATCTTATCTTGGGATTTTTTAGAAATCTTTCCTTCTCTCTGCTTGATTTGGTTTTAGTTTAAATAGAAAAACAGATGGAGGCCAATGTTTTGTATTCAGTTTAAATGTGACCCAGGGGTATTTCAATCACTCTAGACAAATTGATTTCAAAAGAACCTAAGTGTTTAGTCAATATCTAATGGTGATTATTCATGGGCTTTCTGGTACCAGCAATTCTCAATATAAAATTTCCCATCATACGGGCTTGAATGTGAATTCCAAACAATGCTTATTGCTATTTAGAGGCTCAGGATTGATAATACTGAATGCAGGATTGATGATTTTAATCACTATAATTTCTTTTATGAAGGCTTTAAGAAAACATCTCCTTTGGCTGTGGAGTATTCCACCTTACTCTTCCAGAGTATTTCACCCAAAATGAACGTAAGTTTACCGAAATAAACCAGTAGGTGATTTTCTGATATAAAAGAAAGAAAATACAGTGATAAATTTTTACATAAAATAATATAACTGAAGAAAATCCTTTTCTTGCATGAGCTGAAAGAACACTCTCAAACTGGTGTGTGCAGTACAGAAGAAAACAAAAAACATTTGGATGGCTGGCAGACAATCTCCAGTACTTCTCGTGTTAATATCATTAATGTTCACATCATTCTGCTGATATAGCTTTCAGTTTGTAACTGTGAGGCAAGAATCTGAGTTCTGTGAGATATATTGAAATAGGATACACACCTGGTGAGGGAAATCTGCCTAATTTAGGAGTTTGTTATTATTTGCGGAGGTCCAAGTCATTGCATAGGTCATCTGCTTGAGTCCAAGTTTAGACAACATCCACAATATACAAGTGGAATATTTTATTTGCACTCAAGCTTTATAGCGGCTGAGGGGATGACAGAGAACAAGCGTAGGCCTACTTTACTGCCAGAGGTAGACACAAACTGCCTCACATATTAAACTGGATACTATGTGCATAGTTTGAAATTGGAAAGTTTGGCTTCTGTAGTGGGAGAAAGTGTGTAAAAGAATACTTTTTCGTCTTCAAAATGAAAGCTTAGCTTCAGAATCACGTTGTGTTTTTGGCAAGGAAAGGGTAAGCAACAGCAAAGCAAGCCTCAAATCATAGCAGACTGCCCTCCAATCTGTTCTTTGGTGATCAGCAGCAGCAGACCCCAGGAAGGTCATCTGCCCAGTGAAAATACTTTGTGTCAGGGCTCTGTCTTCCAGATCCATGCTCTATTAGTGATGATTATGTTTCTGTGTACTTTTTTTATGCTAAAAATACCATCATTCCTCTCTATAATAATGGAGCATAAGGCCAACAGTGGACAGCCCACCCAGTGTTAAGATCAGAGACCTAAGAGCTTACTGATCACAGGTGAGAGTCTGCATCCCTGTGCTCCGGTTCTTTGCTCTAAAAATAGGACAGTTGAACAGACCTTGTTTGTGAAGCATGATGTAGACAGCAAGTGCTTACTGACGAGACTTCTGAGAACGTCGTCTGTCAACAAGAACGTTATAACAAAAATGCCATATTTCTGAACCCCTGCCAGGAAAAGAAGGAAATCTCCAAAATAGTCAAGGTTTCAAATCTTGTGTTTCTCACAGTTACTGACATATTTATTTAATATTCTCACGGTTTTGCTTTAAAAACTAATGAAAACTTCATCTGTCTGGGAAATAACAGCTAAATTTCTTTTGAATACGGAAAACTAAACCCATTAACTTTCTATTTTTTGTCTCCAAAATGCCTTCCCGCTTTGCAGGTTACATTCAACATGAAAGTATTGTAATATTCATATGGAAATACATAATTTATTAAACGGTATATCAGATTGTAATCCTTCCAATAAATTCTGTTTCTCATCTAGATATTTTGGTCCCTATTAGCTCCCAGACTAGGGAGGGACTAGGAAAGAAGAGACTTCATAAACACCATAAAAGTCAGATTCTCACAACAATTGATAAAAGGGACTAGAAGTATAATTTAAAACATAAAATACAATAAATCAGAGTTAGACAGTGGTGTAATAAAATAATGTTTGAAAAAGGGAAAATTCAAGATAACTATGAGCAAAAACTTCTGCCAGTGGAGTGTTTTATGCTGCTAGAATAAATCTCCCGGGGAAAGTAAGGAATCATCCCCTGTGGTTTTTTGCACAGTGAGTGCACAAACTCTTCATGATATTATTGCATGGAGTGATTAGAGATATCTTTAAAAGGTGCTTTCAATATCCTGCCTGCTCTGTCTGTTCGTCAGAGAAGATATATTTTTCAGTGACTGCATTAAAAATTATGTAAATTTCTCAAAGTCAATTTTTTCATCCATGTGAAAACATAATTTTCCAACTTCACATTAAATGGTGGAATTTATACGTAAATCCAGATGTAGGCATATATAAAAAATGTGTGATATTTGTAATCACTGTGAGTAAATTTGTTTATATCAATTACTTCAGGAAAAATATATTAAAATGGGAAATTGCATTACAGTGAACACCATCAGAGTAAGGTGTGAAAGGTTCCTCATCTTTAAAAATATTGCCCTTACTAAGCTGTCCTTAATGTTATGTTGTTCAAGTAATTAAAATAGAAGTTATACCTAATTTTTTACAATTTTTACTGTGTTTATATTTGTATTTTTTAAAGTTGTTACCCTTCTATCCTACTCAGAAATGAAGAAACTGAATTCATTTACTATCTGCTAGTTTATTGGTTAACTCACATGAATTTTTCACTATTTCTTTCTCACTACAATAAATTTGAATGTAGAAATTTGCTATAATCTGGAAATAAAATCCATATGCAAAAAATGTCCAGAGGATGATGTGTGACAGAAAAAAATTCACTCTAAATCCATCCATTTTTGCCAGTCTTCCCTAAAGACAGGAAAGTTCAAGGGCAATGAGTGACACACTCACTACAAAGCAATATAGGGCATATATTAATCAGTATATCTCATTTAAAAATTGTTGCTGTGTGTTTCAGATGCTTTCAAATTGAGCAGCACTTTTCTGTACCCCGAGAGTGAAAGTGAGTAAACTTCTTTTAGCAAAGACCGCAGTATTTTCTGCACGTGAAAGTAAGAATTGTACTTTAATAAATAAATAAATTGTATTCCAGGATTTATGCTGCATTATGACCCAAGAGATGTGCGTTCCTGGGATGTGGCATTTCCTGGGGAGTCACAGAAGGCTCATGTGTGCGTAAAGCTGTTGCAGAGGTTTCCATACCACTCCCAGGAGAAGCAGAGCACTGCTGAAGTGTTGCTGGAACCTGGCACAGTCCTCAACTGTTCCCTGGGGACATCGTCCTCAGACTTATGCTGGAGGATTCAGTGGCATACCAACAGCTCAAGATGACAAGTTCACAAAGAAGGCTCCAAATCAGCCTTGAAGGTACACAGAGAACACAGCAGAGAATACACACCAAAACCTATGTGCTAATCGTATAACTGCAGAAACCACCGGCAACAAGTGGAGGACAGAAAGTCTGTCACAGAATTAAAATCATGGCACTCTGCCTATGAAGAAACTCTAGTTTTGATTAGAGACCTTGTGTTTCTCTCTGTGTGCAGGGTCAAGTCTTACACCATAAATATTTCATCATGGGCACCCAGTCTTCATCTGTTTGGAAACCTGATTTCAGAAGCAGTAAGAAAGACTGAGAGGGTCAAATTTATACTTGAGGTAACTCCCTGGCAGAAAACCAAGGATAAATTTGGCCCATGTGTATGAATAGAAGTAACTAAAAGTGTACAAGTGTTACAGAGCGAGATAAAGCAGCAAGTCAAGGGAGAACAGAGGGCATCAGCTTGAGAGGTAATCAATATGTGTGGGAGGCTGGAAAAGATAAGCAACACCAATGTCAACAGAAAGTCAGAAGCAGGAGGAAGAAAGCTATCGCTGTGTTGTATAATAAAAACTTTCTCTCTGCAACCATCAGAGTTTGCCTTTCACTATTTAATTGCTTAGGGCTATATTATGCACTTGACTACACTAATATGCAAAAGCAGAAGTGATGAGGGATATTTCAGACCTTTTCTTAGGCTTTAATATGAAGTTTTAATATCCCATTTTAATGGAAAAAACTTGGTTTGCAGTTCTGATTACACCCCACCACCCATGGCCTAAAAAGCAGGCATTGTTTTTTAGATGGTGTGTACAGTAAGGGCAAGGCAGCTGGAGGGGCATGTGCTGCCCCCAAAAGGAATGGGCAAATACAAAACTGTAACAGTCCTGTTCCAATGTCAGTAATTTCTAATAGATGAAAGATACTTTTTCATGGATGAATAAATATCTAGACAGATCCCACCCATGGTACACCTAAGACCTTGCAAGTCCAGAAGTGCAAACACATAAAATGTTCAGTGGTCAGAGGAAGACTTGGGTTGAATATCTCACACTTATTTCAAATAGAGGCCTATTTATTTTCTCAGGTTAAGAGCGTAATTTTGGAAGTGGAAAGGCCAACTTACAAAGAAAGAATCATTATGTAAAATTAATATCTGGATTCATCTCTGCCCAATATTCTGTGCAGATATTTATTCACACGAAATTTGGAAAATGCAAATATGAACAAGGTATTGACTATGAGAGTTTACATTCCCTAACTCAGCGGCTTCTATGCCTCCTTATGATGCATTTTAGAACATATGAAAAAATGGTCTTTGTTATTCTACCTGACAGAAATGTGCAGATCCTTTCAGATCTTTACTGTTCTACCAGGTGCTTTGAATACACATGTACTCCCTAAACTAATGTTAGGTAATCCCCCACATATTAACTGAATTTTATTTTCATAGTTTAACTGTATGATCTACATGGTTGCACCTTTTAGATTAATTTTCTCTTTTTTTAAAAAAAATCTGACCAGCGTGTTTTCCCACATATGAACTAAAATATTTTAGAGCTTGTTGGTATTTTTTTAAGTGTACTAGCAAAAGACTACAGCGTGTAAAAGGAACCAGGTAAGTCCGCGTTTTAGCTCACTTTTGAGATGCTTCGGTAGCAACAGCTGTTAGTGTTATGAAAACATTAATGCATCCTCCTTTTTGAAACGTGTTGTCTAAACAACAGTATGGCTGTTTGTACCCACATGCAATCCAGACTCTTGGTCTTTTGAATTCCTCAGTTAGATGGCCAATTCAAATGCATTAAAGTCTCTGGTTCCTTGTTTACTCAGGTCCTTTTCCAGAAGACTGTAGTGCAAAAACATTCATTCCAGTGGCCAACCTCCATACATTTATAGCGTGATATGGGAAGTTTTCTCTGTTCCCCCACTTCACTCTGGCAGTTCAGCATCTCTGGTACACTTACCAGCAGTGATGTCTATCTTCTTAACTTCATCTCAGAATAATTGGAAAGTTTATGTAAAGCATATGGAAAGGAGGAGGAGACAGAAAAAACAAAAAGAGATTAGACCATAAAAGGCTACTTGTCAAAATACAAGAATTTATCTTTGCTTTAGATTTAGATACCACTTATTTCAGTCTCAGTTATGTACTTGCCCAGCCTATCTTCTCTCTCCTTGGTGCCACTTGGGAGCATACATGAAAACATCACCTCCAAAAGAACACTCTACATCCTGTTTATTTCCTGCATATGTACTTTTAAACACTGCACAGAACCTGTTTTGTCTTGTATACCCTTAATTTCATCCTGAAACTGATTGATTATAGGGTGTTATACAAAAGGCAAAAAGGATAAATAGATCTTGAATTTGCCAGTCTTTCGGGTATCCATCAGTTTGACTGGCTTCTGAATTAGGCACTGAAGGTTCATTTCAGTCTGATCTACAGGCCAGAGTTTGTGGTGCCTCCCAGTGTATTTTAACTGTTTGTCACTATCTTAAATTTTTACATGAAAAGGGTTCTTTAGTCCCACCTGCTATTCTGAGCTGCAAAAATTTCTTCTCTTTATGAAAGAAAACACTAAACTGTTATTTTTTGGGGTTGGGGGTGGTTTGGGTTTTTTATTGCTGTTTTTGGGGGTTTGTTTGTTTGTTTGGGGTTTTGGAGTTTTGGTTTGGTCTGATTTTTGTATTTTTTTCTGTCAAGAACATTAAACCTTAAAGCTACTCTGTGTATGTCCAGGCCACTCACATACAAATCCATGCTCATTCTCCTTGAATAACTACTAATTCAGAAAAATATAAATAAATTTCGTTTCTCTGTCCACCACAGCTCATCACCTTAAACAAAACTATTCTGAAGTATTTTCAATACAGTAAAAATTTTGTCATAGGATCCAGTTTAGACTAGTGAACTGCAGAAGGAGCTCCAAGATTAGGTCTTGAAGACCTGTTGAGATGTATATGAAAAACAAAATCACATTTACATGCATGATATTTCTAAAGAAATTTGTCCTGCCACTATAAATTTTTGAGGGGTGTTCACAAATCTCAAAACAGTAGTACTCTAGCATTTGAGGGTTGTATTTTCCAATTTTCACCGCTAAATTAAATTACTTTCTTCTGGAGATAATCCCACTGTGGCTTTGCCATTAATTTTACCAGGAACAGAGCCAGACCCAAATGACTTAAGAATTACATTCTAACATACATAGATGGTGGTCATCCTCCTACCAGTGTTTTTACTTTTTTATCCCAATGACTAAGAACTTGCTAATTTAACTGAAAGCATCTCATGTTGGGGTTCTCCTGGGAAAAACAAGAGCATTAAAAGAAAGATAAGTCAACAAGACTGATTTGTTTCATCAGCAATAAGTAGTTTATCATTTGACTGACACAGGAGGCAAGAGAGATCCTGGAAATCTTGGTACAGGCAGAGAGCTACCGTACGAGACATGGTGATCTAGAGTATATTACTTTGAACTTTACAAGGACTTAAGATGCACTAGAAATTCAAAATGCAACAGCATCCAAAACAAAAAACAACAACAAAAAAAACCAACCAAACAGACAAACAAACAAAAAGCCACAATGGAAAGAAAGCAAGGCTTTCTATCTGATTGGTATATCTCATTAGCGTCACTCTATAAAACCCAGCAGACAAAATTCAAATTGTTGATTTTATGGAGCTATTGGCACTAAACTACTTATAAAACAACAAAAGAAAAGGAATTATTTCACAAAAAAAACCCTCTCACTTAAAGCCACTGCCTTTATAGTACTATGTGACCTCAGGAATAGGTTCGTCCTTTTTATTTTTTTTAATAGTTATTTAATTTACCAGAAAAGGCAAAGTTATGAAGAGAAATTTTAATTTGTTTCACCTTAAAGTAAAAATAAGATACTTGGTATCTAATTTATAGGTCTTCCTTTGTTTATATTTTGTAATTATTCTTTTGATTCATTTAAAATCCCCTTTGAAAGGCTGAATATTAGAAAGGCAGCACAGATGCTGATTCTGTTTGCAATGGCCTAAAAAAGTGCAAGCTTTAATCTGATGTCTAGGCTGCATTAAAAAAATTGGATTGAAAAGGATTAGATTAGATTAGACCTTCTGGATTTAAAAATGTTAAAACTCCATTTATGCTTTAACATAATCTCCTTCCACTCTCTGAAGCCATCAAGCTGAGCTCTGTCCCTTGCAAGTATTTTATTATTATTATTATTATTAAATTTGCTTCTTTTTCATTTTAACATTCTAGTTTCATATTTGTAATAGCAAGAAATCCTCTGAGACAGATCTAAAAAGTTCTTCCTGAGCTGGTGAATGGAAGGGCAGGCACTTAAACCTCTGGCTTTTATGATGATTTTATGTATTTGTGCACAGTCACAAATGTAAATATTAATAGCTAGTTTCTAAAAGCCAAATAAGAGTAAGTGCTTTTAAGAACTTTAGAGGCTTGTGAAAGTGGTGATGTTTTACAGTACAACTTATTTACAATGCATTATTATGAAGAAATGCACAGTTTAAAAAGCAATCATGCACTTTAGCAAATCTGAAGTACCTATTACCTACAGCATCTGTAAAAAAAACCAAAAAAAAAACCCCAAGCAATAATATTTGCAAGCTGCTCGTGGTACTTCAGAATTCAGATTGGCCTTTATTTCTCATATAAATAAAACCAAGACATTGTTTGGGGGTTAAAGGATGGCATCTCTCAGAAGCAAAATGGAGGAATAAAAATATCCTTCCTGGGATCCATGCAACCCTTACAGTGATGAAGATGATGATGGTACTGCTGAATTCCTGAGCATTCCACACTAAACGTGGGGCTATCAGATTTTCCAACATCACTTACTCTGTACTGAAAATATTTCAGGCAAACCAAACACATTTATAAATATTGGATGATACTGATACGTGTATTAAAGAATACTAACTCGTATGTGAATATATTAAATCACTGGCACCGCTTCTGTTCAACTATGGTGGATCAACCCTTTCTTTTCGCCCATGGAGCTCTGATAAGCCATGTGATAGATCATACCACCACATATGCCTTAATTTCTGCCTCTAGACACAGGCTCTGGTGAACATCCGGAAGATCCATTATCATGATTTGGTATGACCTAGCAATGCAAATAGATGGGTGCTGCTATCAGAAGAGTGGTGCTTGCTGAACTGGGCTGGAGATTCCTTGATTAATTCAGGATATCTGGGAGGACATAACAAGGAACTGTGTTTGCTCTAACTGATGAGTCCCACTGATTGATGAATCTGGTTCAGGATATTAGAAGTGAACCGTCTAAACCAGGTTGTTGTGACACCAACATAAAATGAACAAATAGTCTCATCAATAGTGCCAGTTCTCAATGTAGACATCTCTATAATTTCTTCCAAAAACTAAAAAGATGTTTATCATGTCCATATTGAAGAATAAAGGTAACTAGGCAAATTTTTTTGTTATCTAATTTTTACAACCTTTATGAGGCTCAAAGCTGTCAAGAAGGTGTAACTAGCTAAACACCATTATCCCTTAGCACCATCAGAGAAACTGAAGTATTTTATTACTTTGGCAGGTGTGTTTTGCCTTTATCTTTTTGTTTTTGTATACTTTTCTGACAGCGACATTTAAGAAGAGAGATGGTTTGTGTTCATAGCACACATCTGAGTGTCTGAGCCAGATTTCCTCTAAAAAAGACCAGTTTGATTTCATGCGTTCATTTTCATCATCCCTCAGACATGGCTCATTGCTGCCCACACTTTCTCATGTCTTTCAGCTAAGAAAGAACATAGTTCGCTATGTTAGTTAGTACAGAAATCTTGTACTGCTGGGTAAACCAACAAAATATGAGCAAAATTACAGTGGCCCATGAGGTTTTATCTCCTATGTAAAAACCAGCTCTCAATTAAAAGTCATTAGGATTGAGGGTCATAGTTCCCATTAAGAGAGTTGCAATTACTCCCTCATAAAATGTACAAAAATCTGTGAAGAGCCACAGGAAAGCTATATCACGGTTCATCCAAACATGAGACAAAAAAACTGTATGAATTGAAGACTGTAAGTTATCATTAACTTATTAAACTCATTAATTTTAATTCAACCCTGATAACTGGTAAATTGGGAAAATTTGAAATGCATTAGTTGTCGGAAATTTATTTCTTGCTAGTTATCATAAAATCCGAGAAACAGTCAACAACTGCTACCAAAAAGACCACTAAAAGCAGTCTAGAACTCCTTTATTTAGAGGCTGAAGCTATTAAAATCTGGATTTTTTTCACCTTCTCCTCAACTCTGCAGTCAAGGTTATGACAGAAATGAACTATCATGAAAGGGTGAACCAAAACACCTGTCTGTAATTAACCATTGTCCTAGCAGCAGAGACTGAGGCACTGGAGAGACCCGCACTTCAGGAAACCAAATCACAGTCCTTGCAGTGAGAAGAGAAACGTGGATTACGGATGAAATGCAAGCAAATTGCTGTAAATAAGGTCGAGAAGATTGTGCTGTTTGAGAGAAGAACACCAAGCCTACAGCACCTTGCATGCTACAGAGGTAGATAGCCACATATTTTGCTCGATTAATTGTCTCTAGTTTCAAGCTTATAGGGGTTGTGTTAGGTCCATTTTGATTGCTCTTGACTGCTGCAATTTCAGTACTGATTTTCATCAGTTTAAATTGTAATAGTTTAAAATTCTCACTTAAAAGAAAATTTATCAGCCATAACAATATTCTATGAGATTATTCCAATTTTATATTTCAATTAAATTCTGACTTGATATTAAATTCAATATACTGAAATTTCAGTTGTAATATAAAAGTTAGAAAAATAAGCACCACCATTTAATAGCACAATACTGGCTATTGATGGTTTTGATGAAGCAATATTTTTAAATTTTTCATAATTGAAATTGCAATGTTCTTATTTTGTCCTTTTTCTCATCAAACTTCCCTTGTATAATAATTGAGGAGGTCTCTTTCACTGGCAGAAACACCAGAATGGTATACCACATTCTCCCCAGAATCTGGGTAAGAAAGCCTTTAGAATTAGCTGTTGCTGAAAATATTTCAAATTATACAGTAATACTGACCTAGAGTACAAATCACTAACCCAGACTTTTCTTATTAAATTTCAGCAGTTCAATTGCCATGAGAAAAAATTGCCAAGGATTTGAACCAGGCACCATGCAGTGTGGAAGGTGTGACCAATATCATAATTGTTTTACACTAGTAAATATTCCTGAAAGTCATTTAGATAATTGCACCTCATGGTATTTTGTGGGTGAAAAATACTTTCTATAAAATCCTATTTTGTTTCTCTCATATTCTGTTATTTCTGATTAGTTGTACAATATTTAATATCAAATATTTAAAGCCTACTAACCTATATTGGTTCTCTGTGTTGAGTAATAAATAGAATACAAGTAGTATGAATAATTTTATGAAATAGCAGAAAAAAACTCTGTAATTCCACATTCTGTAAAATACTATAGCCATTGTGAACTCAGTATTAAATCATAAACTGACACAATTATTTGGCTGGATAGACTTAAACCTATTAAGTAGATAGAAAGGCAATATACCAATACACACTCATATCAGTATGAAGCACTGCTGATCTGATTTGCAATTAAGAAAAAAAAACTATTTTCAAAAAATTTGTGGAAAAATTCTAACTCCTTTATATGATTTCTGCAGACCAAGTCAATCAATGTAAACCATAACACTATGTTTTAGTATTACTATAGAGCCTTTTTAGAAGCAACATTTTTACTTGTATATAACCTTGAGGCTGTGCCCTAAGGCAGACTGTCAGAGACCGTGAATAACTCTTCTTTTCACGAATCCTTACAGGAGAACAGCTAGCTGGTTGAGGACTGCAAAGTTCAACAGGTTAAAAGGCTGAGTAGGTCTTTTCTGAGAAGGAAAACAAAAGAAAGAAAGGCTTCCAGGAGGAGTCTTAGGAAATGCCAGCACCTGAGAATGTTGTGCATCAGGTCTGAAAAAGCCACATAAACAACTTTCCCTCAGGAGCCTCTATTGACTCTTTCATGAAATCTCAACCTTGGTCACAGAAGTGAGGAAAGTCTCTGACTTCTCTTTGTACGTGGGTCAGTCTAGCACAGAAGGTGGCACCTAACCTAGGGAGATATTTTCATTTTCCATCTCAGGGGACTCTTTAGGCTCTCAAGGCAGGTTGAACAAACCTACCATCCTCTCTTTGCAGTAGCAAGTCCAGCTCCTTCCCTTGGGCTCTGACCAGTTACCCTGACAAGAAGCTGAGTCCAGCCATCTCACAGACAGACACTGTTCAATGAGGAGCCTGGGACCTGAGGCCAGGAGCAGTATGTGGAGCTTGCAGGTGAGCAAGACTTTTACCTTTCAGCCATGGAAAGCCGTGGGATCAGCGGACCCAACAGTGAAAATGTGGAGGAACATCCTCCTAATATCAGGGAGACTCCCGCCTCCTCAGAAGACTCCGCCTCTTGGAGGGAGTCAGAGACTGAAGTCTGACCCGCCCAGAAGGCGGGAACTAGGAGGAGAAAGAAGACATGGCCCGCCCTCTCTTCCGGAAAGTTCTAAGTTCTGTTGTCCCCTATTGGTTGGCTGAGTTGTACCCTCCCCCCAAAACCCTATGGTTGGTTGCTTGGAAGTTGGATGCTCCCCCTTAACCCTACCCCATTGATTGCAAGCCCCAAACCCCTCCCAGTTCACTGCCCCTTATAACCCCGTGCACAGCTGTGCTCGGGGGCTCTCTCCCTTCTCCTTCCACCAGCCTGGAACCCCTATTAATAAAGAGAGCTTCAGGGGACCACCCTCCTGTGCCCTTTGCTTCTCGTCTTTAGTGTTTTCTATCCGTCTAGAGGACAACCTCGATACGGGGAAGCACCCTCCTCCTGTGTGAACTACCTGCACGCCTGCTTGGACTTGGCACTGGCCGTTGAGCCGGAGGGCGACGAGACCTCGAGGCCAAAGGGTTGACACCCTGGCTGAGGACCACCTCAGATAAATCTAGGACCTTCCTGCGACATGAGAACAAAGCCTTTGCACCACCACTCTGCTCAGTTAAAATGTTGTAATAACACAGAGAAAGGAACAAATTTCAGTGACAGTTTTGGTATTCAAAAAACATCTAGAAATGTCCATGAGCTACATGGTCTATCAGGGAAGAAATCTCCCTGGCATAAGCAGCTGGAGGTGCAATATAGCAGCCTATCTGTCAATTTCATGTCCTATGGAAATGGAGAAGGAAAGATAAAGATTTTTTCTGATTCTGCCTCACCTCACAAAAGTAGATAAAAGAAAATATTTTTTATAATCTTTCAGTGGTGCTTCCTGGTTTTAATTATTTTTTTTTTTCCTTTTTAGTCTTTAATAGGATGACAAGTTATATGGAGAATTTAAAAACCAGAGCCCTGTGATCCTTCAGCAAACATCCAGACAATTCAATGTATGACAGACATATTATAGGGTATTTCCACTTCAGCTTTCTGAGACTTATGGGAGAGCTATTATCACTGAAATCAATAGAGGAAGAAGTTTCTTGAGTCAATGCTGATCACCATGATGGATCTCTGGAATAAACTACGATTTTGAAGAGAGCTCTTGAGGGCCCGGGGTAGTTATTGACATACCACATTTTTTGCATTTACACTTTTACTAAGCTAACAATTTTTTTTTTCTTCACTTGCATTATTTCTATTAAATAGAATTCCTAATCCTAGTTCAACATGGGATTTTTTTCCATGATAAAATGGCAATGAAGGTATGAATCCTAGCAGTTTTCCCTAAATCTTTAGAAAGGGCAGTTAACGGTGGCTTCACACAATCAGACTTCAATGGGCTTAATAACGAAGAACAACAACTAAACTGAAAAACATATAAACTCAGCAGACATAACAGCTGTGTTTTTCTCTTAGTGACAGTTTGTAGCTGTATCTGCTACTTCCTTTTCTGGACAAGTCTTTCATTGTCTACTTTACAAAAGAACCTTCTTTGCCTGTATTAGCTCAAATTTTATTTACAATTACATGTTTTTATTGTCCTTCTGTCTTATATGCATATGTATATGTATTTTATGTGTACATAAATATTCTGCTGAATTTTCTTTACCCAATATCACCATGATCTGTTGATATGTAATATTCTCTGAGACAGATGCCATGCTTTGAACTTAAGTGTGTTAAATTAAAATACCATAAATCAAAAATACATTAATCACTTTTAAAAAATCTTGTAAATGAGAACAGTGAAAAATGAATCTTGTATTTTGTCCTGTGACTCATTCTTTGACAATAATTCTTTGGTGAAAAGAACTAATGTACTGTAGAATCAATAAGCTTTCAGACATACTACATCAGTGTGTTTCCTTTGTTGATCCATATTTTCATTATTAACAGTTTATGTCAAGAGTGGCCTCTGTGTAGCTGGGGTATTTCGAATTTATTTCATCACTGTGGAATTCTTGACTGTTTGAGGGATCTCAGGTAGGACAACAGAGTCAGAAACCAAAATTATGACTAACGTATTGCAATTAAGATTGCCCAACTAAATCATTTGGGTGCTGGATTTAATTGTTCTTTTTGTCTGCAAAGAACTTTTTGTTTGTTTTTTTCTGTGCTAATAAACCTGATTGAATTTCTGATTTCCATTTCATTCCAGCCGTACAATCAACTCCTCATAGGCTTTTTATGTTTTGTCAAGTGAATGATATTGATTTGCCCTAAGTCATAAAGCCAGAGGGAGTTTTGTTTGCTAGAGAAACTCCTCAAAAGCATTGCTCTTTAATAATTACGTTGGAATGGAGTCAAAATCACCATGAAATTACGTTGTTTGTAATTTAAAAATGTTGTGCTTACAGAGCAAACAAGCATGCACTTTAGCAGAGCTAATACAGCAAACTTTACAAATAAGTAGAACCTGATTTAAATGCGTGGATCAGCCTTCTCATTCAGTATATCCTGGGGATATATTGACAGTGTCACAGTGTTCATAATATTTTGCATTTTGCAAAAGCAAACCACAGCACAAGACCCTTCTATTTCACAACATCAGCCCCTAGTCTGACTATACCATGCACATCTTGCAGCAGAAGAACCTGTTACAGAATAACAGAACTCTAGAATAATTTGAGTTGGAACAGACCTTTAAATGGCTATCTAGTCCAAATCTCTGCAATGACCAGGGAGTTCTTTGACTAGATATTCACATGCCACACACAACTACTAAGACAGGACTGCCTTTCACCCACAGCCCAGAACTGCAGCCACCTCTTGCTGCTGCTGACGTTTTGTCTTCTGCTGCAGTGTGGCTGAAATGCACGCTGCTGGGCAGGGCCAGGCAGGCTGCACCTGCCCCAGCTTATAGCCACTTGATGTGTAGGGTTTGGTAAGACAAAATACAGTTGGTAACTTCTCATTCAAGGGAATCTTCAATTCAACTTCTCATTCAACTTCTCATTCTCATTCAGTTTAGTTCATTCACAGGAAAGAGTAGGCAGTGGGTGGCTTGCACTCTGCTCCAAAATGAAGTGTTTCTAACTCAGTAGTATAAAAATAGCCTTTATTGGTCAGTGTCAGGTTCATATCTAGGGCGAGAAATTATTACCATCCTGTATGTTAACTTTTACTCAATACAGTCAACAAGGACAAAACCCTGTAATTTAGTCTTTCGCCAAGTCTTTGCTGATTGCCCAACCTTGCCTACAGTCATCCAGTGCATAGAAGGCACTCTCAGTTTCTCTCTTTCACTGGCCAAGCAAAGATGCTCTGAGCTGTTCTCCAAAAAGGGCACAGGGATAACTGTCACAACAGTAGAAGAAGGGCTGAATTTTTGTCTAGAAATAACTTAATCCCTGATGGGTTGCTGCAGTTGTTCAGATATTTACTGCTCCCTATCAAAACCATTTGCAAGATGATGATCTCTTACTGTTCAAGAGATGGATCCTAAAATGCTCCTGGTTGCAAGGTCTGAGATTAAACGACTATGCCCTGTACAAAAGTTCTGAAAGATATTCTTTTCATGCAGTTTTTAGTTTGGTTTTTCTGGTACATCAGTTCTTTGATAATTGATATTGTGCATTGCTTGTTTGCTGGGAATTTTATTATTTTGTGTCCTTGACCTTGCTCTTCCAAATTTCTCAGAAGTCAGAAATAAGTGAAACCTTCTAATGCATGCAGCTATTCATTAAATAATAACCTGATTCACTTTGAGCCTTTCTGCACTTGCACTAGTTCTCTTTTCACAAACTCTAAAAAGAGATCAGTGGATTGAAGGACCAGTACTGTAAGCCTGCCTATCGTTTTGCATTTTGCAAAAATTTAGACAGAAAGAAATAAAATCTTTTCTTAATTCAAGATGAGCTTTTTAGCTTCTTCTGTTAGTTCCAATCAGATTTGTGGGTTGTAAACAACTCACTTATCAGGTCTAGTCTGTCTATACACAAGGCAAGGACTGCCATGGTTCTAACTGCTAGAGTAATGTTATTTTCAGAACACCATGCTCCTATAAGTAAGACCCCTGGCCTTCATTTTCCAGTCACAGAACTTTAAAGGAAACATAAACAGGCTGGACAGAAAAAGGAAGGATAAATGTGAGGTAGAAGGAAGTGGCAGACAAACTGGGGAAAGAAAGAGTGGGAAGAAAACATAGTGGTTCACATTCCAGTGGCATTTTTGAGAGAAGGGAAGTGCATTCTAGCATATACAGAGTTCTTTGACGTACACACTTTATGTAAGCACTTCTTCTTTAGGGATAGTCACATTGTGAAGCTTAGAAATACATTTAAGCGCTTTTTTTTCACAAAGCTTGTAATCCATCATTTCTTCTCCCTTCATCATTTCTCCTTTCATTAGCTCCTATTAACTAAATTGTCCTTAAAAAACTAAATAGCACTCTACTTAGACAACACAAATTTAAAATCTCTGAGTTGCCACCTAATCCTAAAAGCAAATAAAGTCTGGAGGTGACAGAATTTTGAGCATAGAACTACAATTTCAGCACTTCTACTTTTTGGAAGTTTTCAGCCTTGCTAGAATGCAATGCCCCTGTGATTAGCAGGATTAAATACCTCAAGTCCCAGTAGGATACGAAGATGAACAATCCTTTGTGATTTCACAGGCCTTCATCTGAGAGCTGTGTTCAGAATACAGAATACAGTGTAAGAATTCACTTTGGCCATGGCCGTAGCAGTGAGTCAGAGGTTTAATTGCTCCCCTCAGGTAGCAGCAGGTTCAATTTCTTTTTCTGCATGAGGGTTCAAAATTCTAGGAGTAAATACTGACCAACAGGAAATTGGTTTTTGATTCAAACACAGACAAGTGTCTCAATAGCGTGACAAAAAAGTACAAACTAGACAAGCAGAACTGACCATGTGTTTTGGATGGCCAAGTTAGAAGGACTCTAATCCTTAAATAAATTTGCTACCATTTTATATGCACTGTTATTTAGGTACATGAACACTCTCTTGAGTAGAAAAATTATTAAGATTATACAGGAAATAAGATTTAAATAAGATCAAATCAGTAAGAAATGGTTTATTAAAAATGCCAGAAAATAATTCATTTAATTTGTGTCCCTTCTTTATCAGTTTTCTGATTAAATTTTTAATGTCTTCATCTTTTCTTTTCAAAGAATTTACTACTACTTTGACAGACATCTATATTCTTCTGTAAGTGCAATATACAATTTCTTCATATTATATTAGCAAAATGATTTTTTTTTTTTTGTAACTCCCACAGGATTTAATTTTTTATATAAAGAGTGATATACTGCAATACAATTCGTGTAAATTTCTTAAATTTTCCTGATTTTCCAAACATTATTCAATGAGTTTGGGAAAAGCACAGATTGCAGAGTCGTCACTACATGTCCTTATGAGCTTAGCTGAAATACATTGACATAATGGAACAGTTCCTTTCCTGCCAAAATTATCAGTTTTCTACTGACTCCAAAATGGTTGAAGAAGACTCTATGTGACTCTAGTTTTTCTTGTCTCTGTACAAAAATATTTCCCATTCAAAATAGTTTCCAGGTCACTCAGCTTCCTGTTAGGTCCTTTTCATCTACTACTCTGATGATACTTGATTTGAAGTTTTGCTAAAATGGAAAAACTGAGAAAACACTATATTGAACCTTGCAAGGTAAATTGTGCTAGCAGGCATACGAGGATATAATGCAGAAATCTTACCATTTTCTAAACAAATCTAAATTCATGGAAAATCAGACACTTAGAAAACACCTTGAAGCAATGATCTCTCCTGAGCGCAATGTACTGGAAGACCTTATAAGCAGGGGTTTTTGTTCGGTCCTAGATTCTCCATACCGGTAAAACATCTAGATATCTTACAAAAAGATATATCAAGTAAAGAATTTTTTTTTTAATATCTTTATATTTGCACATATCATGAAAAATATGAAATTTATTGTATTATCTAAGATTTATCAAAATAATATACTTTCTCCTCATTGCAAAAGAAGAAAATTTGGTTTTTAAGCTTGGGCATAAACAAGAAGAGTTAGAGACACACATGTGCCTGGGCTGTGACCTTCTTGGCACAGTGCAGATGAGGTGGGTTGGTTCCTATGGCTGGAGTGCTGGAATGGAAGGATACAGGCTCTTTAGGAAGGCCAGGCAGGGGAGGTGAGGAGATGGTGTCACCTTCTGTGTCAGTGTCCAGCTGGAGAGCACAGAGCTCTGCCTGGGGGTGGATGAGGAGCTGGCAGACAGGTGATGGGTCCGGGCTGAAGGGAGGGCAGGGACAGGGGACATTTCAGTGGGGTCTGCTGCAGGCCACCTGACAGGAATGAGACTCTCTACAGACAGATATGAGCAGCCTTGTGTTCATAAGCCCTGGTGTTCACAGGGGTCTTCAGCCTCCCCAGTAGGTAATGGAGGGACAACACAGCAAGGCATAAACGATCTAGCAGGTTCCTGGAATTCACTGATGATGACTTCCTTCTTCAGCGAGGAGTTTAGGAGAAAAAGTGCTCTGCTGGATCTTGTTCACATCAAAAAGGTGGGGCTGGTGGAAAATGTGAAGCTCAGGGCAGCCTAGTCTGCAATGACCATGAAATAGTGGAGGAACTAAAATCCTTAGAGCAGCAAAGAGAGTATATAGCAAGTTCACTTTGACCTCTTTGAGCAGACTTTGGCCTCTTTGGGGATCTGCTTGGTGGAGTACAATGGAATAAAGCCCTGCAGGGAAGTGGAGGCCCAAGAAAGCTGGTTGATATTCAAGGATCACTTCCTCCAAGCTCAGGAGAAATGCATGCTTGCAAAGAGCAAGTCAGGCAAAAAAAAAATCCAGGAGAGCTCTGTGGATGAAAAATCAAAACCTAAAAGGAAACCTGTAGAGAATGGAAGCAGGGAAAAATAGCTTGTGAGAAATACAAAAAAATTGTCCAAGTAACCAAGGATCAGGTTAGGAAAGCTAAGACATTGATAGAATTAAATTTGGCCAGGTACGTCAAGGGCAACAAAGAAAGTTTCTCTAGGTAGGTCAGCAATGAAAGGAAGACAAAGGAAGGTGTGGGCATTCTCCAGAAGGAGACAGAAGACCTGCTTCCCCAGGACATGGAAAAGGCTATGGTATTTGACTCTTCTGCCTGTCTTCACCAACAAGTGCTTCAGCCACACCGCATCACAGAAAGAAAAGGCAGGGACTGGGAGAACGAAGAACCACCTCTTGGAAGGGATGCCATCCAGAGGGACCTCAACAGGCTTGATGGTTAGGCCGGTGCAAACCTCATGAAGTTCAACAACACCAAGTGAAAGGTCTTGTACCCAAATTGGGGCAATCCTGATCACAAGTACAGGCTGGGCAGCAAATGGATCAAGAGCAGCTCTGAGAGGGACTTGGGGGTGTTGATGGATGGCAGCATCCACTTGAAGCCCAGAAAGCCAATTTTATCCTGGGCTGCATCCAGAGCAGTGTGACCAGCAGGGTGAGGGAGAGGACCCTGCTCCTCTACTCCATTCTGGTGAGACCCCACCTGGAACACTGCATCCAGCTCTGGCATACTCAACATAAGCAGGACACAGACCTCCTAGAGTGGGTCCAGAGGAGGGCCAAGATGACCAGAGGATTGGAGCACTTCTCCTATGGAAGCAGGCTGAGGGAGTTACGGTGCTCACCCTGAAGAAGTCCCCAGGTAGACCTATAAGATGCCAGCAGAAAATCTGAAGGATTTTTCACCAGAGAAGGTAGTGACAGGAAATGGGGGAATGGCTTCAGACTGGAAGAGAGTAGGTTTATGTCAAATATTAGGCAGAAATTCTTTACTGTGAGGGTGGTGGGGTTGCCCAGAGAAGCTGTGGATACCTCACCCCTGGAAGTGCTCAAGGCCTAGCTGGGTGGGGTTTTGAGCCGCCTGGTCTAGTGGAAGGTGCCCTGCCCATGGCAGGGGGGTTAGGCCTAGATGATCTTTAAGATGCCTTCCAAACAAATAAATCTGGATCATGGATCCAGAATCTAAATCATGGATCTATGATTTTAATATTGAACATTGATTGTCAAATTGATGAAACATTGATGAAATTACTTTTTTGTTGGTTTGGGGGGTTTTTTGGGGTTTTTTTGCTTTGTTTTGGTTTGGTTTGGTTTTTGGTTGTTTTTGGTTTTGGTTTTTTTCTTTTTTCTTTTTTCTTTTTTCTTTTTTCTTTTTTCTTTTTTCTTTTTTCTTTTTTCTTTTTTCTTTTTTTAATTTAAATGTAATAAAAACAGGGAAGACTGCATAGCTATTTAAGAGTCCCTATGTGTCTTTCTGTCATGTGAAACAGGTATATGAACTGCATGTATCATCTCAGATTTACCACATCTGTGCAGATTGCCTGCATACATGGAGTGACCACATTTTTGAGAGTTTTGAGAGAATATGCCAAACATTTGGAAACCTCAAGCATTTGCATGGAACTGGGTAACATCAAGGGCAGTTGTCGAAGTTCTTTAAGCCTTGACTTCACGATGGAGTTATTAATGTGAGACAGTGTTCCTGCTTCACAAGTAGCCAAACTAAAAGTGTTCATTCAGATAAAAATTCACAGATGAAATTAGAATCATAGACTTATAAAACATTTTTGTTTGCAAGAGACTTTAAAGATCACCTAGTTCCTTGCCTACCATGAGCAGGGATAAAGTTGGTTATTAATATTCTGTTGATGTGAAAGTTCATGTTGCACTGAAGGGTTGACATCGAACGTGAGTAATGGAAGCTGGACATGTCATACAGAGCCATCTGCCATCACCCTCTCATCAGGTACTTTGAAAAGAAAATGCTTAAAATGGTTTGCTTATGTACATATCACAATTGGAATAATAACTTTTTTCTTATCTGTTCAGGTTATGTTAATTTATAGCGCACCTTTATTTTAAATCACTCTTTCTCTTGGTTGAACATAGTGTAGAGCACAATACATTGTCTTCGATTGCATCTTGCAACTGGACTGGTATACACATAACATATTTAAGCAGTATTAGAAAATACATTTCTGCTCAATTCCAATCTACTCGTTAGGACTTAACCTTGATTACAAGTACTAATTTTCACTTAATCAATGATACAGGAGTTGTTTGGGATTTTTCTTTAGAAAAAGAAAAAAATATTCCAATTCTAATGAAAACTTACAGGACTGCAGAGACTAAATGGTATGACTCTGTTTTACAGTGATTTTTAAAATCTATGCAAAACACTACTACCAATATTTCAGATAGGAACTTCTAGAAGAGATTTGTTTTTACATTAAAAAATAGTGTGACAGTTGTCTCCTTAAAATTAACACTTGGGAACAGCAACAACTTTAATTCATGTTGCCATTTATAGTTGGAAACACACTGCATTTGGAAAGCAATAATCCTATTATGTGTATTTCATGGGAATAAAATTACTGATGTTGCATCTCTGAAAAGATTATCCAAAAGGAAGGAAATTTTTGATAAAATGCTTTAACTGCTTGTTTTCTGTAACTGTCCACAAAAAGAAAAATAAATGGCCAGATATATTGGTTAAATATAATGTTAAGTTTTGATGGGAAATACAGAAATTCCATGTAGATTTCATTCTGTAATTATTGAAAATAAAAAGTGAAAGAGAGTGTTGGGATATATTTTCCTTTCCATAAAGCCTGGGAAAACCTATATCTTCCACATCTTTTTGTGGTGCCATTTTTATTGCCATGAGTAGCTCTGCAAAGATGGCCCTACAAGGAGGAGCACGCTGAGGTACAGGAAGGATGCTGCTGCATTTTCGTGCAAACTGCTGAGGAATTACAGGAATTACAGGAATTACACTGCATCTCTGCTCCAGTTCCCTTTGTGTGAAGCACTGATGGCTTCTACCTTTCTGTCTTTTTTTTCCCCCTAGAAATTGTTTATTCCTAAATGATCGCCTACTGCATCTTTGTGCGAAATGCAGTGAAACCCTGACTTTAACTGGACAGTTTGGATTCACTGACCAAAGATCACACAGCTCTCCAGATTTGCCAATTTAATTCGGTAACTTAGAGCTTTGTCAAATATAAAGATTAAAAAAAAGAAATTAATTTCAGATTATTTGTCAATAATTTTAAAATAAGTAATGTGGTTCTCTGAGTGTTAAATCTTAAACTAGAGCCATTGAAAACACTGTTATGAAAAAAAAAGATTTATATTTTCTACTACTCATAGATTATTAGTCAGTCCTCTCTCATTTATGAAGTGAAACCATCAATACTTTCAGCAGTGATAACAATCATTGAAATGTGCATGCTCTAATTTTTCACCTACATCAAAGAAAACTGAAATTCGGAAGAACAAGAACAAAAATTTTCACATTTTCTCCCATCTTCCTTGGAGAACACCACTTTAAAAAAAAAAAAAATTGAATAAAAGATCTCATTTTCAAAAACCAAATAAACAGTCTATTTGTCATGCACTAATCAGTTGTACAAGACCATTGTCAATGCTAGTTCTGTGAAAGAGGGAAAAAGGCAGAGGAAGAGAAGAAAAGATAGCCCAGTAGAAACTCCACACACATAGGTTGCCAGTTTTCCAGGACACTTACCTCTCAAGTGCATGCTACACTCTTTCACCATCCTTCTAGCTTTTAAACTCTCACTCTTTATGATGATAATGAAGAAAGCAGGCAGCAGATGCTTCATCTTAACCATGAAAGAGAGGGTAAAGCGTGACTCTGGATATTCTTCAGTAAATGAAGATCGTGATCAACAGACACTTGGGAGATTAGCTGTGTTCAAAGCGCATTCGAAAATATGGAGAAACTCATTAATGTTATATCATATTGCTGCCCTCCAGGGTTAAAGAAACAAGATAAAGTTTATGTTAGTGTAGATACAAGTGGACTACTAAATAAATAATTTAATTAGTTCAATATTTCTCTCTCTCTTGTATTGTAAAGGACCTCTCCTTTTTTCCTGATGCATGTTTCTTTTCTCCTTTTCTTTTTTTTTGTCTGTGGAAAAACAAATATCTGAGCTTTCTGTGAAGGTTTGTTTGTTGCCAGCACCTGTTATCTGCAAGCTATGATACAGGCTCTGTGAAGCCAAAGAACATTAAAAGTGAGCAAGCTCTTCAACTCTCATGATAATTAGAAACAAGATAGAAGAAGTGCAAGGGGAAAATAGAGAATGGCAGGATGTATTTTGAAAGATGAAAGGAACCTAGAAGAGCAGCAGCCTAATTAAACCAGAAGTGGATATGCTACAACCAGAGTACTCTTCTGTAAATGACACATCGTTAAAAGACATTAAAGCTTCGTTCCTGAAGAAAATTTGTTACTACTAAAATAAGAGGAGAAAAACATGAGAGAGAGATTAAATTGATGTTATAAACTCCAACTGTCTAAGAATAAAGACAAAGGGCTGAAAGAAAAATACCATTTAAATAAGCTAATTCTGGAAGACATCAGAGAAAACAAGATACAGACTATCAGAAGAAAAAAATAGCTGGTCATAAGACCTAAAATGTTGATAATAATTATTTTCATGTCTTCTATTATCCTTTTCATATGATCAAAACATTCTTCATTAACCTGACCAAGGTGTCAGAGCACCCACAATTTACTAATACTAAATATAGTGATAATTTATTGTTGCATGGGGGCTAGAGAGGTTAATTTTTCAGAAGCAATCGTTGTTTGGTACTGTAACTTTTAGTTACCCAACATTTGACTTATAACAGGCCTGCTTGCCAGAGGAGCTAAGTACTCCTTATTCCACCTGAATTCTGAAATATTTCCTGTGGCATTTTTTAAGCCCATGGCATTAGTCTCCGGTCAGAAAAAATAGATGTATCCACCAGCAGTAGCCAGTTCTTCAGCAGAGGGTTTAAGCTATGGTTCACACAAGCCCAGGGAAACATCTGAAGTAGAAAGATTTATTTCTAACTACCTATTTTTATTTTTCACATCTTGATCAAGCTGCTAGGCTATGTTATGGGCAGCAGCAAAAAAAATTAGGAAATTATTTCAGTGAAACTTTGCTGTAAAAATACTCCATTAGTGACATGATGCTTTTGCTCTCTTTTAATATGCATGTATTAGAATATAAATTCTCAAGTGTAGCTGAACAATATGTGATACAAACATCTATTAGCAATGTGCAAAAGACTAGCATTTTGCCTTAAAATCTGCAATAGAAATGGTAGCTATGGTCATTTGAAATTTTGGCTGGTCACTTAAACATCCCAGATTAAATAGTGATTCATCAAAAGTCCATTCCAGTAAGAGAGAAATAAATTTTCTTCCAGTCTTGGTTAGTTGTTTGGTTGGTTGGGGTTTTTTTCATTAAAGTAACTATTTGCCATTGGAGTTCATTTGGTTGGATGAGGGCTTGCATTGCAGAGCAATATGCACAATTAAATATGCTGAATAGAAAAGGAAGGGTGTAAAAAATTGTGAAAACATACTAGATTTTAAAAAATAAATTTCAGCACACTCATTTGATATGTGTTCGACCTTCAAAACAATCAAAATATTTTGGTCCTTAAGTCAGTACAGGAAAAAGAATAAACAAAGGACAGAAGACCCTAGTCTTCCCCAGTGTGATCTGTTGCAGCCTTATATGTCTCGAGCAGTCCTTTCTCAGCTTCCACTATGAAAAAGGATTAGCTCAAACATTTTTAAGAAATTACTGTGTTCTGCTTGCTTAAGGCAGCCCCATGAATGCAAGGTTTTTTCGTGCTGTGTCTGTGTAACTGATAAATAAATGCATTTCATTATTTATATTAATATATAGTAGAAGCAGTAACTGTGAAGCTGACATTAAAAGACAAAATTTAAATCTCCATAGATTACTGCTATGGCAGGTGTTGTTTGAAGACCAAACCTAAGCTGAGTTTAGACTTTTTGGAAAGGCAGTATTCTTGCTGTGAGCCAGGTGCCAGGAGAGGTGGACATGAAACAGCTAGTTCAGAAATCCTGTGTAAAATCATGAGCATATAGTTAGTCTGTAGTCCGAAATAACATTCGTTAGAGAGTGTGATGACCTATTCCATGTTCAGATCTCCTTTGCTGGAGGCAAACCCAATAATTTTGTCATATTAGAGGGTAAAGTGCGTAAAAGAAGGGAAGTAAGAACAAGCAGAAAATAAAGGGATCATTACCCTCCAGAGGAACTGGAAGAAGTCACATACATTCCTTTGCTGTGCAGACACTATGGGAAATTTAACCTCTTTTTTGTTAATTACTATGTAAATTCACTGTTCTGACAGTTTCCAAATAAACTCACTTTCAAATGTTATTTCATATTCAGTTTTAGCAATTCTTATGAAAGTACCAAAACTTTTCAAAATACAAGATTGGTCAGCTCTCAAGTATTATTCATTATCTTAGGATTAGTTTCAATGTATTGATTTGGTAATTCACCCTGTGTTAAACAAAAAAAACCTCTAATACTTGCGCAAGTATGAATGGATATAGTTTTTAAGAGTTTGAGTTGTGACATACTCCATTGAGAAGCTTCCTTTTGCTTTTCCTAATAGTTGTTACCTGCATAACTTTCACAAGAGGGTTTATTGTCAAACTGTCAGATAAGACACGAGTGAAAACCTGGGTCACAGCTGATACATATTCGAAAAGCACAGAAGCATTCTCCAGCCCTTTAGAATGGCAAAGTGGTAGCAGAACACATACATGGTTTTCAAGCCTCTGAAAACCGACTCTACCAGCCCTCGAAGGAGGAGTACTCACCACCTACCAGGAGGCCCAGCATAACAAAGGCAGGAGACCAGAAACTGTCAGGCAGAGACTTGGAGAGGAAAGGGTGCAAAGGAGAGAGGAAAATTTTATCAAAAACACAGGTAGACAAGAAAGAATAAATTTTAGACAGCACTTCCATCACTAAACAATACAGAGGGAAAGAAAGAAACCTTTCTTCAATACCAAATGGACTCATGAGAAACTCTGACAAAAAGAATGGAGACAGAAAATCCAATAGCAAGGAAGAGATGCAGCTGGGGTCAGTTTATATTGTGCAACAAAGGTGAAACAGGGCATGGCACAGACTGAAATTGCAGTCAATTGTGGGAGGAATCAATTCCTTTAGTGCTGCACTTATTGATATTAGTTCATAAAAGTAAAAGGAATTTGTTCGCAGATAATCCATGCACTTGTTTTGTTAATATGAATACTGAGCTGTTACTATTGTTACAAATGTTACTATTTAATACTCTAAACTGGATGAAGAACCTTTGTCCAAAGCCTCTTCCTTGCACTATGGTGTAAGGAATAAAGCAGTTTTCAGTGAAGCAGTTCTGTGTACATAGCGGTGTAAGTGAAAATACCATTTGGCCAACTGAGTGTATTTTCCTGGGGATTCATAAGGATTTTCAACAGTCATGATTTTTTTGCCCAGATCAGTAGTTTTAGTACAGCAGAACACTCTACTTTATTCTTGTGTAAAATGAATGCTTAGTGAAGATTAAAAAATGTTATTAAAAGTCAGAAAACATTTCAAATATTTAGCTTTCAGAAATGCGTTCAGAGAACTTATATTGAATTAAGAATAGATGGCATGATTAATTTTTAAACTTTTTAAACTATTTTTCTCCAAAGGAAAAAATACGATCCTGTAGGATTTATTTATAACCTAGTGGAATAGATGAAAAATGAAATAAAATTTTAAAAAAAAAGAAAAACACAACAACAACAACAAAAACCAAACAGACAAGAAGTTAAGTCAAATTTATGTGGTCTTGGATCTCCTCAGAATGTGCATCTTCTGTAAATGAAGGTCTTTTTTATAAAAGTGGCATTTTATTAGATAGAAGATTGTACTATAAAATATAATTCTCGAAAATGTTATACCTCAAATTCTATCCCTCTTTCTCATTCTTGGATGCAGGGGGAGGGGTTGATAGGAAAGGTGAGCAGGAATACATTTCATGGAAGTATATCATAATCTAAAAGACACTACCAGCTAGGGGAAATCTAAAGGATGTGCACCTCAAAATGATACCTAGCAAGTTTTTCAATCTTAAGATATTCATGAAGTTTACATTTCTGGTACTAAAATCTAAAGTTGTTCCTGGTGCCCTGTTTCACTCCAATATGAAATAATATAGCTGTGGAGTGGCAAAGATAATGAATGTTGTAAGTGACTCACTTACACTGTAGTTATAGCGCAATCACTATGTAGTGTAACTTATCACAGAATCATTGATTGGCCTGGTTGGAAAGGACCTCAGACATCACCTAGTTCCACCCCTCTGCTGTGGGCAGGGACACCTTTCACTAGACCAGGTTGCTCCGAGCTCCATCCAAGCTGGCCTTGAACATTTCCAGGAATAGGGCATCCACAATTTCCCCAAGCAACCTGTGCCAGTGAATGCTGTTGTGCATTGTCACTGCATGTTCTTGTAAATGGTCTATCTCCATGTTTCTTGTAGGCTTCCTTCAAGTACTGGAAGGCTACAATTAAATCACCCCAAAACCTTCTCCTCTTCAGGCTGAACACTCCCACATCTCTCAGCCTTTCATAATAGGAAAGGATCTCCATCCCTCTGATTATCTTTGTGGCCTCCTCTGAACTCGCTCCAACAAGCCCATGTCCCTCCTGCGCTGGGACCCCAGCTCTGGATGCAGCACTCCAGGTGGGTCTCACCAGAGCAGAGCAGAGGGGCAGAATCCCCTCCCTCCCCTGCTGCCCACGGGGCTCTGGATGCAGCCCAGGACACGTTTGGCTCTCTGGGCTGTGAGTGCCCATGGCTGGGTCACGTCCAGCCTCTCACACACCAGCACTCCCAAGTCCTTCTCTCAGGGCTGCTCTCAATCTGTCCATCCCCAGCCTGTGTTCATACCAAGGACTGGCCTGAGCCAGGCACAGCACGTTATACTCGGTCTTGCTAAACCACGAGAGACTTCCATGAGCCCCCTTCCTGAGCTTGTCCAGGTCCCTCTGGATGGTATTCTCTAAGCACTTTATGAAACAGTACTTTAGAATTGATTTTTATAATCGAGTGCAAAAGAAGCATAACCATCAGCAAAATCTACTGTTCAAAGTAATTAATGTTG
This sequence comes from Melanocharis versteri, assembly GCA_013397845.1. NCBI lineage: Eukaryota > Metazoa > Chordata > Aves > Passeriformes > Melanocharitidae > Melanocharis > Melanocharis versteri. The sequence continues at coordinate 135,420 of VZTG01001721.1, forward strand.
CCACAGGGAATGCAATGCTACAGATCTGTGTACAGTGATTCTGATTCCTTGTTTCTTTGTGTACTTGCATTTGGCCAGTGCTGGTACAAATTTGGGTCATGCTGACAATTAATATTCACTTTCAGCTGTTGGCCGCTTTTTCAGTCATCACAATTAACTCCTGGTTCAATATAATATCTAGAGTGGCATAGTCTCTCATATATATATATGATAAATTAGATAGATAGATAGATAGATAGATAGATAGATAGATAGATAGATAGATAGATCAACTGCCCTAATAATGGTATTTCTTATTAACATTAGGTAGGTTATGCTTCCATGCCTGGTCAGCAGTCAACTACTTTGGGGTGTAATGCTGGAGATTGTGGCACCTGTCTTACTCTTCTTGACATGTTCTGTAAAGGAATAAACATCAATGGCCCTTCAATTGTGCTTGCATTCATTGGGGATGCAGCCTTCAAAGAAGCAAAGAAAAGATCACACTCAACTGGTGAGACTTTCCACTTTGCTGGATGAAAAGAGCAGACTTGTCAGTCACTAAGTGAAAAAGGAGCTAAGGTCATGAAACAGGCCCGGCTAAGTTCTTTCATTAACTATGTTCCTTAAAGGGACACAGAGCATGAGCAGCTTACTGTTGTCCCAATGGATAGGTGAAAACTTGCAATCTGCACTAAGAGGGAAGAAAAGAAATGGAGAGGAGATGTACTTACAATGCCTTATTATCCTGCATTGTTCCAATAAATTGTATTGTTTCTTTGCACAGCCAGTAAATGTTATCATATCTACATTTCTTAATTAAGAATCCACTGCTGATGTTGATAGCATGTCTCCTGCAAACTTAAGGCTGGACAATTTGTCATCGCATTAACCTCTTTGGACAGTTAAGCCTCAGGGGGCTCAGTCAATCAACAGCTGTAGAAAAGAGCTGCATTTCAAATTTTCTTATTTATAGGACTTGAATAAGCAATGAAAGTGGGTGCAAAACACTTTAGAACTAAATGTACTATTATCATCATAACTGGCAATCTGAACATATGACATTCAAAGTTGAGAAAATTGCTTATGTTTCAGGAGACTCAACAGAGTTAATCGGCAATCAGAGATCGCTCAGCTGATATGCAAAACTAGAATGGGGAAGAAGGGCAGCAAAATGCCAAGGAAAATGGTGGAGATGAACAGAAAGAGGTTGTTCAATCAGTAATGTCAGCAGCAGAAGGTGCATTAATGCACTTATCGTCAATTTTCTCATGTACATCAGCAGGGGAATGCCCACAGAGACCAGGGATGGGGCATGGTTATGCCCTACCCCAACAGGTATCCAAGTACTGCATGTAATGTTCTGTGTTGAAAAAGACAAGACAAAGCACACAGTGCTTTAAATTACTAACATATACATGTGGTACTGGGATGACCACCAGAAAGCTAAGGAACATCAGTGTGTGGGATAATCGACCTGATAATTCTGAGATGGAGATCTCAGCTTCTACTGACAGATTTAACTATGTCTGTCTGAGTTCCAAGGCCACAGCATTAAAAAGACAGTCAGGCCCTGGGTTTCTGGCTCCTGCAAGACCATTTTAGTCTGTATTTTCAGTGCCCTGGCTGTGTGTGTGTGAGAACATGCTAAATATTATAAGATGCAAAATTTGTTTTTCTGTACCTATTGTCTCCCCTGTGCTTAGCAAACATGTATCCAGAACAAATACAGGTATCCAGAGCAAATACATACACAGAGCATAACACACTGAAAAGGACAGTGAGCAAATGTAAAGACCTTGCTGCTGCTGACACTTCAGTTCTGCCAAGCTCTTCCACTCCCATTTCATAGATCTGTTTTTATTTCATATTATTGTGACCACGTAAAAATGGGCTGGTTCACTTTTATTCATTCACAGTTCTACAGCAAGTGGTTTGCAGTGTCGAGGTGTTGAAGTCTGGAAGCTGTGGGTCATATTTTCAGACCATATACATCAATATAGCTCTAGGGAAATCATTAAGCAAAACCTTTTGTACCAGACAGAGAGCAGCAGTCCTTATCCTAAACCTGTAGCACGTGGATTTCTAAATCGACAGCAATAACTTTTCTACTCAGCTTCTTTTCCTTTAAAGCTTAGCTCATCTTAATAAAACTTAACCCATCTTAAATCACATATGTGTATCCTTACAATTTTAAACATTGATATCTGCCATTTCTGTTATTGATTTGTTCCTCCCTTTATACTGCGTCAGTAAATTATTCTTGTGGAAATTATGTTTTATGACATATCTTAGGAGCACACAGGACAATTTGAGGATACTAGTGTAGATTCTCCTAATTTGCAGAAATCAGGCACACATCAAAGTGATTAAATGTTCAAAGCCCAAAACAAGTTTTTTTTCTCTAGTTAGTTTGTGGCTTAGGTTTCAGTGTGAGAAATTATGTCTAAATTACATCTGTAAATTTTAACTCGTATTTAGTAATATGCCTGCAGATCCCTTCCGTATAAAATCTTGAAATGCCGCAATTAATCTGACTGTCCATAAAATCAAAATTTCAATCCTTAAAATGAGAAATGTAGTAAGAAGTGCTATTGACAGCACTGGAATACATATTTTCAAATTAAATAATTTAAGATCAATTGGTTTTGTTTTTTGGTTTTGGGAAACAAAGGTAAGAAAGGAAAGAAAGGAAAGAAAGGAAAGAGGGGAAAGACGGGAAAGAAAGAAGGAAGTAAAGGAAGGAAGTAAAGGAAGGAAGGAAAGGAAGGAAAAATAGGAAGGAAAAATAGGAAAAATAGAAAAGGAAGTAAAGGAAGGAAAGGAAAGAAAGGAAGGAAAGGAAAGAAAGGAAGAAAAGGAAGGGAGGGAGGGAGGAAGGGCAGAAGGGAGGCAGGGAGGCAGGCAGGCAGAAAGCAAGAAAGCAACAAAGCAAGCAAGCAAGAAAGAAAGAAAGAAAAAGAAAGAAACAAAACCTTTCCTCATTGGTAAATGTTTTCTTCCAGTCTTGGAAACAAAAGTGGGACAGCTCCACAAAGAAACATTCTAAAACAAGAACGGATCAAAGCAGTTAATGCTAAAAATATTACTCAGCTGCCATAGAGGTACTTGGAATACTCCCACTAATTTCAAATTTTTAAAACGTCTTTAGAGAAAATTTAGAGACAAGTTTAGTGGAGTAATGGATACATAAGGTCTCGCTCTCTTCTGTCTTACAGGAATCAACAACAAGTTAAGGTTTTAGAGGAGTCATGTAAGTATTAAACAGTTGTTATAAAAAACAATTAGCCTATTAAGTTAAAATACTTGGATTAAAACAGTTAATGCTAAATACATTGAAATTGAAGTTCATTAAATTGCCCTGTTCTAAGACTGGAATTTAACCAGTGGTGAAAAAACCTGACAAAATATATTTAAAAAGTCAGCATCTAATCACAGTTTTAATGTTCATTAAATTAATTTTCACAATTATTTACAGATGTACTACTGCCAGGATATAGGCTGCTGTGTGTCAGTATAGTTTCAGGTATTAGTAGATAAAAATTATATCTTTGGGAAAATGGCCTCTATACTATTGCAGGACAATTCTTAGTTTAGAAATAAGAAAATTGTATTGAATAATTTAGAGAATATTCTGGAAAATTGTATTTGAGCAATAATAAACATGTCTTATATATGTCTTTCTCCACAGAAACGACAAAGGACACATGTCATCTACCGATCTCAGCTGTAGTGCGTAAACATTCAGCTCAAGTTTTTTCCCCAAATGTGTCTTTTGGTCTTCCATTCAATACCTGTGTCAACTGCTATGATAACAATCATCTAAATAAACACTATTATCCTTTTATTTCTGATGGAAAAAATTATTTTACTTGGATAAAACACCAGAGCAGGAGAAGCTAGGGGAGAAAACACCTTACAGGATTTATACCCATAGATAGTACCAAACCAAACACAGAAGACAATTTCCTGATGCCTGCACTCTTCTACAGGCTGACTTCTGTCTATCAATGTGTTCCAGCTTACAAACCGTACTCAAACAGGTCTGATAGCAATTGACAGGGGTTTCCAGGTGTGTAATTTTTTTCCTTTTATTTCGACTTGCATAAAATAATAGTCCCATATGGAAATCCGTTGCTACCACTTATTTTTTGCAGTTTTAAAAAGTAATTTTCATAGTTCCCACATGCAGATCACATGGAGGAAGTAATGAACATCTAACACCAGGCAGTCTTTTGCCCTGACTCTCTCAGCTGCAAAAACACGCACAAAGCCCAGAATTGTGTTTGAGATAACAGACTTAAATGAATTCCCAACAATTCCATATCCCCATAAATAATGCTTAATATTTTTTTAAAACATCAGCAATAGGTTCAATGCTTCACTAAAAATTGCAGCCAAAGCCATGATGCAACATACCCCAATTAATGTAATATACTATAAAACCTCTTTAAATATTATTTCAATCCCAGACATTGAATGATATATTGTCTAATGGTCTGACTGTCAGAAAAGGAATCCAAATTTCTTGCCAAGATACTTGAGGTAGCACCGTAGCAGGAAAATATGGCCTTCCATTTATTTGTCTCCTCTGCGTGAACTGAACATCTTTCATTCATATTTAGTTAGGAGGTATTCCCCAGGCATTCAAACCTCATAGCCTAATTCCAGTTTGAGATTTGATTATCCACCTTAATCCCATTAGACACTGATCTTTTAAACAGCAGGAAAATTGCTGACAAAATGCCACCAAGAACATTAAAATTCCATTCACAGGGGGAATTTAATATTACAATTAGTTGCAGTAGCAACATAAGCATTGTAATTGTTTACATTTATTTAGTTACTGAGTGAGAATTAAAAAATGCTGAATGAAATGAGCAATTGATCCATAAGTGAAAAAAAAAAAATTAAGAAGGAAAGCAAGACAACTTCAAATTCTAAGCAGACTAACTTCCATTTGTTTCTAACTTAGATAATTTTAATCTAGTACTAGAAAATTGATACTTTCTTCTCTAAATAAATGAAATACAGGTATTTCTTTTACACTTGTAATTATAAGAAAGAAGCATTTCCTCACGGAAATGTGTGGTATAAAGAAATCTGAAGTTTTCCATCATTTGGGGAATCGACCTGAGGGCAAATGCTTAGGGCCCATTTGAAAAACCAGCTGTACTGGAGAGGGTCTCATTTATGTTTCCCTTTACTGAACCCCTGGTCTTCTAAGTGACCAGTTTCCGTGTTTCGCCCTCTTTAATACTTGACTTGTCTGTATAGCAACCTAGGCCTCTCTTGCTACAATTTAGGCCATGACCTCTTTTTCTGTCCATCATAGTTATAGACAGTACATTTCTCTTTCCTCTGTGCATATTTGAAGGTCATTACGCTCAAATGATGGAATGGGCAGACAATAACCTCATGAGCTTAACAAAGGCAAATGCAGTGTCCTGCCCCTGAGGGAGAGTACCTTCCTACATCTGCGCAGTCTGCTGCCCAGCTGGCTTGGGAGAAACCACACAGAGTGGGACCCAGTGGATAATGTCTTAAAAATGACTTCATCTTTTTGTTTTTCTAGGCAAGTCTTCCCATAGATGTGTTCGTGCAGGAAAAGGAGTCACTGAGAAGACACAGATCACTCTTCTGGTGGGTGCAGAGTGGAATATAAAGGTTCGACAGATACAAAGTCAAACACGGGAATTTCCAGCTGGACGTATAGCCAATTCTTCCCCGTAAAAGTGTTTAAACACCAGAACAGGTTACTTACTCAGAGAGGCTGTGAAATCTCCATTATCCCTGCAAGTTTGGAAACCTCAGCTGGACGAGGTCCCAGGGAAGCTGATTTAAGTCTGAATTTAGCCCTGCTCCAAGCATTTCTGCAAGGTATACAAAGTCTTAATCATAACCTTCAGCAACTAGTAGCAAGTGAATTAAGAGATAGAAAATCTGAACGCTTTTAAAGGAGAGACAAATAATAATAATGCACTGGAAAACAGACTAAAAATGGTCAGGATGAGAGCCTTCTCACATGCTGAAAAAATGCATAGAATTCAACTGGTACAACACTACAAGAATTTACCAGCATATTTCAAGGTATTTTATTCTTAATGCACCATGTGTCTTTGGACATTAACTTATAGATATACCTTCTATCCTTGCTAGCCCTTCCTACACACTTTTCTATAAATTATATTCCAAATCTGCAAAAGACAGCATATTGTGTCTTTATATTCAAGATTCTATTTTTTTTCAAAAGAGTCACTCCAGATTTGTAAAAAAAATTAGAGATATCCTAGAGTTGTTAAAAATTTTAATTTTATTCTCCTTATTAAAAAGAGAGATATTATTTTAATTACTTCTATATTCCTATGTGGTAGTATATTTTTTTTCCTTTTGTATTTTGCTGTGTTTAAAGACTACCTACTCTGGTAATGAGCATACATGTAAACAAGGGGAAAATGTAGTAGTTGAAGGGAAATTCATAAAAGCATGCATAAGTGTGTGCAATTGTGAACATAACAATACACATTCACAGTGATGAGAGTTACTAAGCCATCTCTACATGCAGTAGCAACATGAACAGTAAAATATTCAATGAGTTATATATATCTCTGTTATTTTTCAGATTTTTCTCTGAGAAGAAGTATTTTGGATCCAAACTATTAAATTATAATAAGAAAGTTTTCATTTCCTCCCTGCTTTTTCTAGTCATCCTTTCTGAAAAGGCACATTGATTCTACAGGGCCCTTACTGTACTGTAAATCCAATTCCATACCACAAAGAATATTTTTGTTTGTTTTCTGCATGTATCTTTGGGTTGGGGAGGCCTGGCTATTTATATTTATACAATTTTATTAGAATAGGGAACAAAAGGGGAAATTTCATATTAGTGTAAAAGAAACTATGAGAGTTTTTACTCTGAACTGCACAGATTGTTTTGTTGTGTCTGCTCTGAATTGCATTTTTCCAGACCTGGAATAAGATAAAGGAAACATCTAATATGCAGTGACTTCCTCCTGTTAACATTTTGAAGGATTGCTCAGATGAGCCAATCCGGCTTTCATTCCTTCTCTGAAAAATCCTTCCTGTTCATAACAAGTGCTTTAAGATGTGAATATAGGAAAGGTCTGCATCAGCCTGCCATCAGTGACCACTGCTGACCAGAACTGGAAAGCACCAGATAGGCAGACATCTGCTGCCCTCTTTTGGAATATGTAAGTGAAGATTCAGGGGATGATTCAATGTGGTTTTGTTTTTATCAGATGTTTCCCTTTGCTACGTTCATCACAATCAATGGATTTTTAGTCAACTTCTTGGCTTACTAAATTAAAAATTCATTGCTGGATTAGGTACTTAAAATTCTGCCAAAACAAAAAAAGATTATTGGGATGGATTTTTTAGGTACACAAGACATTTGGATACATTGAACACATTCTTTAATAACTGAGTAATTGAGCATTTATTTTAATGGATAACTCTCATAATTTTTTCTATCAATTTTAATAAAATGGCTTTATGCAAATATGTGAAGTGTGTGATGTGTCCTTGAAAAAATAATAGAGTTGGTCTTTCTGTTGTAACAGAAAATATAATTCATAAAGAGTGGTAATGTCTCTTTATGCGTAATAACTCTTTATTCATTATTTATTCTTTATTGATTCTGCCTTTACTTTGACCTGACTGACATTTCACTAAATATTAGAACTAATAAACTAAGAATCAAATGAGATGCCCCATAAAATTTTAATCTGAAATACTACAGAAGTCTAAGTACCTTATCAAAATTGTCATCACCTACAAACACAGCAAGGAAATTATCAGCAACCTATCAGAGGCTTAAAGTGGGGCATTAGGACAATAGAAACAGGATACAATACCCATCAAGGTAATCAGAACTGTACCAGAAAAAAAAATGGCCGTTTGAAAGCGATGAGGAGTGTTTTGAAGTAGTTATGGTAGTAAATTAAGGAGCTTCTACTAAGCAACAGAGGTTGCTAAAGATAACATCATTGTATGCACAAAGGAAAGTCCATTTACACTACAATCACTGTACACACAGGTTAATCTGTACCAATATTTTTTCCTGGCCTTTTTTTTTCATCTTTTCATCTTTTCTGTATATGACAGAAAATATTTTTGCTGTAGTTGAAATTTTGGGCGGGGAAACCGCAATCAAATTAAATGAACCTTTCTTATCCTTAAAAAATAGTATCCTGTACCATTTTTATACATGATAATTGTTTCATTGTTGTGCTTTAATGAACATGCTCTGTTGTAAAAACAGACTAGGAAAATTCCTTTTGTTATCAAAATCTCTATAAAAGCACTTTATAATAGACTACACTAAAATAAATTCTCTATGTTATATGACAGATTTCAATCTTAGAGGAAGATCCTGAGACCACTATTTCCTGTGTTTAGGTAGTAGCTCTTGGACTTTCATGCAATGTCAGTTTTATGTCTAGACCAGGCTCTATCAAGCTCCAAATTCTAATTCTGCTGGGGGTTTAAAATTTGTAAGACGTTTGTGAACTGGCTGATTCTGAGTCAGAGAATACAGTTACTAAGGTGTGGGAGTCTAGAATTAATTACATTGCTTGGTGTGATTTCTGTCATCGAGGCTACTAAAGTAACTTTAATGTTGACAGTGATTTATCAACACCATCAAATATGAGGAACAGGATGGTAAGGAACTGTGAATCTTTTAGAAGTTAACTATATATTGACAAATTTGGCACATTCAATGTGATGGCTCTACAGCCCCTATTCAGTGAAATATCATTAAGAAAAGTTCTTACATAGTACCTTTGCAAAACAGGGCTTACGTTCCAGAGAGGAAGTTAAAAAGATACACAGAATTCTAAAGCTTTCTTGGATTATATACAGTGCTGAAATATATCTTCTTCTTTACTTACCCGTTTATTAGGCTTTCAACCTTAGAAATATTTTGGCTTTAAAATACAAAATTTAAGTTATACATTATATGGTTTTTTGCAGTATAAATATTTTTCTCATTGCTCAGAGGGACCCAGGATCCAGATCAACCCTTACAATTACCCTGTCATTTTCCTGTTGATTCTGGACCTAGTAGGAACAACAGTGTTCCTTTCTGTCCATTTTAAAAATTTTGAATCATTTAATCTCTTCCATAATTTGTTTTTTGCCACAGTATTTTTCATGATTCTCAGCTAACAGGCTTAATTAAACTAGAACAATCAAATCCAGATTGAGGATATCCCTAAAATGTTGTTTTGGAAAACCTGAAATATATTTTTATTGCCCACTACATCCCCATTAACCATGTTTATTCATTATTTACTTATTTGCTAGTATATTATGCATGCTATGTGTGCATATATACTATAGTAGAAGCAATTCTGACCACACTGTGTAAGTCCATTAACAGTACAGGTCTTTAAAAAATCAGTGCTTTTTTTACATCTTTCACAGAAACTCAAGGAATAATGTTCATCTAAGCCTACCAAGTCAAAAAAAAAAGAAGCACTTCATCCACCAGAAACACAGTTCACTCTGATTATGCTCTAATTCTTGAAATCAAGAGAAATTTCCCTACAATTAGAAAAATCTAACTGGTTTTAAGTGGAGTCTGCAACGATTTATTAGTTTGTCAGCCATCAATATTAGAAATCTACTGAAGATTTATCATCTGCTATCATAGAAAATTATTTTTATTTATTTTTTACTTCCATTTCACCTGCAGTCAGAAATTTGAAAACTTTCTCAGCCACAACTAGAGCATAATTTCTCTCAGAGGTACTTCCAAATATACAATCAGTCATTCCCATCGATAAACTATGATGACTTTAGAAAGTGGTACATGGAGAAGAGAGTGCAGAAACCACAGCACTGACAATCTCAGACAATAGATCATTACAATGTCCTCCAAGGCCATCAGTGGAATGGCTCATCTACTGTCTTTACAATTCCCCATGTAGCTATTCAGTAGAACTGATTGTGATAAAGAATTTGTATAGGTGGCATTAGAGTTTCCATAAAAGATCTTAATAGCTTATGTTGTAGTAGGTGTTATAACCCTATTTTGAACATATCTTTCCAACTATACCTGCAAAAATCACAGTGACATGGCTGCATTGGTAAAAAGCAGATATTTGTTTTTGCACATAAAATCTGAGTGTACGTATATCTACACTTAGAGATTTTGGCTTTTTCCTAGAGTGATGATGAATGTCATAATTAAATCAAACAGGATCTATAGCCAGAATAGACTTACTATTAACCTGACATGTTCAGATTTTATCTGCTTTCTTCCATTCGCCAACCGTGACATGAAACTTTCTAAACATGTAATAACTATTGTATCATAAAATTATATTTTTATTTATGCGGTCTGTAAGCCTTCCCTGCTCCTATCAAGAGCTTTTTTCCCCCATAAAGTCGTTAATTGGCTTCACAGTTTAATTTACTTATACCATAAATTGCATGCTGCCTGAGTACTATAATATAGCAACAAGATGTCAATATTCATGAAGACATAAGGATACCACATACACTATAAACTCACACCACCTTAGCTCTTTCAGTAATGTGTTCATATCTTTAGGGTCATACCTTTTAGGCGTCTCAATAACCTGAGAGAAGTAAAAAAGACATATATAGTGCATTTCCAGGGGACACATGATGAGTGCTGTTTCATCATATGTGCAGTATGAGCTCTGTCTCTCTCCAGAGATCTTCAAGGGTTTAGGATAATAGGAAGGCAAAGAGAGATAGAGAGAGGTGAACCACAGCTGTCAGCTTTTTTATTCCTAGTTCTGGTTTGCTTAAGGGTTTTAAAACTGTCACTAAGATCAAAAGCCTAGCACTTAAGACAGCCCTCAGGCAGTCAAAGAACAACACTTTCATGTTTAGTGCCTCCCACCAGAATTCATAATATAGAGGCTGCCTATCCTTTCTACAACTGAGGCATTTCCTAATTGGGTATAATGGATACTAGCAAATGTGTATGCCCTCAGATTTCCTGCAAATCTTCTGTATATGCCCGTTAAGAATATGTGAAAATATATGCCAATATACTGAGGAATACAATATGCATGTACTTCCAAATGTCTAGTTCTGTCTGGATACCCTCTACAAAGGAAACTTCACATGACTGTATGTTCCTCTAATCTGGGAAAAAGTCATGCCCACAGCATTCTTTGCTATCCTCGTCCCTCTGTATTGGCAACCTGTCTTAGAAATTAGCTGCTGGCCATCCCACTTTGAAACATAACTATCAATCTCTGTATGAAGATGTATCTGGATATGAACCACAGATACCATCCAGACGGGTTACTGGATAAAATCTCTGAGACATCTGGTAATTCTATTTGTAAGAACTCTTCCTATCGGTTGTTGAATTTCTAGTTTTATATTGAGTGCTACTCACTGACAGGCTTCAAGACAAAATTCACATTTAAATAGTGCTAAACCATATATGTGTTCTTTTAATGTAACCAAATATAAAATAAGATGTGTAAATAGAGAAGATTGATCATTTCTTGGAGGCTTTTTTTGGCCTGTATTTCTGACTCATTGTCAGAAAAAAAAATGTGTTTAGAACAATATTCCCAGAAAGAAGATACTTTAATTTGCCTCTGAAGTAAATACTTTCAAAAGGAAAAAATGAGCAAATTACTAATGTCAAGAACTTCATCTGCACAATATTCTTCAAAAAAATTATTACAATAGCTAAAATTCTTAGAAGCGTATTACATTTTAGCAATATCATAATTGTTTTGGTGACCATTCCTTGAAAAAAAAATTAAAAAGAAGAAAATTACAGGCAGTCATTTTTAACATGTGACATTTGAGTACATGCTATGTTGTAATTCCTAGGAAAGTGTCTTCATCAGAAACCACAAAAAGTGCACCCCATGGAGCAGACAAAGTAGTATTTATTCAGCTCTATGATGACATTACCCATGGTCTAGCCTTGGCCACTCATTTCCTGGGTCATTCTGAACAAATTGATCCATTTTTGTCCTTTTCTATAAAACAGAGACAATGACATTACCTCCTTTGGGAAGCTCTCCAGTATCTCCTGATAGAAAAGGTTGTTAGGCTGTAACTTACAGCCTCATCAGAACCAAAATAATTTTTTTTATTGATTGTCAGCGAATGCAGCTTTTTCAGGACTTCCAGCTTTCTTTCTAACACTTTCAAATTTCAAGTCAGTTATGCTGAATCATATTATATGGCTTCCTATATATCTGTACAGCACCCAGTACCGAGATATTTGCAACCTGATGGAGTGCAACAGGGATCATAATAGCAGTAAATTGTAAGTTTAGAGAGGTTTCCAAAGTCCGATACTAGGGAGAAAATTTTTTCAGAATTCTGACTTTTAGAGTAACTGTTTCTCAAACAGAGCAGGTTTTCCCATTTCAGAGAGATGCTTAACCTCTGCCCGGAACCACAGTTTGGATCATGGCAGCCTTTTGTCAGCGTAAAATTCTAGAGTCATTGTATGAAAACTGATGGTGAAAAGGAATCTATGGCAATTGAAATACAACATCTATTTCAGTGCCATTTCATTTTGAGTTTCGTATGCATTTGCTAGAGCTAAGTGTTGTGGTACCTTGTGTCCTTATTGACTTATTTCTGTCATGACATATTAGTTGCAATATGGTATAACAAGCTGTGGCACAGTAACCCACTACAATCCAGTGAAACATGGTACATAGGAAACTTCACTAAAGTGCTTTTTCTCCCTTCTACAAAGATCAGACCATCTGACACCTACAGTCATCACAATTTGAAAGAGTAGATGACACTGCAAGGCAAATGGAACTATGATGTTATTACAGGATTTGAAATGTGTGAAGTACAGTCTTCTAATTCTACACAGACAAACAGAAAGCAATAAACCATTCAGGTAATATGTGAAACAGCCAAACTGTAAAAATTGCACAGGAGTTATGTAAGAGAATTTTGTAGTAATGTGTGGTGTTAGATTGCTTTTATACACTCTTCAAACTAACAAAAAGCATGAGAGAAAAGCTCTGAGCCTGTGTTTTCTGCATTCTATCACAGTAAACCACAAACCACTATTCCTGTAACAAAATCTCTCTAAAAAAATCAATCAAATTATATAGTTACCAATTAAGAACACCCCACAAATACATAGTTTTAAGATAACTGTGTGAGAAAATGTTTGACATAACTGTCATAACCTTTGAATCAAAATTCTTATAAGAGTTTATCATACTTCTAATAATTTTAATAAAGTACCAGGAGGCTTATTCATTTTCACTTGATTCAAAATAAATCTTGAATTGATATTGGGTGCAGCTTCCTGCTCTGCTCTAAATATGTAGTCTCTTAGTGCTCCCATTCTCCACTGCTAAAATGGAAGAAAAAGTCTATACTGTTGCTGTCAGAATAAGTGGGGTCTAAAGGACCATAATTTCTCACCCCTCCTGCTTGGTGCAGCCTCAATTGCTCTGAACAATGTGCTTTCTCAGTCAGATGACAAGGAAAGGACTACAGCACAGCAGTGCTCAGCCCCGCCCTGGAAGAATCTCTCTACCACACTGCATGACTGGGGGAGTTACATAAAGCCAGAGCATGGCCTAGTTAAAAAATCAAAGCCAGCGAGATGCCCTTATTAAGGTCTAGATTTTGCGAGACAGCTGCCGTGGGAGTCTGACAAAATATGCTGTCTCTCACCCTTGAAAACACCATGAAGCTGTTCCCTACATTTTCCAAGTCCTACATGACTGATCCTAGCAAAACTAGACTCTCTATTGCAACTGCCTTTCCCACTTATGCTAAGTAGTTTTGATATTAATTAATTTGAGTTTGATACTTATGTTTGGTAAGGAAGAAAAACACCCCTTTCTTAATGAAGGGTGTCAACTATTTATTCTTCAGACATTCATCACGGCATTTGCCAAATTTTCAATAAGACATTTGGATCTTACAATTGAGTGCACCCTCAATTAGCCGCAATTATTTTATTTGTGCATGTACAAAAACAAGGCATCTAAAGAAGGACTTTGCGTTTAAACTATTCAAAGTAGTCATTAAAAACACCTTCTGTAAATCTCCGAGAAAGAATTCCTTCTTTCAATTCTCAGAGCCTGAAAACATTCTGGACACATGAAGTGAGTGAAGAAGTGTCCATCTTAGCATTCTAGACAAGAATTCTATACACATTTTTTTACATGTAAGTTGAAAGCAATGTCAGGCACATTAGGCTATAAACCCTAATAAAATTGTGAAAGCTATTATATATTTAAAGCTATTATATCTGGAAAATACCCAGTCTACCTCTTGATGCCTTTTATCTATATTCATTAATATTGCTGCAGCAGTCTGTGTTCTAAAAGTTCTGCCTGATGGTTCAGAGGCTTGTCATGGAATGCACTGTACATGCAGTGATGTAAAAGCTTCCAGTGGAGACATGTGAGAGGCTACTGGCAGTGCTAAAGACTACAAAAAAGACAAGATGGGAGAACTGGAGTAGGAGCTCTAAAGAAAGAACATTGTGTCATGTGGCCCAACTGCAAAATAGAAAAATTGCATGCAATTATTTTCCAAGCTGAGTGTGATGATGTGAAAGGGACGAACTAATGATGATGCACTCTGCTTGTTAGAGGTATTTCCTTCCTGCAGCTCAAGGTTACAAGTGCTCTTTGCTTGGCTTTTTTTTTTCTCCCTTCTACTAGAAATGTGATGGTTACAAAAAAATTCTGTAAACAGGGAGTTAATAACACTCCAAAGACATTATGAAGTAATTTTAGTTCCTAATGCCAGACATGCAGTCTTGGCAATATTTTTTTCCTGAATTCAAGCATCCTGTATTGATTGATTAATTATTCTACCAATGAACTAACAAATATTGACCTTATAGAGTTGAGCAGCATTTAGCCAAAAGTCAGTAATCCACATCGATCACTTAATGGAACATCAAAGCTCAGCATCTCTGACAGTTTTATGTCATTCAGCAAAAATCTGTCTATATTTTGATGATACCTTGACCTTTCTTATTAGGCATCCTTGGAAGAAAACTAAGAGCAATAATAAAATTAAACCTGTGGGTTATACTTTGTTATCTATTGTGAAACAGTCACTGTGATAGAACGCTTCCTTCAGATTTACCTACAAACAGGGTCTGCCTGTCTTTTAAAAACTAAAAATACCATTTTCTAGTTCTACAATCAAGCATCATGATATACAAATGTGATTTTATGACATCAGAGTACTAGGAAAAAAAAGGGGGAAGGTGCTGGTGTATGTATTTTTTTTGTAAAAAAAAGAAAACTCAAACCCACGATTTCAAAATAGGACCGTGAAGCCTTCTTAATAGCTAGGGATCTGTCTATGCAGCTGTCACGGCAGCAATTCGATTCACCCTGCCTGTGCACAAGAGCTATTACTAACATCCCTGATCAGGTACACAGAACAGGGTTACTGCTACAAGCCCTGAGCAGATACAGAGAACACCCTTGCTAAGATTATTTACTCTGCTTCTGGGGTATGTTTTCGATGCCTAAACCTAGCTAATGTGCATTTTCACACACAGCAAACATCGCAATCACGTATGACTGAAAGCATAGATGTACCCTGAGGGGATTAGTGAGAGGCAGTAGCAGCTGATGGGGAAGGTTTCTCGCACAGCTTCCCTCTGCAGAGAATCAAAGTGTCCAGAGTGTTTGCATTAGTGGCTGGCACCTCAAGCCAACTCACCTCACTTCTTCAAGCTAATGCCAATCATTAGGATAGTGAAATATCCCATTATACAGCTACTCCGGTATTATTTTAGCCAGAAGTAAACTTCGGTTTACACTAAGTAAATCCCAGATCTCTGGGTGACAGGAGCAGTGGAACAATGACGAAGAAAGCATCGAAGTTAAACAGGGATAGAAGGAGAAGGTAGAGGATTATCACTTCCATTCCTTAACCCCAGCAGCTGAAGTAGTTCCTCCCTTTGCAAGAAGCAAGTCTAGGAAATCTCCTCCTTCTAGTTTTACAGACGGCTCATTCTAATCTTCTTGTCTTTATTATTAAAGTATCACTTGCCTAGAAAAAGGTGCTGTAGGAAACACTAGCAATCTACTGGTATTTACTTACCTAAGCAGCTCATGAGGCTCAGGCAACAAGTGCTCTGAATCCATTGCTTCATTAAGCTGGTTTACAGACAAAACTAGTCCAGCCACCCCTTTCCGTAACTTTCAAAGATGTTCCTTTGATCCCAGCCTAAAATGGATAAATATACATTGCTGTGATGTCTCCTACTCAATGCTGTTGCATAAAGAAATATGTGAGTAGGGTCCATCTGAATTGTGAGAAATGAAAGTTCTACTGAAAGCCAGAAGAGAAAATACAAAGAATTTCAGTCTTAAAGCTTGGGAAGACTTTGATCACAACAATCTGGGTATAAGAGGGTTCTGATTCAGCCCTCTGAGTATGTTGCTACTGTAAGTCAAGATTGTTACCATAGAGGTGTCTTAATGATCATTATTTCTTATTCACTGACACAATAATTCATCACTTCAATTACTCTAGTCATTTCACTGGGACCTCATGAGAAAGTCCCTGGGGTTGGTGAAATCTTTCTTTTTTACTAATGTTAAGTTGCATCCAGGTTGTTTTTTTGCTTTGAGTGGCTGATTTTTATTGATAAGAAAATTTTTCAAGCTGTATTGGTGAGCTTTTCAAATATTTTGCCAAGAGAACATTTTAAACTGGTTGCCAACTAAATTGGATGCGTGAGTTACCAAGACAAAATGGCACAGTTCAATATTAAAATAGATTATGCTTGTGGTTCGATACACCTCTGAGCATTTAACTTTTATATCTGCTGCTGATGGAGCCCAATTTTGGGCACACAAGTAAGAAACCAGATTTTGAAATTTGCCCAGAAACCAGTAAGCCTTAAAAAACTAACCTTAAAGAGACCTGAGATTTTTGAAAATGATGGGATTCAGTGTCTAAAATCCATAACACATTCTTAAAAAATCTACCTCAATTTTTTTAGTGAAAGTCATTGTATATAATATTTCTTTGTCGCCTGTAAGTGTTGAGAGGTAATTAACAGTTTATAAAAAACTACAGTGCTGTAGAAATCCACCTTCTGCACTAACCAAGTATTAAACAATCTCACCATTTCCTACATTCTGGCTTAGGGTATAATTGTCTCTTACAAAACCTTTTCTAGTGGAAGAAAATCATAGATAAATGAGCTGTAAGTTCATTACACCTGCCCATCTCCTAACCTTAAAGCACAATCAACTCAAACTTGTATTACTATGCATAAATTCTAGGGGCTAAAAACACTGTTGTTTTTACAAAAAATCAGATATATTCTCTGTGCTAGTTGCTCCAAATTGTAAGTCTACTTCTTATGATATTCAAATTCATTGTGTGTGAATACATACAACTCCCCATTTGTTTGCTTCTATTATACTAAGAAACACACCTCATTTAAGAGTTTCATCTGAAATTATGGCATGGAGCAGAACTCTGGAAACAGACAACCTGACTTCCTAAATTGTCTATAATCTAGAATAATAACTAAGCATTTTACCACACACAGCATAGATGAAATTGTATGCTATTACCAGTATCTGGAATAAAGGACACTATTTGTCTGCTGCCCTACAACAGATATTCATGTCTGCACATTCACACAGACACACACACACGCACTTCCATCTACAGAACTGAAGAGATACATTATTTAAAACCACTTCCAAATGATGGAGGGGTTTTTTTTTATCATCCTGCCACATATAATACACGCTTTGTGCACAAAAGTATATCAAGTAGGGAACTCAGTTGAAAATAAATTGTGCTGTTGTTCTTTTCTTGAGTGTTAATTTGCTTCTAAATTTTCTATATGTACCCTCTTTAAAATGGTACATTCTGTTTCTATTTTACTGTATTCAGCAATCAGTGTCAATTACACTTGGTAACCATGGCAACAAGGCAGCTAACTGTTCTTAAATCTTCATTTGTCCACTATTTTTACAAAATACTATACAGTTAAGAATGTTTTCTTACTAAATACATAGGGAGAAGCTGGAAGGGAGAAATGCATAACCTCTTTTAACAAATAATATGTTGACAATATATTCTGCAATATAAACATATTTTCTCTTCCAGATTTCAACATTATTTAGGAATGAACTGTATATGAATAATAATTTCACAGTTTTTGGGATCTTCAAGACTATAATCTACAATTTTTCATTTCTTGTCTGTATTTAATATCTTCCCAGAAGACCTGTGGAATCTTTTCTGATATTAGGAGTTTACCTTCTGTGATAGTCTGTTTCAGGACTACTACTAATATCATAAGAAAATAGCTGAAGACCGTAGCACAATGTTTTTTGGCAGCCTCAAAGGTTAGTAAAGTATACAATGGTACAGAATAATTTCAGCTGCTTTTGTGACCCTCATGAGCTCCAGTCCGGACATAAAAAAGACTGTGATATTTGTGTAAAGAATCAGGGGCTTGGTATGGGCAGATCAGGGCAGATAAACATGCAGCAAAACTAAAAAGTGTCATGCCATGAAGTGAGAAGTCTGGAGAAAAGGTTTTGTTTTCCTGTAATCATGGAAATCCGTACTGAGCTATCAATACAGCAAACTATGTGGAAGGAAAAAAGAAATGAATGATTGTGTGCATCTATTCTGTTTGGAGACAAGAGAAACCCCATTTCTTTTTCAAATAAAAAGCACTGAAAAATGTGACATATTAAAAGGATTTCATGACCAGTTTTTGTGGGGTGAACTGCTTAGGAATACATTGTTTTTTATCGCTAATGATACCATAAAGTAAGCAAGCCGTGTTGTGATGTGTGTAAAAATATTTCCTTATCACAACATTTACAAAAATACAAGATTGAATGCATTTATCCTGTTTAACACAGGACACTATGCATTTAGTGCTGCAAAGTGTGCATTTTCACTTTTCTCTTCTTCAGACAGCTGCTTCCAGAGTGTCTGCTTCTCCTAGCCATGCACTTCATACCACTGTGAATTTCTTTAAACATATTTGGTTTCTTTTCATATAGTGAGAACTACACACACACAGACAGACATACACACACACACAGGTCCCACCTGCCTTACTTGGAGCAAAATTGTTACTTTCTGCATGTGAATCTAGAAAATACCTGTTTGTGAGATAAAGGACTGACAAAAACTACAGGGAATTAAAGTTGGCCTTTCAGAATGGAACTTTTTTTAGCTCTAAGCAGATATTTCTATACTCTGTCCCTAGTAAATCTCACAGAAGCTTGGATTTAGTTAGCAGAAAATGCACATGCAGCTGCAGTGTCTCAGGATACCTTCAAGTACATCTCCATAGACAGTGTCATAGCTGACCAGCAGTCCTATCTACAGTCTCATTTTATCCATATAAGATGAGCAAATGGAGAACTCTGCACCAAAATGTGGCACTCTGGGTATAGGCAGTGATAGACATGAAGATTTAGTCCCAGTTATTCTCTCTGCTCTTTCAGATTTGTGTAAGTCTTTTTTTTGTGATTATGAGAACTAGTGGTTAAGTCAATTAATAATTGCTTTCTACAACAAATTCCCCTCTTATATATTTTATTACATAAATTGGGGCATGAAATAAAATGTTGTAATTTTCACAATTGCGTTTGGTAAATATGCAGTCTAAGTACAATCCAACTGGGAATGACCACCCAATTCTCGCAAAGCAGACACTGCCTTCTTACCAATTGCATGGCACTAACTCTTCTCCAAATCTAGATATAACTATGTCTCTCATAAGACTTCCTTGAATTTACCCACATCAAAAATTCTTTCTCTCTGACATAAGAGTTAAATAAAAATGTACTCTGACAATATATAACTTCTAATTTATGAAGATAGGTTTTGTTTCCCCTTCCCATCCCCCCTACCCCTTCCCTCATTTTTTTTTCTTTCCCGAAGGGAAGTGAGTATCTATGATGTTGTCAGGCTGGTTACCAAGATTACTATTCTACATTTGGTGGACTGAAAGCAATATCAGTATTTTCCATCTATCAAGTGTTCCCTTATGTAACGTTTCAAGGAAAATTTTACAACTCCTGCTGGGGTATAGCTGAATCTCTTTCTATCACTGCATCTGAGCTGAAGGAATGAAATTTAATGGCAAAATGTACATTGGAACCAAGAAAAGGACCCCTTTAATACTGTCATTGTCATACCATTACAAGGATTTTATAATGTACAGCTACTGCTTTTCTCAATTGACATCATGTAGGGCTCAGCTAATGAAATGAGACATGGAACATAATGCACCAACTAGATGCTGGACAGGAAACAGTAAATGGATCATGAATCCAGCCCCCCTAGCTAAAGCAGTCAAAACTCTGAATAGCAAAGAGACTAATGTTTTTAGCCATTTTCCCTTCCAGATATAAGCCATAAAAAAACCCAGCACTGAAGTGTTTCTCTTATCTGGCTGTCTACCCTATCGTGAAAACCATGCTCAAAAGCCAGCCATGTTCAAAAGCATTTGTTTTTAAATTAATCATGGCAATACAACAGAGATGCAAGATGTAGATTAAGTTCAAATCCATTGCAGAAGCTGTGGCTGACATCAGTATATTCCAAAGTACAAGAATTGCTCATAGTCAGAGAAAGTTCATCCTCTCAAAAGCGGAAAAACAACAGATAGGGGGAAATACAGGTCAGTGTCACCCCAGATCCAAGCAAGACCCTGGAGGAGATACTCCTGGAAACTATGCTAAGGTACGTGGAATATAAGAAGGTGATTGGTGACAGCCAGCATGGCTTCACGAAAAGGTAAATCATGCCTGATAAATTTGGTGGCCTTCTATGACGAGGTTGCGGCATTAGTGGGCAAGGGAAAAGACATCACCTGGTTGCTCTCCTGTGTTTGACACTGTCCCACATAATATACTTGTCTCTAAACTGGAGGGAATGGATTTGATGGATGGGCATCATAGAAATGGAATTGGATAGATGGTTGCACTTAAAGAGATGTGATCAGTGGTCTGATGCCCAAGTGGAGGCCAATGAAAAGTACCATTCCTCAGGGCCAGTATTGGGATTGGTCCTGTTTTACTTTATTGGTGACAAGGACGGTGGGATTGAGTGCAGCCTCTGCAAGTTTGAAGACAACACCAAACTGTGTGGGGCAGCTGACCCACTGGAGGGAAGGGAGGCCATCCGGAAGAATCTTGACCAGCTTGAGAGGTGAGCCCATGCAAACTTCATGAAGTTCACCACCAAGTGAAAGCCTTGCACCTGGGTTGGGGCAATTCCAGGCACAAGTATAGGCTGGGTGGAGAATGGATCAAGAGCAGATCTGAGACAAGGACTTAGGGGTGCTTGTGGGTGAGAAGCTGGACATGACCCAGCCTTGGGCACTCACAGCCCAGAGAGCCCAGAGAGCCAGATGTGTCCTGGGCTGCACCCTGTGGGCAGCAGGGGAGGGAGGGGATTCTGCTGTGCTCTGGTGAGACCACGGCATTCAGCTCTGGGGCACTCAACATAAGAACCCAGACTTGTTAGAGCAGGTCCAGAGGAGGCCGTGAAGATGATCAGAGGGCTGGAGAACTTCTCCTAGGCTGGGAGAGTGGGAGGTTTTCTGCATGGAGAGTAGAAGGTTCCACCTTGTAGCAAGCTCCCAGCACCTAGCAGGCTTCCACAGGAAAACCTGGAGAGGGACTTTTTATGAGGACATGTAGTGATGGGGCAAGAGGAGATGCTTTTTAATTGAAAGAGAGTGGATTTAGATTAGATATTAAAAAGAAATTCTTTGCTGTGAGGGTGGAACTGATTGGCACAAAGATATCTTCTTGACCTGTTTCTGGGAGTGCTCAAGGCCAGGTTTCATCTTAGAATCATGGAGTATCCTGAGTTGAAAGAGACCCACAAGTACCACTGAGTCGAAAGAGACCCACAAGTACCACTGAGTCCAACTCCTGACCCTGCACAGGACAACACCAAGATTCTCACCATGTGCCTAAAAACACTTCTTGAACTCTGATGCCTTCCCTAGGGAGCCTGTTCAAGAGCTCAACCACACCCTGGGTGAAGAACCTTTTCTAAAATTCCAACTCATGCATCCCCTGACACAGCTTTATGCTGTTCCTTTGGTCTTATCACTGGTTACCAGAGAAAAATGGGACGTGACTTGGAGAAACCTGATCTAGTGGAAAGTCTCCCCACCCATGGCAGTGGGCTTGGAACTGGATGATCTTTAAGATCCCTTCCAATATAAACCATCCTATGATTCAATGATAATAACGTGCCTCAGTAGGTGAACAGACAGAAATACTTTGAGTTAACTGTGATGGCCTTTTTGCTACTGTTGTTCTCTTGAACAAATTTTGGAATTTAGTAAACATATGAGCATTGATAAAATTTTCTGCCCTACAGTGCAGTGGCTGTTTTTAAAGCAGCAAATCTCCTGCTACTTGTCTTTAGCTCTTTGGCTAAGTTGCACACTGTAATTGTCAGGCTTCTGTTCTCCAGTAAGGGAATAAATTATGCTTTACAGTACTGCTGGTTTTAGAAAAAAAGGGCTTTATTTAGAAAGAGATAGTGTAAATAATAATAATGATAATAAGAAACTTTCAAAGTTTAAGACAACTTTGAGGTTTACCTATAGTTTTTCCACAGGAATTGACAGTTTTCCTAGAGTAGTAGAAGTACATTATTTTCTTCTCTACAAGCACATATAATTGAGCACATGAAATAACAATCTGTCTTTAGGCCTCTCCCTAATGAAATTGCTGGAGTTCAAAAAAGACAGTGCTGGGAATGAACCAAAGCCAGACCTCAATAATCAAAACATTTCAGTTATCTTGTTTTTTGTTTACTAAAGTTATCAAGATCTAAATTCTCTTCCAGGGGGTCCTGGACACCGTAAATACAATCCTGGTTTCCTCAAACTTAAAATTAGACATTTCAATGCTAAAGACCTGTCATGGTTTAAGCCCAGATGGAGATGAAACACCACACAGGCCCTCAATCAACTCCCTTCTTCTCTTCTCCCAACCCTGGTAGAATGAGGAGGAGAATTGAAGAAAAATTTTAATGTTCAGATAAAAACAGTTTAATAATTGATTCTAAAGTAAAATGCAATAATAATGGTAAATAATAATAATGATAATAAAAAGGAAACAAACAGGTGATGCACAATGCAATTGCTCACCACCCACTGACCAGTTCCAGATCCCAATTCCTGAACCCAGGTCTGCCATGCTTCTGGGTAACTCCCCCCAGTTTATATCCTGGGCATGACTTCTGTGGTGTGGAATATCCCTTTGGTCAGTTCCAGTCACCTGTCTTGGCTATGCTCCTTCACAGGTAGTCTTGGGATTTTGGGGGTGTTTTTTGCACACCTCCTCACTGGCAGAGTATGAGACAAAGGAAGAAAGTCCTTTACTTAGGGTGAACATGCCTTAGGAAAAACCCAAACATCAGTGCGTTATCCACACCATTCTCATTCTGAATCCAAACCACAGCGTTTTAACACCTACTGAGAAGAAATTGGCTCTACCCTAGCTGAAACCAGGACAAGACTTCATTAAACTGCTTGATTTTTCAGTGGTGGTGAGAATATAAAAACTCTAAAAAATTATTTATGTAACACCCAATTCTAATGAAAATGTTTTCAAAATTTGAATCTAAACTAGAAAGAGGTAATGGCACCACTGGATCATCCAGACTTACATATACACTGCACTTTCCTGAAGGCTATAAACTTTAATTTGTCCCTAGAGCTAATTAGGGGGGAGAAAATGCAATTGCTCTGTTAATAAATCTCTCTCTGAATAGTGTTTTTTATACTAAGATAAATCAAAGACAAATAGCACCATCGTACTTCTTTAGAATTCATGTTTTACTTTGCAGCAGAAAAATGTGTCTTCCTGAAACAAGGGAAGGTTTTTCTTTCAGAGAACTGCCATGTTTTCATATGCTTCCAAGTTATTTGCTCTCAGTTTAAGCATCTGCATTAGCTTTTACCCTTGCAAAATATGTTAACACAGTTAACTGTATAGTTTCCATAGTATAGTGAGGGTTTTTCAATGCTTGTGTTAGTAAATTTTACTTTTCCTGAAAACTAAAACAATTGACTTTTGCAGTTTGCATGTACATTTTCTAAGTGATATTTATGACACATTTGCAGTCAGTGCTTCGTTGCAGTCTAAACAGAAAAAATATTCCCAGTTTTTGTAGGGTTTTTAAATTTACTGTATTAAAAAAATTTCCACAATACACAATTTTGTGCTGCTTTGAAGAATGCAGGATAACCAAATTTCCCTAATAGTTTATTTTTCACTTTCTTTCTACTCCTTTATATATTGTTACTAGGCTGAAATATAATACCATTTTGCAGTTATCAATATAAAGAGCAAACTCAAATTGTGTTTCAAAGCACTGAGTTCCAATAGTTCTTTTAAAATTAAACTGTAACATGCATACAAGCATTGTGTAAAACACACTGGATGAACACTAGCTGTGGTAAGGGCGAGTCACACGAGAATAGTGATTCTCTTTTTCATAGGATAGTGATTCTATTTTTCATAGATAGGCTGCTAAAAGGCACCAGTATCTCATCACAGATCTACATACCAATAAAACCTGGTATAAAATCTCACATTGACTCCAATGTCAATGCATTTTTTGTTTATAATTTCATAAATATAAAGCAAATATGAAATTATAGGACACTTGGAATATTTCATTCTTCAAATTTAGATTATAAGAAATAATGGATGACTTACAGTGCCTGAACAGTTTATGTCATACTGCTTACAAATAAGATCTGTGAGATTTGGAAAACTCTAATCTACAAATAAAAGTAGTCTTTTTAAAATATGAAGTAAATCTCTATAAAATATTTATAAAGAGATGAGTGCAAGTAAATGGCATGGAACAATAATTCTCTTTTTTTCCAATTTATATTTAAGAATATACCAATTTGTTTCATATTTGGCTATGCTCATGGACTAAAATAAACCTATCAAGGTTGGTAAAAGGGATCAGTTTGCAGAATTCTCTGTTTACGGCATGGTTTTTTTGTATTATATTAACCAGAGTGCCTAATATCTTGATCCTAATTAGCTCTCAGAAAACTGTAACCTCTTCACAAAGATTTTCTTTATTTTCTCAAAATTGCATGTATTGTGTAGATGTCCTTTTGGGATTTAATGATCATTATGAAGAGTCAGGACATATGGCACTTCATTTTTTCTGTGAGTACTGACCTAATTTCCACTTATTAGGAACTCCTTATCAGATCGAGATGGAGTCTAACCCCACCACTGAAAAACACCTGTAAGATGATTTGGAGTCATATTACTAATAAAACAGCAGACAAAGATTTCCTCCCTAGAAAATTAGCATTTCCATCCATCTCTGAATGAAATGACAGGAGGTAACTCCTCTGCATATCAGATATGCCAAATAGAAAAATCCTATTGCAGTAAAACTGGGGAGTCACCCCCGAGCTAATTGAATCAGAGTTGATATGATCATAAGAGATAAAAACACATTAAACAAATTAGGATATTTTACAATACAGTATATAATTTAAAATTCACATTTTCCCAACAGAAGGTGATCCATGATGCCTAAATATGGATGTTATATTACTAGCAAAGTTTTAGATTTCAAGGCATAATTAAACTAAGAGGAAACTGCTTTTGAACTAATAATGAAAAAAATAACTTTGAAACCTTATGCATCTTTCATGTTCCTTTTCTTTCCATTTTTTAAAATTTTTATTGTTAAATCAGTCTAAAGGATAAAATAAATAAATAAATTTAGCCTACACTTCTGGAAAATTACAATTTTTCCAATCTTTGAAGGCTGAAATTTCCACCCCATTTTACCTTATTCTTGCACTAACCAGTTTCAATTAAACCTTTTTTTTTTTTTTTTTTGTCATACTTGCATCAGAATGTATCTATATTTTACAGATTATATCCCTCTTCTTTTTTTTTCCAGTGCTATCACACTTTTTATTGTTTGGCTTTTGGTGTTCTGGTCCAGACTGGCCTTTACTAAAAGTCATATCATGCAGTTTAAGGTCCCCAGCCATTTGCTACACTGAATGTTCTGAGTAAACTCATGATACATGGAAAATGCAGGCACACAGAAGATGGCTCTTTCTGGAGATGGAGGGGGACATTGGAAAAAATTAAAAAAATAAAGATTCCTTTCCCATCGTTCAGGAAGCCCAGTGCTCCTTTGGATCATCACAGTTTTGACTGTTTCATTTCAAAGTGAGAGTCATCACTAGAAGACAGACAATGTGTCAGCAGGAGCCTAATTATAGGGAATTGTAGGAAATATCTTAAAACATCTACAATATTCACACAGGCTGTCCTCAGATTCATTGTCTCAGCACACTGGTATTTCCTTTTGGTAGCTAGCCCTGCACAGATTATAGGAGTGAGGACAAAATGGGAAATTATTTGGCTCATAACTGTATTTCTCTGAAAGCATCAAACTAGAGATATCTGGTTCCTTTTTAGGTGCTCCTTCTCTTCTGCTTAGGGAGGGTTTGGCTGTGTGTGGTACAATGAGGAGTTTTTTTTCTTCAAAGCAAATACATTTCATATTATATATATAGTAATTGTTGAAGAATTAGGATGCAAAAACTACTGGGAATTAGACCTATTTATAGTTTGAGATAGTTGGTGCATCCCGTTTTTACATGCTTCCATGTTAAATCCAGAAATAGGCTACAGTTTCACAAATACCTTCACATTTATTTCTGTGCTAAAGAGTCAGCAAAGACTAAGGCAGAATTCTGACTTCTTTATTTCTTACATTGTAGGCTGCTTACATATGATAGCAGGCTGAGGTAGCTACAGGACAAGCAAACTTATATTCCTAAATATCAAACTCAAGGAAAAAAATATGTGATAAAATAACAATAAAATGTCATGTTTCTTGGACATAAAAAGTACAATAGAGTTTACTTTCAGAGATAACATCAGTTGGCGAAATAATAAAGAAATACAGCCTCCAAAGTGAGTGATTGCATTCCCTTGTGGCTACTTCTATCAGGAATAGTAAAATTAGAAAAATCAGGAAAAAATAGAAATAATATTTTGATGATAAGGTACTATAATGTTAGGTGACAAGAGTAATTGCAGTTAGCATTTGTTTTGTGCTTATCTTTATATTACTAAGGAATTAAGGATAATGAAAAAATACAAAAATAATAAAAGAACCATTCTGAAATGTATAATTACATTAAAATGGGCATCAATGGAAAATACTCATCCTTCTAGGTCTTAGTCCCAAGTCCTATTCTCATGATATTTCAGTTTCCAGTTCTGTGCCTGCTGGTGCAATTTTAGTCTAGTTAATAGAAGAATTCAGTTTATTCAACGATGTATGGCACAATTCGTATACATTTTATTTGCTCTGTGTTTGTTCAACAATGTAAAGGAGTTGAGCAATGATTCAGGAGAGAAAGCAATCAAGAGGAGGATTATATCACTGATATATCCAGTGTGGCCTAGATCAGAGCTCAAAACTTCACAGGAAACAAATTTTTGGAAGTTAATGATACTTCACATGAGTTCTCTTGGCAAGCTGCCTGAGGCACTCAACTTGTAAGCTGAGAAGACCTGTTTCAAAGAGCAGTCCATTTCCTAGAAAAAAAAAAGTTCATCCATAGAGCCTAAAGCTTTGCATCATCTCCAAACTTGATGACTCACAGCTGTCATATCTGCAGACCCACATACAGTGTGGTCACACACAGTGGAGTTTATCCACACTTACAAATTTTTATGCTAGTGAAGTATAGGTTTTGGGACTGTGTCAGGACTACGTGTCAATCTGCCATGTCTCTCTTTAATTTTGCTCATGTTTGAATGAAGTTCAGACTGCCCTGGTGCATATGACAAATAGGTATCCATCAGCAGAGGGAAAGGAAGATGTTCAGAACTAATGATGCAGCAGATTAAATCGCACTATTTTCCTCAGGTTAGATGGTGTAGTTTCTTTAGTGGCCATCCAAGAAGCAGAAAAATAAATAAAAATATAACCCACATATATTTCTTTTTTCTCTTTTGCACTTCATTCTGGCATTAGCATCTCAGTCATATAGTCAGAATATTTTAGAAGTCTCTTTATCTACGTAGATTGGTCAAAAAGTATTTTAATGCAACTATGTATGGATTTTTAAGAAAAAGGTACATTGTGAACATGCTGCAATATTTTCCATACACTTTAAATAAAAAGCAGTACAGGCAAAAAGAGGCATATATGTGTTTCCTCGATGCGACAAACATCCGAAAACGCACACGCACAGAGAACACAAGCACCTGAGAAACAGGAAGGAAATTGAGTGTCAAATGAAAGGAAAAACAATCAGTTGAGGTTTACTTCCCAGGCAAAACGCATAGAGAGATAAAATCCAACCAAACCAACAAACAAAAAACTCCAGCTAAGATAGAAGACAAGAAAAACGGATTTCCCCACATCCTCTCCTCACCCAATTCTTTCTAAGGACCTTAGTACAGAAGTATCAACAGAAGCAATTATGTGCAAATTGGCTGAATATCACTGATCTGATCCACCTGAACCCAAGAATATGGCCGTTTTACTCTTCATCCATTTTTTAGCATTGCAATGAAGACTAAACTGCATTAGAACTAAAAATGGACTAATACAGATTTAGAAACAGAAAAGAATTTTGGAGCACTCCGCCTCCTCCATCACCATATAAACCAGCTGTGCCCTAGCTGCCTCGATGGTCCTTAAAGGTGATACAGAAAAAAAATTTCAGAAATGGTAACGAGTCACATCCAGTTAGTCTAAGCTATAATATTCCATAATTTTCTTTACCTATTTAAAATTAACTACTATGTTTAAATTTTAGAATATACCTTCTATGGTATTCAAATTTCAGGATATAAACACAGACCTGCACTCTTAAAACATTCACTGACTGTCCTTTCTTATGTAATCATGTGAAATTATCATTCTTTCCAGTGGGACAGGGAAAGGACTAAAAAATTCTTCTTTCTTACTGACTTCCACTTTCTGTTCTGTGCCATAGTAAGGCTTCAGGGCTGGTCTACTAATGCACAGGAATGTGTTAGGAGCTCAGCACAAGAATTACTGTGTGAAATTATAAGGCTTATGTTATACAAGAGGTCAGACTAAATTATCATAATGGTCCCTTCTGGGTCTTAAAACCTATGAATAATCGGTGTCTCCATCCTAACGTCGACTGCTACTTCATCTAATCTAGTCATCATCATATTTCCTACAGAGGCTAGCACCTGAGATTTCAGTGGAAATCAAATCCCCTTTCACCCTTTTAACGTAACTAGATAATTACATAAGGGAAGAAAAATTTCTTCCCAACTCTTGTAGGCTATCATATTATAAATGAAAGTAAGGTACTTGTTTCCTTTCTGCTATGAGAATGTTTTATCTCATTAAAAATATAACATTCTTGAACTTCATATGTAGTTAACACATACAGCCGCATCCAGCAACCATTTAGTTGATACTATGGGGCATTTATGAACCAAAACTTAATTGGGAGCTTTGTGATGAAGGAAAATTTTCAGCAGCAGAGTACAGAAGAGAAGTTCAGCAATAGTTCATGCAATCTTTTCAAAAATTCATATAAAAGTACAGCTGCAAAGAAATGGCAGCCTGAATCTGAAGAAGAGTGTCTTCCTTGGCGCATCACAGGGTCAAGAAATCCTGTACCAAATAAGAATGCAGAGCTTTGCTGTAAATATTTGTGGTTTTCTTTTTCACACAATCTTTTTACCCAATGCTGGAATGCTGCCATATCACATCCTCAAGATGAAGTATATAAAAGCTGCATGTAAAATGTGATTTTAGCATTTATAAAAATGTGAAGATAGGAGATATTATGACACCCATGCCCATACAAGATGCTAGGAAGAGTTATAGGATGTACTACCAAATTAATCAATGAAACAGGGAGAGAATTAGTCAGCCAAATGAAGCGAAATCCCAGATGCATCCTTCTATGCTTTTTTTTTCAAGACTAATTCAGGATGGGTGATTAGCTCTGTAAAGTCCTTAGTTCGTTCTCTCAGCATGTCTTAACCCTAGGGATTAAAAAATGTCATGAAACTAGCAAGCTTGTTCAAACTGCACAAGCCCAAACACCACAGCTGCAGTGCAGCAGTTATTATTTTTTCCAGGAACCTTCTTATAGGCTCTGATCTGCTCAAACTGGTGCTCCTGCATGACAGAGGGTCCATTCTCTATGGTACAGAAATAACCAGTGCTACACGTTCACTATTAGAAACTCTGTTTTTTCTATTCTTTGCTTTCCTGTTTCTCGTAACACAGTACTATTCAAGGCAACAGTATTTTCCTTAGATCTAGAATGCAAACCTTTAATATAAATGGAGTGGCTGCTTGCACTTCCCTATTATTTTCACTGCATGCACTGAAAAACCTGTGGTCTGGAAACCACAGCTAAACACAGCTATCAGGTGTCAGGAAATGTAATTGGACTGACACCTGCACACAAAAGGGACTGGAAGGTAGGGATGAGGTGGGAGCAGCCATCTGGACAGGGAGAGCTATTTCAATCTTTCTATGAAAGCCTGTGGCACTAAGTCATAATAACAATTCCTCCATTCATAAAGTCCGGTGACTTCTCTTTCCTAAAGCACACGTTTATAATTACCACAAAGAAAGCATTTCGCTTTACAGAATCTGCAGAACTTCAACAGGAACCATCTCGGAGAATTCACAGAGAGACAGGTTCTTGTAACACATTTCTATTGCTCTCTGAGCACCTCCAATTGCAGGGTAACCACTTGTTTCCTTTGTAAAAACATGGTGATTATGAAAAAAAAATAAAGAGACTATCAAAGGAAAACATAAATCTAAAACTACTTTCATTAACCTTCAATAATATATACATTTTTTCAAACTCAAATGTGGTTCCACTAATTTTTTTTCCATAATGTTTCTGTAGGTAAACACTTATCTTTCTAAAATGTCAAAAAATCTACTAAGAGGTGTGGAATCAGCACAATGTAAATGGACAGATTTAACACCTCTCTTTTTTCCCCTTACAATACAGATAAAATTTGGATTACCCATCCTCAAAAAATGTATTGTATGTGAGGGAATGTGCGTGCGTGCGTGCGTGCGTGTGTGTGTGTGTGTGTGTGTGTAGTCTTTGTCTATCTGACACATATTCTAATAGCAATTTAAGGTATTTTTTGGAATTTATACTGCAACCATTGATTGTGAGTTATTGTCATTATGTATCTTGAAAAAATATGTGTTAAAGCATAAGTGTTTTCTCTGTATACGCATGTATGGAAATATATAGATTCACATACATATACGGTCACAGGGATGAAATCCATATTTCCATAATTTCCTTAACAGAACCCTGAAGGACATGGACACATTTAAAGGTATTTAGTAGTGATTAATACAGTTTGGATATTGATAAATTAGTGTATTTTAGCATGAAAAGCTGCCTACCAATATGTGAGGAGACATAAGATAAAAGCATCTCTTCTTCCCAATATCAAGACCAGCAATTCTGTATTGCAATATACCCAGGCTGAACCAGACCACTTCACTGCAAAGCACCTTCAAAATGATCCCCTTTAACAAGTGTGTACAATGAGTCATTGACCTGATCATCTTAGAAAACCATATGTGCTAATGGAGAAAAAAAAGACTGGGATTTAACTGGGGAAGTGAGAGAGATGGCCAAGAAAGCACAGCTGCATGAAATATGTAATAAGGAGCCTTGGTCTCTTCTAGAAACCACAGAATCAGTGTGGTTTCTTTCTGCCTTCAGCCCTGAGCTCTGGGAGAACTGCCAAAAGCAAAAAGAGCTGCAGGATGCTAGGGAGGCTGACTGGCAAGGAGGAAGATATTTTATTAAAATAAAATGTTTGGGTTTTTTCTCTGAAAGGGGAAGCTGCAGAACACATAACCTGCTGGTAGGGTCATCAAATGATGAAGGAAATTTCTTAGGCCTAAAGCACTTCTCATCCCAGATGGAAACTGGGGAAAAGATCCCATTTCCTCCCAAGTAAACAGTGGTCAGAACTGTTGATTTTCTGTGTTCTGTCCTGGAACCAGGATTTGGCAAAAAAAAGCTTTGGAAAGGAAAAGCTTTGGATAAGGGTCTGGAACGAAGATAGTCAGTTAGTGGAAGGAGTACTTTTGGAAAAAGAACAGAAACGAGATGAATTTGGGGTGAACAGCTGTATCAAAACTGACCATGAGGACTCGGATGTGGTGTGTGACCTCTTGAGTGCTGAGTGAGGGGTGCACTGCTCAGAATACATCACCCATGTTGGAGGTAGCAAACTTCTGCGTGGAAAAAGAGTTATGAGCAACAGATTTGATGATTAAAAGCTCAAGGACGCTGAGGCTCTGAAAACAAGCAGAACAAAATCTGCATAACTAAATTAATCACCAGAAGACAGGTGATTATTTCAAGTAGAAGAAAGCAAGCCATGGTTTCATTCAGTAGGAGGAAGGGCAGAGTGCTTGAAAAAAATTGAGCAAGATGAAGACTGTAAGACTACTGCATCTTCTACTTCACTCGTCTTCCCAAATAGCAAACTATGGGGATAAACCACACTTACCACTTTCAGCAGTGATATGTGTGCACTCCTGGAATGAGGATTTGGCAAAAAGAATGACACTAAAGCAACAATGGAAAATAAAAGCTATTAAGCAGTCATGCTGTTATGTCTATTAAAGATGTTATTAGATTCTAGAAGATGATTTAGAGAACAGGGAAAATGATAATTTTCTTTATATCTTTTGTATATGGGGGGAGAAGGGTCTCCTTATTTGTATTTTTTTTTCATTCCTTACTCCCAAGCCAGTGGCTGAATCACAGCTCTGTAAGAAATTGTGCAGCACTGTAAGATTGAATCTGCAAACTCTATTGCAGAAGCACTTAGTACGCACATAAATCAATTTTTTCTCTTAAAAATAACCTTCTATGCTTCATCTGCAGGAGTTACATTTAAATAAATTCTTCAGATAGAAATTTGAAGAAGAATTCAGCTGCTAATAAACACAAGAAGTATTTTTAAATAAGCAGTAATGAAAAGCACGTTCTATTGAATACTGTATAAACCAAAGGTACTCTTCAAGGAAAAAAAATTATTTTTAAATAAACATGCCTAAAATAAGTGCAGGAATTCAGATTTTTTAAGTGTAGATACTGGAGGTGTCTAGCAGGGGAAAACATCTATTAAATATAAAGAAATAACTCTGATTTAAAATAATAGAAAAGGGAAGTAGTAGCTGTATAATTATACCTGATATCAAAAATGCCCATAAAATAATTTCTAGGAGTTGTACCACAATGCAAGCACCACTTTGAGCAGAAGTGCAAGTAGGGGGACAGAAGGGAGAAGATGGAACTGCAGATGACCTTGAAGAAGGAGGCTTTTGACAGCCATGTACTGCCTCAACCCTTTTTCAATATGAAACTTTTCTAAAAGCAGAGTGTGTTTGTCAGAGGAAATCCTGAACATATGTTTTTTAGTAGTTAGATTGGCTAAATCGATAAAGTATTCCCTTAAAAATTAAAAAACTTTCTTAGCCTCAACAATCCAACACTCCACTAATTTCTGCCACTAATCTCAATTGTTTATTTCCAGCTGTATAACAAGTGGCAGTGCTCTTATCTTTACTTAATTAGCTTTGATTTCTAATGTTAAATTCCTGTTTAAGAATAAGAAGGCCATGGTAAGCCACATGCTATCTGTAAATAAGATGAGTCTGTTGTGAAGGGTTCATATGCAAATGTGTACTGTTGATGACTACGACAACTATAAGCAATCAAGGCTGTAAATCTGTCATTGTGACGTACAAGAAACGCTTAGCTCCCCACTAAGTACAAGGGCAGACATGAAAGTGGTAAACTTGTAAATGAGTATCGTGAAGAAAACAATTAAATAATTCCAAACACTAATTAGAGAGCTCTGTTTACTTTAGGGTAGTTAAACCCTGTATCCTAAAATTACCAACACCAATTCACTGAAGATACTAAAAAAATTCTGTGATAAAGCATTTGTCTGTTAGAGTCACTGTCAAAATTGATACTGCTAGATAATTATCTCTTCAGAAAAAGCAAGCATTTCAGTAGCACAGATTGGACAGATACTGAAAGTTATTTTGTATCTGAAAATTTTTGCAAATGAAAGGAATGAATTTGATATGATGACATTCCTAAAACCTTTTTAGTTATGATATATGCACACCTGGGCTGGGAGAATTTTGCTGTGTGCTTCACTTTTGTGCTTGAGATAACTGCTATCTACTTCTGCCAATCCTACTGAACTCATTTGACTTTTATTAGAGTTTCTGCAATATAGATAGGGATGAGTAGGGGTAACAGGAAAGGCCAGCTCAGGCCTTGTACATGCCACATAGCTGCATCAATACACTTATATAAAGCCATGCTCAGTGGATGAAGCACACAATGTATCCTCTGTTAAAGTAGAGAAAGTTGAGATTTCTGCAGAGTGAAAATCTGTTGCTCTCCAGCAGGTTGCTATATTTTACTACACACCTTCAACTAAAAAGGTTCTCATTTTGTTTACCATGATAGCAGTAAAAATCCTAGCAGTAATAGTCACTGAATCAAACAATTAAAGCTGAAGTTTTATGACACCAAAAGAATCACTTATAGTGAGGTAAATCACCAAGAAAGGTAGGATTACTGGGATCTAATAAAATTCTTTAATGTCCACCTACCTCTGGTTACCATGTACTTTGAGGGTATTCTTCAGTCTTCTTTTACTTCTGAGCATCTTTCAGTTTCTTTCCAAGTTCACACTGGACTTTTTGCTGCCCTTCCAGAGGCAATACAAAGTATCAAACACAGGAAATACACATACCTACAAAACCAAAAATGAGCAAAAGTATTTATTAAAAAAATCCATTCTCATTGCACATGGCCTACACACATACGAGAAGAAACAACTACGGAGTAAACACTAAAATCTACATGATGAAGACTGTCTCATAACTCAAATAATTTTACTGATCGTAGTTGTGACCAAAGGTCACAGTCTCAAACCAATTTTTGCTACTGCTATCTCACATAGCCAGTTTTACCAAAAGCTTGGATGGTAGAGTGCTCGTACTGTTCTTTGTTCCAAATTATTGGATCTCTTCATAATTCTGCAAGCAAAATATACGAAGCAGCTATTAGTCATCTTGCATTTTCAGTTTTGTTGAGGAGGGGAAAAAGTGTCCATCAAGCATTCACAAGCGTTCCAGCTTTTGATTTATATGAAAAGAGAAATGGATATATCTGATCTTTCAATTAAAACTACAACCTGATTTGAATACCACAGATCACTTATATTTCTGTCTAAAATTTCAGGATTGGTATTCACATTGAGAAGAGTACACAGAAAGATTGAAACACTTGCCATTGAAGTATAGTGAATAAATGCTTCTACAGTGACCCAGTTTTGACTGTCTCTGATGATTCAGAACATTCATGGATATGTAGAGAAAAAGAAATAGGTCAAAATCAGAGGAGGTTTGCTCCCAGGAAAGACACCTGCATGGACAAGGGAGCATGAATTTCTTCAAACCAAGCAGGCAGATGAGATTTCCGCCATACTGACCATCTAAACTAATCAAATGATAATATTTCTGCCTATTTCTAAAAGTAGTGGCATTGTAGGCTGATCTCTTAGGAAAATCATACCAAATTATCTCAGATCTGACAGTTTAACAATCGGGTCTTCGTGCCTCTGCACATCTGTTTGAGAAAGGTACTTCATTCTCACCAAATGTTATCTTAGCCTGTCCTGAGACTCTGAGTGTACTTAAGTGGTACCAGTGTTTACAGTGTAGTTGCATCCCTAAGACAGCTGCAAAAGAGTGATACGACAGATCAAAGCTCTGTGGAAGTTTTCAGGTAATCCTAATCACAGCCTATTATAAGAAACACAATGCTGACTGACACATGGAGCAAATGACCTGTAAATGAAGCTGCCTCATGAACTATATAGACACTTCTCTGTTTTCCACACAAGTTTTTCTTCAGAAAATTTAGGTCAAATAGCGTTTCATTTTTTTTTTTCTAGCAGATTAAATTGGGTCATGTTCCTAGAGAAGTGGGTCATTTTTCCTTGTAAATAAACAGTTTCATGCCTGCATATCCTTAGTTCAAAGGCTCTATTGTTTGTACTCAAAACTGCACAATTCTTTTGCTTAGCCAAGAGGCAGTGATTTTTTAATTTTTTTTCCAAAGGGCAGTCTTTAGCCTAACCCAGTAAGACACATTATTTTTCTCAGTACATGACAGTGAAGAGTCTCATTTCTGCCTTGCCATCAAAACACTGACTGGGTACAAAATTCTTAGCCAGTATTGATTGATTTGCTCCAGTGACTTCAACAGAGCTGTTCTGGTTTATATCATGTGGGAATCCATGCTAAAAAAGATCAGTGTCCAGTGCATAAATATAGAAAAATTATTGCCAATTTTCTAACACACCTCAAAAGATTATTTTCACATCAGGTGAGAATAAGGACCTTTATGAAGACAGCATGGTGCAATTCCCTAGCTTGAACCTATAAAGTTCAAGCCAGATGATCCAGCAGTTTAGTGAATTTACACAGGATGGTTCAGTTAAATGTTATAGCAAGAAAAAAAAAGAACTCAACAATATACTCTTCTCTCTCTTGGTTTTTTTTTTTTTCATTTAGGCTTATCAATGTTGTTATCATTTCTGTCACCATGAATGAAAACATGGAGAACTCTCATACTGCTTAGATGAGTTTTCAAATGATTGCATACTGATCTAATTTCCATAAATACAGACATACATTTCAAGTCCACATACATGAATATGACATAAGGTCATTCTTATGCCAGCCACTCCTCAATCCTTTGTGTTCTGTTTCAGAATTTTTTCCTAATGTTTAATGCCTACAGCAATTTTTCTCACTGTCGTTAACCTTTCATTTCATGTCTTACAGAAACTCAAGGGTTTAAACATTTTTCCTTTTTAAATTCACAACTCTCTTGTTCTCAAATTGACATTGCATACATATGCCTAACAAACCCTAGAACACCTACTGCCTTTAATTCCTCTTCACTATTATTTCTTCACTATCAAACAAGGAATTGTTATTTTGCTGTGCCAAATTTCAGCAAATATAGGTAAAACAAGAATTTTAAGAGAACATAAATTATTGAACAGTAAGTTGGGTTTATAGGAGTAATATTTACTGACTTTTCTTGGAAAACTAGTCCCTCTTTATTGATACTATTTACTTTTTTATGTTCTGTACTACTTTATGTGCTTCAGGAAAGATTATATTTAAAGTGTAACAGCAACAGACATTTAAGTTATTCTTACTCTTTAGTCACAAATTTAGTCTAGTTATAGTATATGATATAACTTCTGTATATATAACACAGAGTTCCAGTCTGGTTTTCTATGGTATTTGGAATGAAACCTTTGAATAGAGACATACCAACACTTGTTGTTTTGAAGAATCCTTCCAATATGACCTAGAATTTCCCAACTTCAGAAATACTCCAGAGATAACTCACCCTATTTTCAAGAGATTTGAAAGCTACGTACAGATTTGACAGCATTTCTTGACATGCTAAGGTTTTGCCATATTAATCTTGATATCCATGGCTGTATGAATAATGCAGAAACTTCTACTGGCAGCAACATTTTCTAAATCAATTAGAAAAAACTTCCAGCAGCTGCACTGTGTCTTCTCATCAATTTTACTTTTAAGACATTTGTTCAGTTATATAATGAAGACAATAACTAACACCAGTGAATGTTGCTTTATTCATATCAGTGAGTGAGCTTCTGAAATGCCTCTGAAAAAAAACAAAACTAAAATTATTGTCAAAAGAAGATTGTAGAAGAATAGTAAAGTACCAAGTCTAACAGTAAAATTGTAAATGAATCTTTTTCATTTTGGTTTTATGATAATGATAATTTTATTCTAGTGATTTTTACATAATTTAATTATATATTAACAGAAAAGGTCACAACATAAACATAAATAGCTTGTGTAGAGTAGATTGAAGGGGAATTGCTGTTCAAGAGGAGCACAATATAGCATGTAGAGATCTGTATCAGATGATCACCCTCAAATAGAGACCAGGGCAGCAGTGGTCTCAGATGAAGTCCTTGAAAAGTGTTTTTCATTAAACACATTTGTTTACCTCGAAAAATTATTCCACAGTATAAAATCGTTTTTGCAGTTTTTTCTTAATAAGATTGACTTTCTCATATCATGACCAGGTTGTGATATGTAGATCAGATGTGTGAGAAATAAAGCAGCCGAAAAACAGAGATCTCATTCCAAAAGGATACAAACGAGTATTTTTATCTGAAAAGCATCGGCCAGCACCAATACAAGAAAAATAAAGAAACAAAATTCTGCACATTTAAAAGACAGAGACGGAAGCTGAACAGCCCTAATGGATAGCACCGGATTGTTTTCCAAACTTTGGGGTTCTTTGCATATATTAACTTAAATAACAGCTAGTAAACTGAAAAGACATTGGTATGAACATACCAGCTCTTCATCTGGATGCAGTGAAACAGAGTGTGAATAAATTAGAGGAGGGAGACATAGAAGTAAAATGTATCAAAATGAGAACAAAAAAAATTGGTCAAAATTTTCTGCCGTATTTGTTTTTGTTTGGTTTTTTGAGGGGTTGTTGGGGGAAAGCTATTTGTTTGTTTCTTTGGAGGGGTTGGTGATTTTTCATGAAGACAATTGTAAATTCTGACACTCTCTTCAGAATGCAAGTAGCTAGAAATGGAAATAAAAGCATAGTAGTTGGAGAAAAAAAGGTAAAAAATAAGGACTTAATTAGAGATACTGATGAAGATTAAAAAAGAAATTCTTGAAAATCTTTTTAAATTGTGGATAATATGTAATAAGAATTAACAGGTACAGGACTACATATGCAAAAAGAAAAATTATGACTTTATTCTCCCTTGTGCTTTCAAAACTGGAACAAGCAAGACCATAATCAAAGCAATTTCAGAATATGAGAAAAACAAAAGGAAAAAAGTAGAATTGTATAAAAAAAACTTATCAACAAAGCAAGAGAAGTTACTGAAAGAGCAGCAGCCTGGGACGAAGCAATGGGCACGGAACAAAAATTTCAAAAGGTTACTAATGTAAGAGACAAGAATATTGCTGAAAAGATAAGAAATTACAGGGCTGGTGTAGGAGAGATTGAGTAACTATGTATCTAATTTTCCAATTCTGAAAACACAGCGTTGATATGGTAATATTTGTAAGGTTTATGCCTTTCAAGACAGTGCAGCTCAGTGTTGACCATGACCGCTATTAACCAAAATCAAGTTATTTAAATAATACTAGATCTCTATTTAACAGCCTGTCATGACATTTATTTTAATAGTACTTTTAGTCAACAGTCTTATCATGCTTTTACCAACAGTGTGATCAATATAAGCATCATATCTAGCCTACAATTTCACCCACCACTTCAAAAGCTTCATAAATCATCAACTTTTATAACTTCTTGATTACCTCCTAATGTTCATACAAAACAAGGATAAAAACAAAAATCACCCTCTGATGAAAGCATGCTGAGCACTTGAAAAACTTTTATTAAATGATATCCAGTTAGCAACACCCTGTTGGGCCATCGCTGTGTAGTGATGATTATGGAGTGCTCTTTCGCATAAACTGAATAAATCTCATAAATTGTTGATGGAGGTGCTTTAAAATATTATCTATTGACCAACTTTACCCCAGCAACAGAACAGAATTGATTTACTTTGCCTCTCTTCTAAGAAATTTTATCCATAGCCTGGGGCTTGGGGATTGTACAGCAAACAGATCAATCCCATGTAC
This sequence comes from Melanocharis versteri, assembly GCA_013397845.1. Taxonomy (NCBI): domain Eukaryota; kingdom Metazoa; phylum Chordata; class Aves; order Passeriformes; family Melanocharitidae; genus Melanocharis; species Melanocharis versteri. Next base: position 175,269 of record VZTG01001721.1, read on the forward strand.
TTTCAAGGGCTGGAGAAAGCTGTTCACTTCATGTCTGGGTTTCCTGCAGGGTCTGCATCTTGCTACCCAATTTAGTGAGGCTTGCTCACAATATGACAAGAAAGGTGGATGAGGGTAGCCCATCTTTAAAATCAAAGAGAGTTCACATGGGCAGGATTACAGCTAAAATTGTCAGACCAATTTTTACAATTAGGTTAGGTCTACAGGAGACATGTAATTGAATTTCAGTTCCACTGGAGCCCCAACTCACCTTGTCCCTTCCTTGTTCTGCCTTGGCTGTTCCAGAGAGTGTGAAAAGGCAACAGACCAAGCTGCACATGGCCCAGGTGATCTCTATCCGTCAGACAGGCTCCTCGATCAGTACAGCTACATGCAGATTGCAACCTGAGGACAGAAAAAAAATAGAGGAGATAGTAAGATTAGAAATGCCTTATGTTGCTGTTCCACCTCTACAAGGTTTGCATTATAGATCTCCTACACAACACTTTCTGAACTTGTACAAGGTATGAGAAACATTTTTGCTTGACTACAGCTTTCAGAGAATTAAAAATGCTATCAGCATTTTAACCCACTTGCATTCAGACCTTTAGAGAAAATTCTTTTTTGCCGCCTTTTAGCCACCACTGGTGATGAAAAAATGGATAACTCTAGAGCTCTTCGCACTATTATACCTTTCTCTTTCATACTTTGGTGATGCTGCTTTGCTAACATATTCTTCATCATCCTGGAAAAAACCATGAACACTACTCAAAGTTCATTATGGTAAGATAACTAAACAAAACCAGGTGAATCCAACTGCAGCAAAGAGTCCTATATCTTGTCAATATTGTCCTTGCAATAGCATAATATCCTACATTTGGGTGACACTTCAGGAATACAGAATAGCCTTTTAGACTCTGTATCAAACAAGGACCATTGGTTTCTTTGGGACTACCAGTGCATTTGAAATGAATGGATTTGTCTATGAGGTAAAAGATGGAAGTCATTTAATACCTTACCAAATTTTCTCATAAGCTCTGAGGCAGGCATAGAATTGTTTTGTTTATAATAAAATCCATGAAAGACCAATAGAAAGTCCCCTACGTGAGGCAGTTAGAAACACCTTGTTAAATCCTCCAAAAAATGAGGCGCACATTGAAGCCTTTCATGGCTGTTAGCTGCCCCAGACACGGCATTGCCTATCAACTTGCATCTCCTGTCTCACCTAGCTTGTGATCCTCCTTTGGATCTGGTCTTATCACCGACTGGGGAAGCAGACTTGAATTCAGCCTTCCAGGCCTGGGCACACACTGGAACATGATTTTCATTATTACCTTCAATTTTACTGTATGTAGAAACCATTGATCCCACTTGAAGTCACTACAGAGGTAACATAGCCTGGTACTGTAAGGTGGTTCCTTCACTCAGATAACATTTTTAAATAAAGTAGCATCTCCAATACATTTTCTGATTTAGTGTTTCTACATGTACCACCTAAGAGTTCTCATTTAAGCAAAACTATTCATATATGCCTTCCTACCAGGCAGTTTAACAGCCAGGAACTTAAAATCTCAATTAAAATGTACTGGTAGAGAAAAGAAAACCAGTTCTATTTTTCTGGAGGTGTTTCTGAGATGTAGCCAAACCAACAATGAATTTTAAATTTTTTGTACTCCTTGAGCTAGGTCTGCTTCTCACCTGGGAATTAATCCCTCTCCTCCATAAATGTGCACCAGATGGCTGAGGAGGGCCTTAGGAAGGCCGGAAAGGGCACTCTACAGAAGAGCTGTAGTGTCACACTCAGGAGGCACTGAAGTAGTCTTTTGTGAAACCTACTGTCAGCCATTTATCATAGCACTACACATTCAGGGAAAAAACAGGCAACAAGAGAAGGAGGGCAGAAAGCGTACTCTTCCAAGGTCACTTCTGCCAAACAGACATCATGCTATTTGCTGTGAAAACACTGCATTTCCTTTCCTCCTCTCTTAGTGAGACTTCTTTTTTAATTCCTTAAATGTGAGCCTAAATCTAAGGTATATTTCCTCAGCTATTTGTGTACGTCTATGAAAACTTTATTTTATCCTTGTAGAGGCCAAAATATCAAGTTTCTACTAGGATCACAGTGAGCAAAGACAAGGTTTCAGATTTAGCAGGAGGCCCAGGCACGTGGAGAGAGCATGAATATGTCTGCTGCAGTTTTGTTACTGCATGCCACAAGTCAGCTCAGCCTTTGTTTTCATTATTGTATACACAGAAGGACCATTAGCACTAAAATTCTCAGCATGTCTACAATACAGGAGCAAGAAGATTCAAGTTTTCCTGTTGTTAAAATGCAGACCAAAGCTGGCTAATTATTTGTAGCTTTGTACAGATGTCAAACCATGAAAAGATGGCATTTACCAAGGCAAAGCATAATGGCTAAACTGTTTTTAACTCACGTCATCTGTGAGAAGAAAAAAAACCCAACCAAATAAACAAAGTGTCTTCTTTCCTACTATTAGTAAACTAGTTTAAATGCATCATAATTTTTAAGAGTTTTTAATGTAAAAGAAAAAAGCAGAAAGAAACTTCAGCATGGTACTTAAAAAAAAAAACCAGCAAATAAACAAACAAAGCACCAAACCCTACAGTCTGATTTAAAATTTCTCAGTGGCTTCTGAAAAAAGCCCTACTTTTTCTTTTAATTATTTCAATAGGAGTCAAGTTCTTTGGAAAATATCTTAAATATTACTTGTTTACAGCATGCATCTAATTAACAAAATAGGAAATTATATTTTGTCTGATTACATTTGTTTTAATATCTGCACACAGCATGTAATGGTTAAGTCATTTTTCTCTCTTCTTTGTACAAGGTGGATCACCATAAGGACAATTGCTCAAACTTCACATTTTTTCAAGTATCTTCACCAATTTCTGAATACATATACAAACTCCTCTAAAAGGTAGCAAGGTATCCAAGTACCTCCTACACACTCCTTTGTAAAGTACTTCCCTCTTTAACTGAAGGAGAAGGGGAGGACTAGTGTGACAATGAAAAACTGAAAAAACAATAAAAGGCGTCTTGGTTGATGCTGTGTTTCAGATGTAAGAGTGGTATGGGTCACATCATGTGCAGATAAAGTTCTGAATGCTTAGAGCACAGGCCAAGAAGGTTCATATCTGAACTTCCTCAATGCTCAGAAACTTTTGAATTGGTCCATTTTCTTTTTGTGCCTTCATAGGCACTATGGGCCATATGACAAATAGGAGGACATTTCTGCATGCTCAAACCTTTCAGAAAAAAGCCTAAAGGCAGAACAAATGGTTGTCCAGTTGCCCATGTAATAACATTTAACTGGGATTTTCTTGTTCTTAATGTTTTCTTAACGTAAGCTCTCATTCCCAAAATTACTCAGTCATTTTATCACGTAAGCTGTGTTCTTTCAGACTTGCAGATGGTGACCTGTAAATGCAGCAAGAAGTGTTTTGATCTATTGCTCCACTTATCCTTAGAGCCTTGTAAAGGGAACCCATTATCTGAAAAGGTGGCAGAGCAGTGCAAAACTGAAAAAGAACTGCTCTGAAATTTGTATCAGAGAAACGTGATGCTTAGTCACAAGAAATTTTTTTAATGTACACGTGACATCTGTCTCCTGGTTTAATGTTGGGAATAAGACTGATTAACATTCTCTAAACATCCTAGAAATTCTCTCCAGTTTAGTTCATTGCAGAGAACTTGTTCAGGAAGGAACAAAACATATTCTCTAGGTCTCTGCCTGGCATAGCACAAGAGTAATGAAGAAAAGCCGAAGAACAAAATGACATCTTTAAGGGTCAATACTCCCATCTTGTGGCTGCTGAAGAAAATGCATATGTCTAAGTAAAAATGGAAAAATAATTTCGTGTAGATAGTTTATAAATATTAATTTACTTGAAAAGAATTTTCTTTTATGTTGTAATCAAATTTAGATTTTAGTAATTCCAGTGTTATATTCAGAGAAGGAAGGATGTGGAAATTTTTTCATTCAGCCACAACAAATTAATAACTGTAGCAAATTCCTAACTGCAGGAAGTTGAAAGGATGAAATTCACTTTTGTGATACTCTGAATTCAAAATATCCTGAATGAAGGCAGGGATGTGATGGAAGTCCACAGGCTAGTGCGCAGTAGGTAATGCTGTAATTTAAGGATACGAGATGGAGGAGTAACAAGCACTTAATTCACAACATCCAGGTGCAATAGATACAACTCTCCTCTCTGTAATTCTACGAACCTCAGAAGAAGGGGTAAGTCTCACTCTTCCTGGGTCTTCCGAGAGATTTTTCTTCTTGATTTATTAGTTACCTACATAAATCTGAAATGAAGAGCATGTAGCTGATATGCCTCATTAGAGGTCCTGTATAGTTCTTGGGTTAGGTACCTACTTACTCAAATCACTGCTGAATAAACTCATTCCCTCTATCATTTCCCTGCATCCCTACAAATTCTAAGATAGTATGCATCCTGACCCTTGATTAGAATCTTAAAGTAGACTTAATTTATGATGTGTGCTAATGCCAACACCAACATGAGAGTACTCCTGTGCTGTTTGGAAGACACTGACACTGAGATATTTGCTTTAATGTTTGGCCATAAACAATTCCTGGAAAACACCAAATATGCAGTTTCAGAAAATAAAGTTCTCAGTGGAAACACATCTGGAAACATGGTTATAAAGTGGAAATGCATGACAGTTACAGAGATTATGAGTCAGATATTATCACCTTAATAAGAATCAAATATGGAAGCAAAAAACTTTCCTGAAAACTTGAACACCTTTTAAATATTCTGATTCACATAAAATGACTAAATATATAGACTGAGAAGATTTAAGGAAAATTAAGGCTCAAACTCATAAAAGCTGTGAGTTTTTCTCACCCTGTAGGCCCATGTGACTAAATGAGACCAAGGCCCAGCCTACTGCAGTAGAAATGGGATTTCTAGGAAATACGTGATCCATGCATGTAGCAAGGGATTATGTCTTACCAAAGTAGAAAGGACAAAACATAGTGAACCCTCCTGCAGGTCAACGGTGTTTACAGCAGGTGAAATTGGCCCTGAGAGCAAGCTGATTGATTAACAGACTTAACATTTCAAAGCAGAAGAAGCACAAAGTGCATTTCAAAGACAGAAACAACGAGTCAGGAGGACTCTGTTCACCAACAAGCCTGCTGGCAAAATGTCTCAACAGAAGTTCTCACCTGAAGTTCCTGACACAGGAATTGCTACTCCTCAGGTGAATGCAGTTCTCTGCAAGTTTGCTCCTAAACCAAACCCCCAAAGCAGTGTTAAATTATGAGGGAGCACAAGCCTGAAGTCAGAGTCTGTCAGCCTCAGATGAATAAATGTTGTAATTGTGGGATAAAGACTGTAAAAAGGGAGACTAGACACAAGAAGAGCAGCAGCAATAAAATCTTCAACTCTACACTACCTTGTAAGTACACAGGTCAAAACACCTAGAAGTGATTAGCAGCTTAGGTTAGTGCTTTGATTTGTTTGGGTTTTTTTCACTTCAGTTTGAGTGGGAAAAAAAATAAAGAGTATTCTCCCTTTGAGAAAGAAGTTGTTCAGTGCTTATTAAAAATTGTGCCTCATAACAGTTAAACAGTGAATGAGGGATGTTCATCATAGTCAAAAGCGAGTGAGAAGTGTATCTTTGCAGTATAAAAATGAAACATATTTTGGGCTGTATTAACAACAATGTGACTAACAAATTGATGCAAATGATGACACTGCACTACTAGAAATGTAATGCTCATGTGGAATACTGGGTTTAGTTTCAGACAGCTAACCTTTAATAGCTTCAGACTGAAAGGGAGTTGGTTTAGATTAGATATGAGAAAAAAAAATGTTTACCGTGAGGGTGGTAATGCAGTGGAACGGAGAAGTTGTGGGTGCCCCATCCCTGCAAGGGTTTAAGGCCAAGTTGGGTGGGGCTCTGAGCAACCAAGTCTATGCCCCAAACACACAACAGGGTCCCTTCCAACCCAAACCATTCTATGATTCTATGACTTTAAAAAAGTGATAGTGATAAGCCTGAGAGAATCTAGAAGAGGATGAGCCACTAAGATGATCAAGTGTTGCGGTGGCCT